>CM037779.1:78784301-78834301 GCA_021229015.1 Solen grandis
GACCTTTATATAGTTCTGGGAATAAAAGAGAAAACTAATAAAAGCAAGTAACAAGACAAGCACAATACAATAAGTGGGTATGGATAAATTCTTATAAACAAGGCTCTTACGACACTAATTTTGTTCGATTGTGTAGTTTACTGTTTTTTATTCCGCAAACTGTATTACTATTCGTCTCATTAACAGAATATCTTATAAATTGATTTTTTCTGAATTCAAATACCTCTGACCTGTGTGTTTCAAACAGTTTTATCTTTACATAAAGATACTTTATGCGCAATATCATTTTGGACACCGATACAAACATTTGCCTTGAGTATATATTGTTTCTAATTTGGAAGCTGGTAGTTATCATTTTTACCTATTACATGTTTTTAAATACTAATACGTTCGAGAAATACATGTGTAGGTATTTGATAGAACGTCTAATTACATTACCAAAACAGACAGCTTAATCACATAGACTTCGCCAACGATTTTCGTGAGACGGATAATCTCAGACGTTTATTTAGCTACACATTTTGCATATTGATAGCAATCAAGCTTTTCTATGGCCTTGATAATGTCGGAAAGATGTACTTTAGATGTACTGTCTGTCAAGGTATTTCATTTGTTTTATCTAAGTTTATCCAAATTATTTCTAACGCCTGAATCTCATTGCTGTACAGTTTTACGTTTAGCTTATGATAAGTGATTTGTACCTTAACCATTCAGCTCGAATCTTAATTACTTAAAATTGTTTCAACATATGTCTTGATCGTGGCTATGGTTACTTAATATATATTAGTTACATAGGTTTCCGTTTTCAAGTTTTGACATTCATGTATAATTCTGTCTGCCATTGAGAATGGCTCTTCGCGAATATAATTATTATGAATAATATATCCTTATAGGCGTTATATATGATATCAGCATAAAACTCTCGATATGGATACCAGAGATAAGCCAGTTTCATATGAATCAAGAATAAATTGCATATCCATCAATAGAAAATACGTAGTACTTTAATGTCAGAAATTTTACATGCATAAATATTATAACTTCTGCTATCTTTTTAGTTGCAAATAAAAATGTGTTGTTGTTTTTTTTACCTTTAAAGGACAATAAGTTTTACATTTTAAGTGAGATCGAGGTATTTATTTTATTTTTATTCATATCTGATTCCATTGAAAACAAGTCTTTTGCAGTAAAAAATAAAATCTTATTTTTTTTTTAAATGTACTGTTTTTATATGGTGGAAAAATACTTAAGATTTCTTCATAGAGACGGGTAAATTTCGGTATGTCAACGGCAAACATATTAAATGTTTCAGGTGAAAGCTGATTTTCTGGAAGTAAAAGATAAGGCCTAAATCTTTGAGTATTTTTATATAAATCTGTGTACATATCAACACATAATAAATAAAACTTATTTTTTAATATTTAAACTCAAAAAATAAACCAGGCTTGCTATTTTTTGCTGACTTTCAAAAAGCTTTTGATAGTATCAGCCATTCTTTCATACATGATTGTTTAGCACATATGAATTTTGGACCCGACCTACGGAAGTGGATCTCAGTTTTTTACACTGACATCCAAAGTATAATAATCAATAACGGGCACCTATCTGAATCCTTTAACATAGAAAAAGGAGTGAGACAAGGATGTCCCTTATCATCTTTTATTTTTATTTTATGTATACAAACGCTGACAAATTATATAAATCATAACAAAGATATAAAAGGAATAGTTATCAATAAAACGGAGATAAAACAGTGTTTCTTTGCTGATGATGCAACATTTTTCAACAGTGGTGACGAAACATCCTTTAAAAACTTAATACAAACATTAAACCATTTTTCAAAATGTTCTGGCCTTAATCTCAATATAAATAAATCCATTATCCTACGAGTTGGATCTTTAAATAAAACTAACATCCAATTCTGTAAAACACAGCCTTTTGTCTGGACTTCAGAAAGTGCAACGGTTCTCGGTATAACCCTTTACAATGATATAAAACAAACATCCAAATACAATATAGATAGAAAAATTAATGAGTTCAATAAGATATTAAAACAATGGGAACATAGGAAACTTACATTGATGGGAAAAGTCACGGTTATTAAAACATTTGCCCTGCCAAAACTGATATACCCACTATCAATTTTAAACAATCCAAATAAAACAACAATAAATAGTGTACAAACAACCATATTTAAATTCTTATGGGATGGAAAACCTGATAAAATAAAAAGAAGCATTATATACTTACCCCAAGATCAAGGTGGATTAAAACTTACAAATATAGAATCATTCATGTATTCTATGAAAGCTGGATGGGTAAAAAGATATATAGATAAACAAAATGTAAGTCCATGGAAAACATTTTTCAATATGAAACTTAAACAGTATGGCACTGATCTCATATTTAAATGTAATATTGATGAAAACATAATTTCTAAAATAGATAATAAAAAATCCTTCCTTTTCGATGTCTTACATGCATGGATAAAAATTCATACCCAGACAGATTTCTGCAAAAACCCAATAGGTAAAACAATTATATGGAATAACAAATTAATTAAAACCAATGGAGTGACATTTTTTTACAAAAAGTGGTATGAAAAAGGAATTCAATATTTCGAACATTTATATGACTATAGAAAAAATTCAATATACACTTTCGAACAACTTATAAATTTATATGAAATTGAAAAATCCGATTTTATTAAATATCTGACACTAAAAAAATCAATAACATCTGATATTAGAAATAAACTTCAAAATGAAGGAATTCTAAATTACACTCAAACAACTCTGATAGAACAAATTTCAAATATTAAACAAATAAATAAATATCTTTACAACATTATTTCAAATAGTCAAGAGTCCCCATCAAGTGAAAGAAAGTGGTTAAATGAACTCTGTCTAAATCCTCATAATTTCCCATGGAAACAGATATATAATAATATTTACAAGTCGACAATAGACACAACATTACGAAACTTCCAATACAAATTTCTGATGAGAATAATCCCTACAAACAAACTACTTTTCAAATTCAAATATGTATCTTCAAGCCTGTGTGATTTTTGTAATGAATCAATTGAGTCGATTGAACATTTATTCTGGGAATGTAATACTGTACAGCCTCTATGGAACTCATTAAATACTTTTATAAAATCAAAATCTATTGATATTGTTGTAAGAAAAAATGAAGCATTGTTAGGAACAACAAAAAGTATGAATTATAATGCTTTTAATACTCTTATAATAGTCATGAAATATTTTATATTTTATGCTAAAATTAATCAAATAAAACCATCATTTAACATATTTCAGGAATATCTCAAAAACAGAGTCAAAATAGAAGAAAAAATAGCGATTAACAGAGATAAATACGAAATACACTCTAGGAAATGGAAAATATTTTCTAACTTATTAAATGCGGTATTTAAAATGACCAAAAAAAAAAAAAAAATTTTTAATCGAAATGAATTGAAAAGTAGAAATATTTTAACCTTAAACATAACTTCTTTTTGAAACAAATATACAGAAAGATATGATAGATAGTTTTAGGGAGAATGCGTGATAGGAAAACATATGTTAATAGATCAAGAATTTTTTTGGGTTTTTTTTTTGTTGAGAAAACGAGATAGAGAGAGAGAGAGAAAGAGAGAGAGAAAGCATATTATTTAATTCCCAGCATAGTAAATGATAACTTATTCATATGTATATGTGCAGGTGAGTGTGTGTACGTATATGAAAATGTTTGTGTGTATGTATATGTATGTGTTAATGTATTGTTTTTTATGTCTGGAAATAAATAAAAGAAAAAAAAAAAAAAATAAAACTAATTAAAATCACAAGTAAAATATTCTATTCCGAAATGTATATTTGGTTTATAGGTATGGATTGCTGAAAGATTGTTAAAAATGGCAAAAACGAATCTCGAAAGAGCATCCTTCACTCATGCCTTCCCCACCGTTAGGCAATGTTTGTATTAGCTGAGATCGGGTGAAGTTTATTTTCATCTGGTTCCAATTAAAAAAATATTTAAATATTTTGCAGCAAAATTTAAAAACACAAGCTTTGAAAAATGTACTTTTCATATGGTGGGATAAAATAATTAGATTAATATTTAATTTGATACAGGCGGATAAAATAAGATATATTCCGCAGGCACATGTGCTATTTCAAACAGGTTACTGGTTTAAGGTGAAAGCTGATTTTCTAGAGTTAAAGGGTAAGGCCTATTTCTTTTATTATTTTATAACAAATCTGTGTACAGATAAAATAAGTACAAATAATCAAATTCACAAGGAAAAAATGAAATATTCAATGCCGGAATATATATGGACTGTTGAATGATAAAAAAATGTACGAATCTCGAAAGAGCTTCATAAGTTTGCCATGTCTTTCCCACACCATTCCAATTAGGCGACTTATATATTAGTTGTTTAGATCCATGTGAAGCAACTAAATGCTTTGTCAGAATTTGAGGTCTTTCAAAATTAGACAAAGTGTTTCGACAAGTAAAACACCGGATTGGTGACAAGACTATTAAAAAAACTTGCCGCTCATTGGTTCTTTAACCCTTTCCCTCATAGAGGAAACCATGAAAAGACCTATGCGAACAACATAAAACCAGATCAGCCTGCGAGTAACTCGCAGGCTGATCAGGTTTTATGCTGTTCGCAGCTCCTCAGTGGTCTGGAAATGAGAATTTTGTAATTAAATTTGGTAAGGTTTAACTGTGGTTTTCTGCAGATCAGGCTTTATGTGATACCTATTGAGTGCGTCAAAATGAGTCTATATGAGGGAAAGGCTTAAGAGGTATTTCATCACTATGGCAATTGTTTACCTACAAACTTCATGTAATGGGAACAGCGCAATGACCTACGAGACTTAACTGTTTCATGAGTTGAGCTTCCTTTGCGTTTAAAAGAATAAATAACTAGTAGTTAACTTCTAAGAACGCATTTGTGACTTAAAAACAATGTCTATTATGAAAGAATAATACCCTTTGGGTCTAATAATAATACTTTGTTTGGTTTGTTGAAACACAATGTGAAGAGCGTGGATACTCTCTTAAGTGTATGTTTGTAATTCTTGTCAAAGTTAAAAAGCTGTACCGAACTACAATGAACATGCGTAGGATTACTTTCAAACCTTTCCTAGAGTAAGGTAATCCATGTTTATCACCGTATTGTGCTGGCCAATTCCCCCTATTTTTTATTATTTTTAGACAAGTATTATCTACATATATTATTAACATTCCAAGGGTTCGTAGAAAAGGTATGATATTGAAAAAAAGATTAGATTTACAAGTAAGCGAGCGTTGTTGGTAATAAAAAATATCAATAATTCCTATCTAGAATACTGGCAATGCTTTCTCTCTGTTTGATTATTGATTACTAGAGATTCATAGCCAATGCAATGTCGGAATATCATTTACACTTTCATTCTTATTTCCTTTTTAATTCTGTACAAATGTCGCGGAATAAAATTGTCATTGCAAAAAAAAAAACAAAAAAAAACAACAACAAAAAAACATACACACATATACTTCATTCAACATCAAATAGGAATAAATGATTAACCTAATTTTCTTATGCCTTAAATTTATTTGCTGGCACATGCATTATAGCATTCATCAATAAAATAATTGTGATTTTTATCATTATATATATATATATATATATATATATATATATGAAAGAAATCCATTACTGTCTAATTTCTACAGTAGCAGGTAAGTAAAGAAATTTCTACTGAAATCATTTCCACTCTTGCAAAAAAAATGTAAAAATACATCAATATCTTCTTTGAACATGTAAATAATTTAATTAAAGTTTCGAAACGTATTTAAGTCTTTTTAAGAATTTTGTAATATCGAGTGTGCCAATCTTCCTTTAGACTATATATACAAATTCTAGATCCCGTACTGATTTGATAGTTAAAAAAGTGCTTTGTACTGATGATTTCAACTTTGACAGTTCCAGCTTTAATTCAATTTAAGAAAACAAGTGTATATTAAAATGCGTATTCTACATACCTTATATTTGCAATGGGTTAAAACAATAGCTATATCTGATGGTGATATTATCCTGGCTACACTGCATTGGTACAACAATATGAAACTTTTATTATTATTATTATTATTTTATTATTTATTTATTTATTTTGTTTAAGACATGGGGCGCGTCGGGACAATACCTTGGATACAAAGCCGCTCTCCACCAACCCCTTTGTATTAAATGTGAAAAAATAACTACTATGCTCCAGAATGGAATATTTCGAAAGCCTATACAGATCAAGAATATAATATTTCACTTTCTACCGAACATGTATTTATACTAATTAATACATCTGATTTTTTATCTTCCCTCTAGAGCAACGTCTTAACAGTTTTGAGATTTATTTTGAGAAAATAGCTGAAGAGGAAAGAATTTAACCCTTTCCCTCATATAGACTCATTTTGACGCACTCAGTAGGTACCACATTAAGCCTGATCTGCAGAAAACCAAACTCAAACCTTACCAAATTTAAGTACAAAATCCTCATTTCCAGACCACTGAGGAGCAGCGAACAGCATAAAACCTGATCAGCCTGCGAGTTACTGTTCGCATAGGTCTTTTCATGGTATCCTCTATGAGGGAAAGGGTTAAACGACATATCTTTAAGGAATCGTATATTCGAAATTAATGATTACAATTTGCTTACAAAAACAAGAACGTTTGTTTTTCTATTCTTCTGTTTGTCCATAAATAAAGGCTGGGTGTGGCAGGCAAAAATGATATTACAATATATTGAGATATTTGAAATTAATATTGCGATATATTGCTAATAATTGCCTAAAATCAAAACATACTTAAAAGATGTGGACGCGTCTTTTAATTTAAGTTATTTAAAGGTATTTTCACAATTTGAGATTTTTGTTTAAGGTACCAGTTCAAAATTATTTACCTTAACTTTAAAACTGATATTTTGACTTTAAGTTTCCGTTCATTCGTAGCCATTGTTTGTAAAGTGCTGTCCCGTGTCATCCAACCTATACCTGGCCTGTGTAATGGTGTCATCCAACCTATACCTGGCCTGTGTAATGGTGTCATCCAACCTATACCTGACCTGTGTAATGGTGTCATCCAACCTATACCTGACCTATGTAATGGTGTCATCCAACCTATACCTGACCTATGTAATGGTGTCATCCAACCTATACCTGGCCTGTGTAATGGTGTCATCCAACCTATACCTGACCTGTGTAATGGTGTCATCCAACCTATACCTGACTTATGTAATGGTGTCATCCAACCTATACCTGACCTATGTAATGGTGTCATCCAACCTATACCTGGCCTGTGTCATGGTGTCATCCAACCTATACCTGACCTGTGTAATAGTGTCATCCAACCTATACCTGACCTGTGTAATAGTGTCATCCAACCTATACCTGACCTATGTAATGGTGTCATCCAACCTATACCTGGCCTGTGTAATAGTGTCATCCAACCTATACCTGGCCTGTGTAATGGTGTCATCCAACCTATACCTGGCCTGTGTAATGGTGTCATCCAACCTATACCTGACCTATGTAATGGTGTCATCCAACCTATACCTGGCCTGTGTAATGGTGTCATCCAACCTATACCTGGCCTGTGTAATGGTGTCATCCAACCTATACCTGACCTATGTAATGGTGTCATCCAACCTATACCTGGCCTGTGTAATGGTGTCATCCAACCTATACCTGGCCTGTGTAATAGTGTCATCCAACCTATACCTGACCTGTGTAATAGTGTCATCCAACCTATACCTGGCCTATGTAATGGTGTCATCCAACCTATACATAACATAACATAACTTTATTGACATAATTTGTATACAAATATAGCCAACAAATGATAACATACAAAGGGTGTAAGCAATATTTTCAGAGAAGTACGTAAATTTGTGAACATAAATATCATTATAATTAAATAATATAAATATGAATATTATTTTTTATCACGAATTTGATAAGCATAGTAAATAAATTTGGCAGTGTTTTTTATGACATTAATATTATTACATGTAAGAAGTGAGACAAATTTATGTATTGTCCAATGCAAAAATTTATTTATGTATTTTTTTAATCTTTTTAAGGAAATTTTTCTTTACTTGGTGTTTTTTAAACTGAATCGTGTCATTTTTTTCATTTCGAAATTATTTTTAAATGAACAATATGAGGATAGTCGTCTTGAATTATTAATATTACTATGCCAGTTTTGTTTGTAATTATCAATTATTCTCTGTTTAATAAAAAGTTTGCCAGATATTACCGAGACCAATGCAATCAAGTATTTCTTTTATTTGACTAGCCCAGTTATTATTGTTATATGAATTTCCATTTTCTGCATCTTGATATAGTTGTTGATATGTTAATTTAAGTAAAATATTATCTGAATTTATCAATTTGAGCCAGTATTTTATCATTATAAATTGTCTTATTATTTTTAGTGGGTATCTTCCTAATTCCCCGTAAAGTCCATCCAAATTCGTTGATATTTTAACTCCTAGTATTTTTCGCAAAAATTTGCAATGCACTTGTTCTACGTCATTGCTTGGATAGTAGCCCCATACTTCTGCTCCATAATTTAAAATCGAGCCAACTAAACTATCAAATAATTTAACTTTTTCACTTATGGATAAATTGAGCTGGTTGAAAACTATAAAGAGGTTATGCAGTGCATTTAACGAATGTTTTGCTAATCGTTTCTGCGTTTTATTCCAGGATCCGTTTTTAAAAAGACATATACCCAGGTATTTGAATGAACTTACGATTTCTAAGTCTATATTGTTTAATTTAAATATACGTTTTGTCGGTCTACCTTTCTCAAAAATCATAATACCTGGCCTGTGTAATGGTGTCATCCAACCTATACCTGGCCTGTGTAATAGTTTCATCCAACTTATACCTGACCTATGTAATGGTGTCATCCAACCTATACTTGGCCTATGTAATGGTGTCATCCAACCTATACCTGGCCTATGTAATGGTGTCATCCAACCTATACCTGTCCTATGTAATGGTGTCATCCAACCTATACCTGACCTTGTAATAGTGTCACCCAACCTATACCTGACCTGTGTAATAGTGTCATCCAACCTATACCTGGCCTATGTAATGGTGTCATCCAACCTATACCTGACCTGTGTAATGGTGTCATCCAACCTATACCTGACCTATGTAATGGTGTCATCCAACCTATACCTGGCCTATGTAATGGTGTCATCCAACCTATACCTGTCCTATGTAATGGTGTCATCCAACCTATACCTGACCTATGTAATGGTGTCATCCAACCTATACCTGACCTATGTAATGGTGTCATCCAACCTATACCTGGCCTGTGTAATGGTGTCATCCAACCTATACATGGCCTGTGTAATAGTGTCACCCAACCTATACCTGACCTGTGTAATAGTGTCATCCAACCTATACCTGGCCTATGTAATGGTGTCATCCAACCTATACCTGACCTGTGTAATGGTGTCATCCAACCTATACCTGGCCTATGTAATGGTGTCATCCAACCTATACCTGGCCTGTGTAATAGAGTCATCCAACCTATACCTGACCTATGTAATGGTGTCATCCAACCTATACCTGACCTGTGTAATGGTGTCATCCAACCTATACCTGACCTATGTAATGGTGTCATCCAACCTATACCTGACCTATGTAATGGTGTCATCCAACCTATACCTGACCTATGTAATGGTGTCATCCAACCTATACCTGGCCTATGTAATAGTGTCATCCAACCTATATCTGGCCTGTGTAATGGTGTCATCTAACCTATACCTGGCCTGTGTAATGGTGTCATCCAACCTATACCTGACCTATGTAATGGTGTCATCCAACCTATACCTGACCTATGTAATGGTGTCATCCAACCTATACTTGGCCTGTGTAATGGTGTCATCCAACCTATACCTGACCTGTGTAATGGTGTCATCCAACCTTATACCTGGCCTATGTAATGGTGTCATCCAACTTATACCTTGCCAATGGTGTCATCCATCCTATACCTGGCCTGTGTAATGGTGTCATCCAACCTTTACCTGGCCTATGTAATGGTGTCATCCAACCTATACCTTGCCTGTGTAATGAATTCATGTAATTGTCTCAATATATCGACCAAAGCCCTGTTACCTTATAAATATATCAACTATTTTTGCTAGACAAACAATGAAATAAATTTGAATATGGGTGAATTTAGAAATGGAGGAACATGCTTGAATAATGACATTTTGACTTTAATTTCCATTTCATGCAAATTTTTATGCATCTTTCATATATGCAATATACAAAATCTTAGCAGATGTTTCTAAAATTAAATTTCATCCAAAATAAAGTTTTAAAATTGTACTATTGTTTTTCTAGGCTGCAAATAAAATTACACACACACACACACATATATACTTTAAATGGCAGTATTTTCGTTTAAAAAAAGGCTATGACTCTTTATTTTATGAATATATTTTGAGGGTACCTAAATAATAACAATACAAGAACTGCATGCCTTTTATATCAGTAGATTAAATACATGATATCGATCCCGGTTACGACATTCTTAACTCATAATGATGGTACTGATAGTTGATTGTTGGCCCTTAGGATTAATACATTGCATTAGATAAGTTTTTCCAGGACTGTTGTAATATGAATGGATGTGATATCGTAAAGCTTTTCAACGACGTGATACAGTAGCGTGACAACTGTCTGACACAATCTCCTAAAGACTATACCGAATAAAAAATTAATAACGAAACTACACAAGCTGGTGCTTAGAGCATGCCGGGAAAATAACACGAGCACCGAGCGAAAAAATTGTCGTATGAACTATAAAGTCAAAAATCATATAATGATCATTTATATCACCGTTATACTTTTTGATACCCGTATGACATTTAAGGTTGTTGTTTTTTTCATACTTTTTGTCGAGCCCGCTTGCCGTGAGCTTGACGTGGTCGCCACAATGGCGGTACAGTGTATGCGCGTGCGTCCGTGCGTCAGTGCCTGCGTCCGTCCGGATTATGCTTGTCCGGACCTTTGCTCTGTCACAATAAAAAAATTTTGGAAATTCCAATTTAAAAAAAAAAAATAAAATGGTCCGGACCATTACTTTTTCATTACTGGGGGGATTTAAAAATTACTTGGCACAAATGTTGACCATGATGAGACGCTGTGTCAGGCGCAAGAACCGTGTGTTTAGCTCAAACGTCATGTTCATACTTTGAGGTCAAAGGTAAAAAAAGGTTCATCTTAACTTGCCTGGGCTGTTTCTTTGCCATGGATGGAGGGATTCTAAAATAACTTGACACAAATGTCAATTTAGTGAACAATGTGTCGGGCACAAGAACCAGAATCATTGTGCAAAAGTCAAGGTCATACCTTGAGGTCAAATCAGGTTCATTTTTGCTTGTTCGTGCTGTTACTTTTCTATGGATGAAAAAATTCTCAAATAGTTTGATACAAATGTCAAGCTAAATGAGACGGTGTGTCGCGCACAAAAAAAAACAGATTTGTAACTCAAAGCTCAAGGTCATATATAGAGGTCGAAGTTCATGAAACTAGATTTGCTTGTCCGGCTGTAACTTGACATAGATTGCAGCAATTCGCAGTTATGTTAAACACATTGAGCATAGTGTCTTGCAGAAGAGTTTGTTCCCAGGCTCAAAGAGTTGGATTTGCTTTTCTGTGCTTAACTTAGACATGGATAGCAGGATTTTTAAATAACAGGATTATGTTAACCTAAATGAGACGGAGTACTTGCAAGAGTTAGGTTCGCAGCTCAAAGGTCTCGCATAAAGGTCATAGATCAATTGCTGTTGGTGTTGATCGCAGGATTTCCAAATGAACTTGCAATTATGTTTACCATAATTGGACAGAGTGTCAGTACAATTAGAGTTGTGACCCTAGCTCAAAGTTCAAGGTCATATTAGAGGTCAAAGGTCATTTTCATGTCTGGACTGTAACCTAGACATGGTCAGAAGGATTTTCAAATAAGTTGGCAGTTATGTTTGCCTAAATGATCCGAAGTGTTAAGCACAAGAGCTGGGTCCAAAGTTTCAAGGTCAAAGTCACACTAAGAAGTGAAGTTCATCGCGTTGGATTTGAATTTTTAGGCTGTAAATTTTTTCTGGATCAGAATTCTCAAATGAATTGGCAGTAAGTGTTGCCTCAATGAGATGATGCATCGCACAAAGCTCAATGATCAGAGTCACATTTAGAGATAAAAGGGGCACCTTAGGTCGCGGGCTCGACATGTTGCCCTTGGGCATCTAGTTTCTTTACAACTGGGTCATGTAGGGACATCCATTCGGTAACCAAGCGACAGGACTTATGGTAATTGTGTCAGTGTTTACATGCACTGGCATATTATCTTAACCCTTTCCCTCATAGAGGAAACCATGAAAAGACCTATGCAAACAGCATAAAACCAGATCAGCCTGCGAGTAACTCGCAGGCTGATCAGGTTTTATGCTGTTCGCTGCTCCTCAGTTGTCTTGAAATGAGGACTTTATAATTAAATTTGGTAAGGTTTAACTTTGGTTTTCTGCAGATCTGGCTTTATGTGATACCTATTGAGTGCGTCAAAATGAGTCCATATGAGGGAAAGGGTTGACTGCCATGAAACCATAAAATTATAATAAGTACATTCCATGTCCCGCTGCGGAGAGACAGAAACACTGCAAAAGTATTCTAGTATTCTAGATTCTTGCGATTATTCGAACCATCCATTTCCCCCATTCTCAGTCAGGGTGCCCATTGAGTTTTGAAAATGTGTTTTTCTTTAACTTTGTACCCCTTCATACAGATAGTCTCCGCATTTTGGGGGATATATGGGGGGTCTTTTGGGTAAAAAACCCTTACAGGGGATGAAAAGGTATGTTGTCAGTTAAACGCAATGTCAATGTGATAAGTGATTAAGTTAATGAATCTTATTAGCAAGTTATCCATAATTGTTTCAGTAATGTCAGAATTTGATTATCATTAATAACAACGAAACGTACAAACTAGATTTAAATATCTTAATTGTATAAATTATTTGCTGATAATTCAAATTAATTCATGATAGAATCTACGAATCTATAGACAGGCACAGGATTACGCACGGTTGATAATTAAGTTGAATCAAATTTTTCACATTAAGTAATTAATTACGTAAAATGACGAAATTTCTAAAAACTGAACTAAACAAAAAGCAATCTTTAATACCCCAATAATGTGTAAAAAAAAATGTCAAAATCCCCCTCGAAGTTTACTCTATCTACCATCGTTGGTTTAGTGTCAGATAGTAACTACATACCGTATATATGGAATTTAAATACAGTTAAACCAAAGTAACCGACATTCATATTTATACTAAAAAATTGGGGACATATACGATATGGAAAATGATATATCTATTAAAACAAACCTGTCATTCTCTAGACACATTCTTTTGAAATATGGTTGAAGGTAGAACTCAACAAAAATAACATAAAAGATGTATTGGTTTAACGCAGTCAGTAAATTATAATTTTTAGAACATGCAGCTTGAAAGTCGCCTGCTTTCAGATAGTTATTCACACATGTTACAATATCTGAACGATGCTACCCTATATTTAAGACCATAAAATGTAATTTTTAGGAACGTTTTGATCGATTTGTCTGGTAAGATATTATTTATGAATGATGGAATGGAAGGTTAAACTGCCTCAAATAATATATAAATTCACGTTCACCTACAAAATAGGCGATATTTGGTGAGCACCAGGAATCTCTAACGAAACGAAATCTACTCACTTTGAAATGTTCTGTCTATTTTTAATCTCGTTTCATCCGAATTTAATATTTCTGACTCTCTTTGTATAATCATATCAAGATATAAAAAACGGCTCATTGCATGCATGTTCGGCTGTCCTTCTGATCACTAATTTTGTTGGGGAACTAATTTTGGCGGTTCGTGGACGGCTTTGTGGGCACTGAAAAATGCCGATAGTAGTGTTACATTCGTGACACACCGCGACCATCTTGTTGACAAACAATCATTGTGTTGTGAATTTAAAACCTTAATATTGCATATAAACAAGGAAATTAGTGATTTGGAGCTTCGATCAATAGTTGTGTTTGTGTTCCACGGACTTTGGAATATTTAATATATAAATTTGGAATAGGAAAAAAACCTTAACTTTAAACTAATAGTTAACTTAATTATTTCTGTTCCGTCAACATCTTGCAATCAACATTTCGCAGCTGTGTTTTAATTAAGATATCAGTATTGATGTGTATAAATCTATTCAAATTTTTGGCGAAATCCAGACTAAAGAAAATCACAAAATGTCAATAATGGCAATAATGTCGTTGACGTTATATATGCGCATTTTCTAAATCCATTAATTTCGATCCAATGTCCGTAAAACCAGGTTCCAGTTTTGTCTGCAAAATCAACTGGATACATGGTAGGAAATAATAAGCATTACATATAGAGGCGAGCGCCACGCGCATCGGCATTCATCAGCCTCCTCGTCTTCTAAACTTTCCTTTTTTATGGGATTTGTGGTCTGGACTACCACTTCCAAGATATTAAAATGCTTTGGGAATGTATTGTCCCAGGTTTGGATCAAACATGAAAACCCTAATTGCGGAGCCAGTGGCTAGATCTTGGCCTATATGTATTCTTAACTGCAGACAGCTTTATAACAAAGTCTATACAACCGCTGTAAATATTTTTCTCACTGAATGACTCAGATAATTGGATGTTTGATACTTTAAAATCTGCAAAAAAAATTAGTCCAAAAAGTACGTCTAGTTTAAAACGTTTTCCATTTTGCCTGTAATCAAGATTCACAGTAACCTTAAGGCAATGGCTGAGGAGATGTACATTATATTCGTTCTGGCGAGATTTTGTGTTTGGTCTTAGTAAATTTGCTCCCTATTGATGAATAATCTGCCAAATACATTTCCCCTTTAATTAAATACTGGTATACTCGAATCTCGTCTACATATCGTTTTATTCACCCCAAATAATTTGTTTGTACAGTTCTACAACGTCCTAGCTGTAATTAATGAATCCAATTATTGCCTTTAATTATTTTAGTGCACGACTTAGTATTCGTTAGACATATTTATTGGCATTATTTAGTCTTTGAATGATGTCCCTGTTTTGCTGTCTACTTTTCAGAGTGAAAGTATGGGATACCGGTTTTAAATTCATGCATATCTAATTAATCAAAAGAAGCAAGTTGCTCTTGAAATACGAAAAGTAAAAGTTAGGGTATGATCCTGACACGCTTTTGAATAAACATTGTACTAAACAATTAGTATTTGAAGAAAGCATTTCGCATATAAATAACCAGTCTTAAGACAGAGTCCCTGAAATGATTCCGCTACGTTTTGGACCATTAAACATCTACCAAGATAACCAATGTATCCTAATGAAATATTAGGAAACCTTGGTTATCTCCGTAAAAGGCCAGTAGGTCCGAAATGTAGCGAAACCATTTTAGGGACTTTACCTTAAAGATTTAAATAGTGTGTACTTTCTGGTCCTATTCCTTTAATGCACATATTACTCATATTTACTCATTCCGCTTAAATTGTTTTGTGTTTGCTATATTCGTATTTTAACTTGTACAAATAAAATGGATTTTATATATAAGATGTCCGGATGATTATATGCACTTCTCATCAATATGTCAATTTAGCGCGTAGTCAATCAAAACGTCACATGACTTCCACATAGGTTCTCTGGTTTTCTTGCACTGAAGATAACAATTTATTTCTTGCTTTTGTTTGCCATAAACTGTGCATTCAACTCCCAGCAGTTTACTCTAAAGAGCATAGTTCGTTGTGTAATTAAACCTTTTATATGGATATTTACAGAAGTTTGCAATACAGCCGAAGTAAACGCTCAATTTATTTATAACTAATACCTTGAATCAGAATCGAGCGTTTAACCTAACATTTGTAAATAAATCCAGTTTCTGTTTGTCTTAAAACCCGTCTTTTAATTGAATTTGTACAAATATTTAAACGTATTTTAACATCTGTAAAACAAACGGTGAAACAGAAACACCTAAATCTCGATCTGTGTAATGTGGTTACCGCTTATTTATATCGAATCCGTTTTGTTGTCGCTGTTATTCATTTCAAATGATACTGTTTTATTATATAAACATATCTAAATGCTTGTTGTTAACTTTTAGAACGAATCGGTAAGGGTGATAAAACATATTTATTATAAAGATATTACAAAAAAGTACAATTTTCGTGATTGTTATTTTTCCTAAAAATTGAAAAACGACAGATTTTCAAGTTACTTCCTTGCAAATAGAAAAAAATATATATCTATTTGTAGACATAAAGGGCTTATTTCACACAAAAATAATTCTCTGTGAGCTGTTCAACATCTTAGAAATTGTGTGCCGTATTCATATTATAATATCAAATGGTTTATTTTCACACAGTTATTGTTCCAGTCAGTATCGTTTTTGTTCACATTTTCTGATTTCATAGTGTATTATGTAACCGTTATCGCATGTTTTGTTTGTTTTCTTGTTTTTGTTTCTTTTCCTTTTTTTTTTGCTGTAAATATATTAAAGATCAATGAAAATTGTATTTAAATTTTTTTTAAGAAAAAGTAACCACATTCATGGAAATATTCAATGAATGGCATGAGAATCCATACATAGAAAAAATATATAATTATTTCTACCTTCATTAGTTTCCCATTTCATATGTTAATGAATGAAAAAAATATAAAATGGGTATCAAATATCTTGATGTTAATTTCACTGTTATGTATAATACATATAGCAATAATACGCTTCTGATTAGTTATTTTTGAGGGAAAATTTTTGCGAACTTTACTACTTCTTTCTTCCTTAAATTTTCTTTAAAACAGAAAGAGAACAGCCTCTGTCTCGGTCGGGAAACTCGAATCTTAATAATTTGAAAATAATGGAAAATTCAATTTTAGATCTCTGTTGATATGGTCTGGAGGAATCTAATAAAGTTCCTTTAAAATTAACAAGTTTAAGATTCTTTTTAACGGAAAAATAATGCATTTCTAATCCGATCCAACATTTTTTGGTAAAGGAGATACTTTTTTTTTTAAATAGTTTTATATTTTTCATCTTCTTGTACATATCAGTCATTCCGTCTGGCCGTCTATAAGATATTTAATGCAATCCATAAAATAGTCACCAGAAAATGAAGTTTCTTACAGTAATGAGATTACTACACATGTTCAAAGTCTGACTTTTCCCTGTTGAAAATATATCTATTCTGTAACTGTATACTCGTATATCAATATTAGTTTTGAAATAATTAAAAAAATACATAAAAAGTTATTGAAATGTGCTGCGAAGAGGTGTGCATTTTAACTTTCTTAAAAGTTATTTTATACTCAGTCCTAAGAAACGATCCACCTGTTACAATAATAAACTTAGTAGGTGTGAGATGGGTTTCTTTTGTTTTCATGTTTTACTGCATATAAACGTTTATGCCTTCACAAGAATGTTACATTTAGACGTGAACTTACTATAAATATCAATATTTTTATGTCCAAGTCATCGAAAAATATCAGGAGATGAATTGTGTGTACTTGGACCTAGTTCGGTGGACATACTATCATATGATCTTCCAAAGGGGCAATGTACTTGTCAAAGCCAAGAACCGTCTACAAGGATTGCTATACAATGTTTACATCATAAGATTATGTTTCCAAACCGACGTGAACTGGAAATTCAGTATGTATATACTGAGAAAAAAATGGCTTGAATTTATGTTGTTTTTTGTCTCTGGTAGTAAGCTATTTAAAATTTCTGCATATGCCCTTAAACTATATATGTACCTTTTTTATAATTCGAATGAAAAACTTACATCATTCACGTAACGGATTGCTTGCAATCATTATTTCCAAAGGTTCTCTTGGTCTAAAATATTTGTCGAAAAGATGGATTTCTAAGTAGACCATTCTGACCTGGTCGTATGTCACCAAATCTTCTCAAAGCTTAAAACATTTAATCAAATATCACTTTGCCTAAACCTCTTATCCATAAAGTTTTATTTCTGGTGATAGTACGTGATACATTGTCCATTACATATACATTCTATTATATATATGAAAGGTAAGAAAGAAAACGTTTCCATATAACAATATTACATACTTGCATTGTTGACATTCGCATTGAGTGCGTTTTGCTGCAAGTACAAACATGTATATCTACTATCGGATGTGCAATAAGTATACATTACATACATATAATACAAACATGGGATTTTAGATAAATAACCTTTGTTGAAAATTTAAATGAAATAAAAAGGGGAGGACGTCATGTACAGAAAATGAAATACAATATCTGAATTATAATAAAGAGATCTTATGAAATCAATCTTAAAACAATAATAAGCCGTGTCTTCGTTACTCTAATAAAATGATTATAATATCATTTTTATACAGACGATTGATATTATTGATTATGACCTGATGTGGAGAAGTTACCGAGTAACAGGTAACACGCATTGACAGCGAGAGGTCCTCGATTCGAGTCCTGCCAAAGGACTCTTTTAATTTCCTTTAGGAAGAAATTTACCCCGCATTGTTTCCTTCACCGAGGTACAAATGGGTGCGTTAATCATAACGGGTGTTATAAATCCGTGGCGCCATCATATGGGCTTCCATAAGCGGAGTGAATGGCTCTCGAGGGAAATCGATCGATGGACACTAGCCCGATGACAAGGGTCAAATTTGTTAAGTCGGTGGACATGCCAACGGCAAGAAATTATACAAATGAGAGACTACAAATGCTTTACTTTTACTTTTATTCTGTCTACTATCTAGAGTGGCTGTTTTTGTGGGAGTTAATCACAATGATAAGTATCAGTTTGGCAATCCTGTCTATTCCATACAGAACAGCATGACTCATGATGTAAACAGTTATTCTTCAGCCCAAGAACATTAAACTTCCAATAAAAATAGCAGATGTATCACTTCGGGTATGTTTATAAGTTAACTTTTAATGTTAAAATAAAAATATGTAAATTAGAACACTCGTGTTGCCTACACACGTCAAGAGGTTTATAATGAAATTAGGATAATGTACAGCTATAGATATGGATATATAGGAGATAAACATCTCCGATGAATCTAGAAATAGCCTGCATGATTATATTGTACGTATAACAGCCAGACTATCCCTTTTACCTGTACGCATTTTAACTATTAAACCGCTGCTTGAAGAAAAATAGTCATTTTTATCTTAACTTTTTATTGACATAAAGCACGTTTTATCGGAGATCAAGAAAAGTTTTTTCCAAAGTTAAGTGTCCGAGGTATGTGCCCACTTATTTCATTGTATCTTAGATTTTAGTTTTATTGCCCAAAGAAAGAAGTATTTGCTAATTTCCACAAGTACGCGTGCGAGATAATACGTTTGGAAAGTGAACTGATTTTCTGTAGGTAAAGAATGTAGTTATTTTTCTATTCTTGAATAAACTGATGCACATAAATGTGAAAAAAAACTCAATGCTAAACATATAGTAGGTTAATTAAGACTATTGGAAAACTAACAACAAAAAATAAAAAAAATTCTTACAATTTGATATGCTTGTCTAAATCGGTGATATTTAGCTGTATTAGAAATGGTATTTACTTGAAAAGAATAAAAGAGGTCATATTTCATTAACTGTCATGACAAAATAAATAAACAAACTTACATCGCGATTTCATTTTCATGTAGAGACCGCGGAGTTAATTACCACTGTTTGCTTCATCGAAATCTAAGCCTTTTTTCCAATAGAAAAGAGAACCGCTTTCAAAATTAGTTTCAGGAAAATGTTTTCTACACGAAATTTACAATCACTGAATGTAATCTA
Organism: Solen grandis; assembly: GCA_021229015.1. Lineage (NCBI taxonomy): Eukaryota > Metazoa > Mollusca > Bivalvia > Adapedonta > Solenidae > Solen > Solen grandis. The sequence goes on from CM037779.1 coordinate 78,804,195, forward strand.
AAAAAAGAAATTACTGATGAAGCATTTCTGAGGAAGTTTCTCTCAAAAAGAACAAGTCGTTTGCCATCATATCTGGCAAAATCTACATACTGATTATCTACGACACTTCAGTTCCATTTCATTTCTCGGCAACCAGATTGGAACGCTAAGGGGTAACTTTTAAGACTGAAATAGTATTTTGTACTTTCATTTTTTTCTTAAACTCCTGAACTAGAAGCACCATGAGATAATACATCCGGAACTAAAAAGGGTCAATTTGAAAGGATCATCAAAATATCATTTGAACCTTTTACCTTACCGTCAAAATATTTGGATGCAATAACTCATGTCTATGAGAATGTTTTGTAACCCACCCCTATTCTCCTGTAAACATTGTTAACAATAATATTTGTGTTTCTAAATGCATATCTATTTAATGATCCCTCCAATAGATAACAAACCGATAAAACAAACCTAATCTAATTATGTTTTTATATTAATCAACAATTTTATAACTATAGGAGACATGAGGTACATAAATGCAAATAAACATTACAGCTTTGTCAAACGATGCTGTAGTTTGGTTTGTACAGACGAAAGGACACAGAATCTGTGTCCATGTTATATACACATGCATGAGAAGCATAAATAGTAACATACACATGTGTGTAAGCCGAAATGCTATGAAAAAGAAAATATGAGCGATTCATCATAGTCAGTTCTTTCAATATAGATAAGCACATGTAATCATAAGTATTAATCATCAGTATCACGTTCAGGCTATAATCTAAATATATAGGTATATTTACCCTTAATAGTATAGGCACTGAATAGGCACTCTAAAACAACTGAACATAGGAATTGAACCCATTTCTGTGGAACATATACGTCAAAAATGTTTTTTGAATTTCGGGATAAATGATTTATTCCATACTGAATTGCAGTCATTGGAAGAATAGGGTGTTATTTCATGAAGAAATATAGTTTATCGGTTTATGATCTGAAATGTTTCATTCAACGAAATTGCAATTATCGAAATCATTTCTTTAACTAGAGTATTTATATATTATTATGGTACTTGTTTTGTAAAACAAAAATCATTATAACAGGTTAATGTTTTCAGACTCTCATCGCAAATATTTTAGACTGATAGAAATTCCAATAAAACGTACATTTGAAATATTAGTACAATTACCTAATGCTGGAAAACATTCAAAACGAAAGAAATCGTTGAAAGTATACTAAGGTGTTGGTTTTTCAAAATAGAATTCATTTCATTGTCTCTCACTTTTGAAATATGATATTACAAATTTATATAGGAATACATATTTCAAATAATTAGATAGCTCCTTATTGATTTCAACATGCAAAACGTGTTTCAATGACATCTACTGTATCCAAATTGTTTTCAATAACGAAATCCAACGAACGTTTCTGATGCAGTCTTTTATAAGTCTGCAAAAGTACCACCTCTGTCTAGATATCCGGATCGTAAAAGTTAGTGCAACTCTAAGAAATAAGGAAACTCAATTTTGGATATGTGCTGATGAAGTCTAGAGAAAATCTAATAAAGTTAAATTGAAATTCAATAGTCCAATTAAAATGTTTCATTTTACTTTAAAAACAAGTAAATGCAACTGGGGTCCGATAAAATGTCAGCTAAATGTAATATGTTGTAAATTTTATTTCTCGAATTATTCGGTTAGTATATGTTCTTGTTCACCTTATTCCCTTGCGTAAAAGGCAATTTAAGCAGCACAATTACGATGTTGTAAGCTTTGCTTCAGAAAGTCGGACTACAGTCGATTTTATAAAATTCACCCAGTTTTGTCTTCATTGCCATGATTGCAAATATTTCATTGCAGCATTGAAACATTATTTGAACTATTAGGAAAGGAGACCACCGATAGGTCATCCCTTTATTTTATATCAAAATGGTCCAGTTGTTCAGGACATGTTAGATAAAAGCTTTTAGACGGACGACAAACATTGTGCAATTGCGAAATGCCTTGGAACTACTTAATATCTTGTACGTTTTAACTTAAACCCACAATAAATATCATTATATATTTTCCAGAAACATCAAAATCATTCAGGTCTGAAATCATTTGTCTGACATTATAATGTATAGGAGGATTAGTATAAATTTTAAAAATAATTTTAGATATACATGTACATGTATGTTATATTATTCAAAACCCGGTGGTAGCATCAGTCGTGTGTGTGTGTGTGTGCGTGTGTGTGTGTGTGTGACCTGTTGTAAGCAGAAGTGACACATATGGATCACATTTCCGTCGTCTGTCTGTCCGTTGCATTTTTACGTCACGCTTGTCCTGCACACTTCTTCCGTTACGCTCCAGCAGGTAATACATAAGTTCTAAAGAACACTCTTGTTTGATTATCTAAGGTACAAAATATTGGTTTATCATAGGTAACGAGGATATGTATATATTGTAATAAATAGTAATTCTAAATATAAATTATAAAATTCATCTGTGTAGTCACAATACAAAATTTACTTAGAAGAAAGAGAGAGGCAAATTAATACCAATGTCCCTAGAGAAATCATATTTCCGAAGTTAATTATTTAAATGAAAACCCATTTCCTTGCAAAAAATACAAAAAAAAACACCTTCCATTCTCTAATTGTGCCAGTTTGGAAAAAATATTTATTTGTTTATTTCGAAAAAAATTCCTACAATAATCAATAAAGTGTTAAACTTTAAAACTCTAGAGGTGCCTGCATTTGTCGAAACTTGTTTTTTTTTTCTTTCATTCAAGTGTTATGTGTTTTTACCAATTCATGCCATAATTATTCCGCATATCAACAGAATTGCAATCGTTTCAATTTGCTGACCTCCGTAATATTCACTAAGTAGTTATCGCACTAACCCATACATTAAAGCAACAATGGCCAAGTTGGAACTTTATTTTCAAAAGCAAAAAATGTATCCTCTGCTCATTCCACATAACCTTTATATAGTTCTGGGAATAAAAGAGATAACTAATAAAAGCAAGTAATAATAAAAGCACAATGCAATAAGTGGGTATGGATATATTCTTATAAACTATACCTCTTACGACACTATTTATGTTCGTGAACATACTTTAGATTGTGTAGTATAGATTTTGTAGTTTAGATTGTGTAGTTTAGATTGTGTAGTTTACTGTTTTTCAATTTTCAAACTGTAATTACTATACCTCTTCAATTAAACGGAATATCCAATAATTTGATTTTTTTTTCTGAATTGAAATACATCTGGACTGGGTGTTTAAAACATTTTTTATCTAAATATAAAAATAGTTTATGCGCATTATCAGCTTAGATACCGATATAAATATTTGGCTTGAATATATATTGTTTCTTTTTTGGAATCAGGTAGTTATCATTTATATTTATGACATGTTGCTGTTTTTATGCCCCCAACAAAAATGGGCGGGCGCGGGGCATATAGATTTGCCTTTGTCCGTCCTTCCGTAAGTTTGTACGTCCGCCCATCCTGAAACTTTGTTACACGCATAACTCCGAAAGTATTTGTACTACAGACTGAAATTCATGGATATATTTTTCAGGACTTGCGCACCTGGGTATTTTCATCAAAACTCCATCGAAGTTGACAGAGTTATGGGCCTTTGTTTCTGAAAAAATGTAATTTTATGCTTGTGACGCATGTAACTCTAAAGTATTTGTACTACATACTTGAAACATCATGGATATATTATTTAGGACATGGACAGGTGCACCTGGGTATTTCTATCAAACCTTCGTTTATGTTGACAGAGTTATGGGCCTTGTTTTCGGAAAAATATGGAATTTATGCTTGTGATGCACGTAACTCTGAAAGTATTTTGGTACAGACTTGGATATGGATATATTACTCAGGACATGACTTGTGCACCTGGGCACCTGGGCGTTGGCATTTGTTTTGGAAAATGCGACGGGTGGGGGCATCTGTGTCCCTTAGATACATTTCTAGTGTTGTTTTTTTCTGATACACTATCACGTTCGAGGTAAACATATGAAGGTATTTGATAAAACGTCGAATTACATTGCCCAAACAGACAGCTAAATCACATAGACTTCACGAATGATTTTCGTGAGACGGATAATCTCAGACAACGTTTTTTGTTTATTTTTATTTAGCTACACATTTTGCATATTGACAGCAATCAAGCTTTTCTATTGCCTTAATAATATCGGAAAGATGTACTTTATATTCGAACTTCCTGTCAAGGTATTACATTTGTTTTATCTGTTTTGATAAGTGATGTGTATTTGTTTTTGATAAGTGATGTGTATTTGTTTTTGATAAGTGATGTGTACCATGACCATCCAGCTCAAATCTTTATTACTTGAAGTTGTTTCAATATATGTCTTGATCGTGGCTATAGCTACTTAAAATATATCAGCTGCACAGGTTTTCGTTTTCATGTCATTGAATAACATTTGACATTCATTTATGATTCTGTCTGCCATTTAGAAAAGGTGTTCGCGAATTTTATTATTATGAATAATGATATCCATTTGAGGGTTACATCATGAAATCATGGTACCTAAAACTCTAGATATGGAATCAGAGATAACAATCTCATATGAATCAAGAATAACTTGCATATGTATCTGTATATAGTACGTAAACTCTAAAGCAAGAAATCTTTTATGCATGATATAAGATTTTCTACTACCTTTAAACTTGCAAATAGTTTTGTTGTTGTTGTTGTTGTTGTTTTTAAACCTTTAATCGACATTAAGCACATTTTAGTTGAGATCGAGTAAAGTTTATTGTTACCTGATTCCATTGAAAATAAGTCTTTTGCAGTAAAAAATAAAATCATCAGCTTTTGAAAATGTACTTTTTATATGGTGGAAAAATACTAATATTAAGATTTTTTTTCATAGAGACGTGTAAATTTCGATATTCAAACATATTAGGGATTTAAGGTAAAACCTGATTTTCTAGAGGTTAAAAACGTTTATCCTTTGATATTTCTTTAATTAAATAATTAAAATCACAAGTAAAAAGTGAAACAATCAATTTCGAAATGTATAGTTGATTTAAAGGTATGGATTACTGAAAGATGGTAAAAATGGGCAAAAACGAATCTCGAAAGAGCATCCTACATCCACGTCTTCCTCCTCCGTTAGGCAGTCTATGTGTTAGTTGTTGAGCTCCATGTAAAGCAACTAATTGCTTCATTAGAATTTGAGGTCTTTCAAAATTAGGCAAACCGCCACGACAAGAAAAAGAAAATTGGTGACAGGGATATTGTAATAGAAACTTGTCTTTCATAGGTTCTTTAAGAAGTATTTCATCACAATATGTTTACCTACAAACCTCATATAATAGAAACAACACAATGATTACCTTCGAGACTGGGTTATTTCATTAGTTGAGCTTCCTTTGCATTTAAAGTATTGGATAGCTAGTAGTTAACTTCTAAGCACGAATTTGTGACTTGAAATCAATGTAAATTACGTATAAAGGAACACTATATACTGTATGGAACTATATGCATAGTATAACTTGAAAAATGTTCCTATTGTTAAGTGTCCGCATTTTCCGAAATAGGTTATGACAATACATGTTTATTATAACCGCTTATTTATTGTCATTTCCTCCTATTACTTCATATTGCATGGACCTGTAGTGTCTGCATTAATTATCAAAAAATGCATTCGGGAGAGGGGGGTCATAGGAAAGGTATGCTGAGAAAATAGATCTGATTTATAAATATGTGAGTTTTGGTGGTACAGTAAACATAAAATATCTATATCATTTCTCTAGAACATTGGCAGTGATTCTCTCTCTCCTCTCTCTCTCTCTCTCTCTTTCTCTCCCTCTCTCTCTCTCTCTCTCTCTCTGTTTGATTTGTGGTGATTAGAGGTTCATGATATGCAAGACAATGGGATGTCGGAAATTCAATTCTCACTTGTCGCGGAATCAAAATATTTGGGCAATATCCGATCACATATCTGTTATTCAATATCAATATTTAACACAATTTTCTTTTGATTTAAAGGTATTTGTCGGCACGTGCATTTTAACAGAAATTTTAGGAAGAAAACATGATATTTTAATGAAAAGATATATGAATGAAATCCGATACTGTCTCATTAGATATTTTTTAAATCATGTTCACACTCAAATATATAAATATTCAATTTCCCTTGTGATGTTTGATTTACTAGCCTTAAGAAGAATGCATTTAACAATAATCTCGTACCATCAAAAAGTTTGAATTCAACTTATCGTTTACAGATATATGGCAAACAGATCACTTCAGGACGGAGAGCATCAAACCCAATCTCGATTTTGAAAAATAAAGGTTGCGATAAGAATCAATTAAAATGGTTCTCCATTAATACGAGTATCAAAATCAATTTTAAGCATGTGGATAATTTAATTTATGTTTCAAAACGAATTTAAAAGCTTTGAAAAAATCGCTTTCGGCCAGTATTGCTCTTGAATGTAGAAACCATGACAAATTCTAGATCCGAACTTGTTTCGAACTGATAATTTTGGCATTGACAATTTCCAGCCACAATTTAATTAAAGAAGGATAAATAAACAGTAACATGACATACGTATTTTATATACCCTATGTTTATAAATGGATAAAACAAGAGCTACTTCTAATAGTGATATTATCATGGCTAAACCACTTTGACACAACGGGACAAAACGTAGGTTATAAGCCCCCCACCCCCGTGACTAGCAACCTGCCATAGGTTTTACTGTACATTGACTGGACCCGGCCATAACGTTCGCTTTACAAATCTTCTCAGTATTACTAGACAATTCTGCCAAGCAGTTTTAATTTCTTTCCAAAGGCGGTCATGAAATTGCTAACGGGTAAACAAACGGTTACAGGCATCTCATACTACGTCCCTTCGGCCGAATAATGACCTTCTATATTGGTACAAACTACTGCAACTACTATACATATCTATGATCTATTTCAGTAAACTTCGTTTGAAGTTCCGTGAAATTGGTTCATTCTCAATGTATTTTGACCAACAAATCAATCCTTTCTAGAGTCCTTGCAGACTTAAGAGTCAAACTTATAGTTACCATATATTTTGAGTATGCTGACTCAGTAAATAAATATATCGATGTTTTAAATATGAATCTTTGTTCATTTTCCTAAGATTTCTCAGGTTAACATTCATTACCTAATTTGAAACTTACTTCGAATAAGCATACTAAGATTAAGGAAAATAAAAGACGGTGCTCTTCCTATCCTTGTAATACGAAAATCGATTTTAGAACATTAACACAAAGCACATGCATTGTGCTAATTTCCACCTCAGGTAGTTAGTATACCAATTAACCTTTTTTGTTATTAGAACAAAACGGAGAAAATACAATGTTTCATTTTCTACTAATTAATGCTTATTACTACAGCTGATTTTTTTTGTGTGTGTGTTAATAACTTTGAGATTTATTTTAGAAAACGACTGAAGTGGGAAACACTTAAGAACCTTTCCCTTGAGAAATCGTATTTCCGAAATAGATGACCTATATGCTTACAAGAACAAGAAACAAGTTTAATTTTGTGAGGAATATGAGCGTGGGCAGTTAAAATGTTCAATTTGGTATTTCGAAAAGAATTCCCGGGGCATTTGAAACGTTTTAATTATGAATATATCTCTGGGGATACATGCACATCTGCCTTAAACATGTTTTTTTATTATGTTGTTGTTTGATTGTTAGGGATTGTGTTTTTTTAATTAATTAATTAAAATGTATTCTTGTACTTTTGTCCTTTTTAGCTCACCTAAAGCAACCATCTATAGACTTCGTGACAATATTTATGTCCATAATCCTAAAACGGTTCCGTTGTTTGCGTAATGAATACTTTTGCTATATAATATTTGTGATTCGTAACCTCATGCAATAGAGACCGAGATCCGTAAGTATGAAAGTTTAAGTACCATCAGTGGTAATTTTCAAAACACGGATCGGAACTCCGCTTCTTCTCTTATCATCAAGGCTTACGTCATGCTACATGCGATAGTTCCTAACGAATATTGATTATTAAACTCCTAGCCTGAGCTCATGTTGATTTTTATTTGGCTTCATCTAGAATTCAACTTTTATATATAAAGATCTTTTTATTGGCCCAATTTTCACAGACCGTATATTGTTATGTTAGGAAAATGTTTTATTGAATTGCTGTTACAGACAACTTCGACAAAAGCACTTCATTTACGTTATTTAATGTCTTCGTCTCGGACGGAATAGCTCAGTAAGCTGACAGATAAATCGAACAACTTTTCAGACCAAACATATTTCTTTTAAACGTTTTGCATACAAACTGCAATCAGGGTCCATTATGACTTTAAGGCGAAAGCAGAAAAGGGTGCACATTATATTGTACCGTTCTGAATAGGCCATATATTTGCATTGGTCGAAGAATTTATCTCTACGTTGATTAATGATATGTCATTCAATTAAGTACTCTTATGCCCGAATCTCGTCTACATACTGTTTTCTTCATTGCCGATGATTTGTTTGTACAGTGTTGTCCCGTCTAGTTCAAACTATACTGGTCTGTGTAATGAATCTATTTAATTGCTTATTGACCGAGACTGTATTACTTTATAGACCTCAAATGTATTTGCTAGACAGATAAGATTTGGAATTATGCTCTTTTGAGAATCAATCGGAACTGATATGGGTAAATGAGAAAAGTAGAAAAACGATTTAACATTTATTTCATTTCATACAATTCTTTTTGCATATTTTATATGTGCAAAGTAAAAATATGTGAAGATGTTTCCGAAAGTATTTGTGTCAAAGTTCGGCAACACATGTACATGTATGATTTGGGTTGTACAATGATTTTCTGGGCGGTGGAATCAAATCACGTTTCAGTATATATGTATACTATTTCTATACCCGCTTTACATGGTTGTTTGAGTTGGAAAGGCGATATATTCGTTTTACAAAGACTCTTAATGTCATGAATATGTTTTGAAGGTAAATAAATAACATCAATACTAGAATGTCATTTAAAGTCATTAGATTAAATACACGGTATCGACAAAGAATGTATTGGGGAAAAAAGACATCAACTTAGGTTGTATCATATGCATCAAAACATTATATATGAATTGATGAAATATCGGACAATGATTGTTCAAGCAAATACTGAAATTTCTCTGGTGAATTCAACTGAAGGCTATTGATACATAAAACACGTCCTGAATCACGTCGTACTCGTATTTGCCCATGTTTGACATAGATGTGTTCAATTAACTTAAATCAAAGCTGAACAATAAAATCGAATGATGGTGCCAGAAGATGTCAATGGTGAAGAATGATCAGTATCTTCCATTTAGACATGTTAAGTTTCCTGGCATGTTTTTGGAAATTTTGAAGGAGTTTGTAGGTGGGATTGATAGGGACAAACTTTTACACATTGTCTGGATGGCTTGGTGGTACCACAGCATATTTCGCTCCAATGTGTTCATGGTTCGGTTCCTGGTTCAAGTATTGTATTCCCTATATTTAACAACCCATATGCAAGTATCTGCGTGTCGAGAATAATTTACATACGATTAAAATATTTTTTCCTAACGTATGTCAATTAAATTTGTTTTTCTCAGAAATTTCTAGAAGTAGATTTCTGTAGGTAGCAGAATGATTCAAAAGATAATTATGAATTGTCAAAAGATGATACTTTATTGGCAGGCACACCTGGCGAGTATAGCAACAGTTGCTTAGCAGAAACAGCCGGCAATAACTTACACATAATTCCAATCATACTGAATGTCTGTTCAACATCTATATGAGTCACTTTCTACATGTTTGATGATTTTAAAATGTGTCGTGAGAACATAGTTATATAAAGTGAATAGACGTAATGATTATCATTCAGATATCGACAACTGTAAGCCTGTTAAGACGTAATATTTTAACTGCGGATTTAAAAGAAATGGGAAATTTCAAGATTTAATCCAGCATGGTTGATACATCGGACAATGTATGTCGGTATAAAAATCTTACATTTCATGTAGACCAAACACTGCCACATATATGATCTGCAAGTATTAGATATCGTATATATATATAAAATTTTATGGAATTTATCGCAAGCGACGCGAAGTGGAACTCTTTGATAAATCCATAAAAATTAAAATATAAACGATAACAGATTTGCAGTTTTTTGTCACGTACGCCATACAGCTTTGCCTTTGACGCCACTTTATGGAACCAACTCCCGTTTGATTGACAGTATACGTGCTGGTTCAGATCAATATCACAATATCACTTGGCTACATGCAAAACATGACGTAATTAATCGCCGCCACATCAAGCTCCGCCCATTATGTTCAGAGATCCCGTAGGCACCATATACTCGTATTTCTCTATATCAAGACCTCGCGGATCATTTTATGCAACACATTTTTCAAATTTTAAATGAAATGCATGCATTTCATTTAACGATTAAGTAGGACATACTGTAATACGTGTTTGCGGGATCTATCACGATAAAGATAGGACTACTTTTCAGAGTTATTTTATTATTTTATTAGTATTTCTTTAGGCTCGTATAAGTATAAACAATGATACAGACAACACATATAAATTGTATCCTTACGATTATAGTGTTTCGAATTGATTTCAGTCAGAGATTTTTTTTCCATCAGAGAATGTATGAATTTTATGCAAATGTTCAATTTATACTCTTTACTTTGTACCATAACGGAATTTCCATGCCCAATCCCCAATGTTGAGCAAATTTTCCTTCAAAGAAATAAAAGGTATCCTAAACTAATGGGAAACAAATTTGATATTTCTGCATGATTATATTTTACATATAACCTATATTGCAGGAAAAATAGATACTGTTATTAACCAACTTTCAAGATAGTGTGATATGTATAAGATGTTTGGCAGAGTCTCGAAAAGGTGCACTTGTACTTGGTATATCTTGAGCTTTTATCGCATTTCCAAAATCACGGGATTTACAAAAGTAATGTATTTAAGTTATGAGCACTTGAAAGTGAAATATGATGTCAGAATGCAGACTAAAGTGTTTCTTTTATAAATGAGTTATGACATTATCAGGTGATAGAAGTTTCACACAAGAATATCATGTTAAGAAGTCTTGATAACATTGGCATACGACGTGATTTATTTCCGGTGTGTGTGTGGTTTTTATACTTTTTATTTCCTTTGACTGGCTTCGGTGTCATTTTTATCCCAGTTTTTTTGGCCATTTTATAGCCGTTATTGGGTTATGTTTCCAATGCCAAAAAGTATTTTTTCCAATTCTGAATAAAATTTCATATCTGAGATTCTGGTGAAACGAAATCACTTTTAACTCATGAGAAAAAAAAAAACAACAAAGACTTGGCTCAGTTGGCTACTAAGTTATCAAGTCAGGTGTATTACTGTGTGATGTGCAGACAAATAAATGTCCAAAATATCATTTTGAGTACATAAACAACTTACATGATAATTCATTGAAAATCCCCAATTTTGCCCAAAATTACTTTCAAAAAATCCCAATTTCTTATTGGTCAAAATTCCAAAAAATAATCCTTGTATTGTTTAGTGTGCCTTAATCCCGTATGTTCATTAGGACATTTTGAATCAAAACACATTATATTCAGGATACGTACAGAGAAACGACAGAAAATGTATTTTTATGTTCCACAAATGATGTAGAAGATGAATACCATTTTCTTATTCGTTGTTTACCAAACAATAATTCAAGAATTATACATTTACCTAAATACCGTCTTCGGTGGCCGAGTGGTTTGAGCGTCCGCTTCGGGAGCGGGAGGTCGTGGGTTCGATCCGACCGCGACATACCAGAGTCGTAAAAAATGTTACTGTTATAGCTTCCTTGCTTGGCGCTCAGCATATAAGGGTAGTTGCAGAACTGGTTGGCCCAGTGTCAGGATAATATGACTGGGTGTGATATGCCACATGTCAACGGCGTGATAATGCTGTGTGGCAGCACTATATCTGTCTCAAGTAGACATAGTCTCCAGATGACTGACATACTGTCGGTGGGAGTTTAAACCCAACATACAAACAAACATATTTACCTAATTATTAAAAAATCAAGTATGTTCAAATTCCTTGAACTGATTTATAGTAATAAGGTAAAATTCTTTCACTTGCGTAAGGAATTGACAAATCCTTCACATTTTTACCGTTAACAAGAAAATCGTGTTCTGTTTTATGATTTTAAACCGCAGGTCATATGCTTGATACCGGTCCCTGTCTCAATGGTTAGAGCCTCCGCTCAGTACTTAATCTGGGGTCCGTTTGTGCGATCACCGGCCGCAACAGACCAACGTCTTGTATATTTTATATGCGTTTGGCACTCAGCACATAAGGGAAGTTCCAGGACTGGTTGGTCCAGTGTCTGGAAAATATGACTTGCATACTACTTGTATACGGCGTGTTATCGCAGTAAAGCCAGTACTAATAATGTCGGCAAGAAGTTAAACTAATGCAAACAAGAAACAGTAAATTGGTGCACAATATAAAATACGATTTCATGATATAATGTGTCCGTATTGTGATAAACAATGTTAGATTTAAGTATATTCATTGTGTTGACCAGTTGTAAAATGAACAACATCCTTTCCTTGATTATCATTTCGAAACCTTGAACAAAATAGAAACTCTAAATGCCATATCAATATTTAATTTTGAAATCGTCTGGATAGCATTTGGGTATACCGCATAATTATTACAAACTGTACTGTCCTTAATACATGTATAAACATATCCTCTTATCATTGATAATGCATGGATACTGTTAACATACACTTGCCATATAACGTACAATATTATTACTGATATCATATTTTCACATTAAGCTGAACAGACTCAAAATAAATTCATGTTAAAATATCGATGTATACACCTCGGTAACCCAAGGGTGAATGCCAGCTTCACGGTATACAGCACGTAAATCCCGCTAAACCGCGAACTTAAAACGCCACCTGGCGGTTACTTCATTACAACCAAAGGGAAATAATTTTCTTTTAATTCGTACCTCAACAATATTTATATTTATTTCAGAGTTAACATACTGGTGGCATTATACTTATTCAAGACTTCTAAAAATACTTTGAATGCGTAATGCAAAATTTCTTTCTTGATTCATCTGTGATACAAACCCGCTAGCGTTTAGAGTTTTACGGGGAAAAAACATTAGAAGCGAAAAGGAAGGTTTCTCATAAAGCTAGAGTTTTATGATTCATTGAAACCAAATATTTGAAATAATGCCCATGGCTATTTCTGTTATTAAATAAACAGTAATTTGCATCCGTTACAAATGTCTATTCAACATAATTCTCAGACTGTTTGTCTCAGCTGCTCGCTAAAATTGTGTGTAACAATATTAAAGTATGAAATTATGATAATAATATCTGTTATAATATTACATCTGAAATATATCTTGATCTGCTGACACGGAAATATAAGTCAGGGAGTAAAATTAAAAATAAAATGTTCTTGGTGTGACGTTTAAACTTAAGCAGGCAAATTCAGGGACTTATAAATGGATAGTCAGACAGACGAACGGACAAACGATCGAGAATAGAGTTGTGATTTTTTTTATCTGTTTTGGATATTTTGGAACCTCTAAAGAGGAAGAATCGACATCACAAGAGAAGCAAAAATAATCCAGAAATTTGAATGTACTGAAGCAACCCCATTAGACTGCATAACCCCAAAATAGTTTAGTTGGATTGACGTAGGAATGAATGCATTTCATAGATCACTTACTAGAATATTTGAAGATAACACGCCGTAAATTATCCTTACAGTGGGCTAAACGAACATCGAACAAAAACCAATGAATTATAAAGGGAAATCGTGCCAAGAAGGCACGTCATTTCTGTATTGATTACATGTATTCAAACGACTGGATTGTCCCCCCCCCCCCCCCCCCCCCCCCCCAAAGAAAAAGAAAAGAGAAAAAAAAGAAAGAAATCATCATCAAAAACTTTGTGTCATATACTTTTAGCGGCATATTTGTTACATTTGTAATTTGGTTTTCATTAATGAGTTCCTCATGGCTATATTTATTACATTTGAATAAACGTGTAATTAAGGTTTTACTTTCAAATGAATTATTGTCATCATTAAATACATTATGTTTTATTTGCTGGTAATTGTAGATTTGTTTTATTTGTTACTTGTACCTAATTTGATTTGCAAGCAGTGGAAGTTGCAGTCATTTATTCGCGTTAACAAATTGGTCGGCAGAAACGATTGTGATGGATTAAGGTCAAATACAAGACGCGTAGTTTGAAAAAAACAAACAATGTCATTATTAAACATCGATCAATTCTAATCATTGAAAAACTGTATTCCCCTTTGCAAGCCAAAAAATACGATACTTAATCTGAGCATTGCAGATTAGTAAAGAGCTGATGTATAGAAAGTTGTGCTGCAATATAATAGAGTGTATGGCAACAGAAATGTGTTGCGTAGGATTTGAACCCCGGGTCTTTATTCATTCATTTATTCATCAATTCATTATAAACCTATCATGCTGAGTATATCAAAAAGACAGAAATCAAAACTGTTAATGAAAGGAACTACAACAGAAAGAGCGTGACCAATCGTTACCAATAACATAATGGCGCCACTGATTTCTCCAGAGAATGGCGCTTTCTTTTTTTTTTTTCTTTTTTTTTTTGTCTCCTTGATTGTAGTTATCAATGATTAAGCTAGGAACATCCGGTTTTAATTCGAAGTGTGCATGTATGAAATTGATGGATTAATCATTTGTCTTTGAATACCAATTGTCTGGTATTAAGTAGTCGCTCAAAACAAGACCGTTAACTCCGTTCACTCTTAAATACAACTATTGCTCATAGCTGCAGCATATACATCTCTCTATAGAACTCGATATACTAGTTTTCATGATTGGTTCTTTAAACTGAATTTTATGTGGTGTATTGGGAGTTTTATATATCTTATGTTAACATACACGTATAGATTCATAAGAACAAGATTTTAGTACAATATTTTTGTATGTACTCTGCCTAATATATGATAATAATTGTTCAATCTCTCACTACTCAATATGGTGGGGGGGGTTGTTGTTGTTGTTGTTTTTGTTTTTTTTTGGGGGGGGGGTCTTTTATTTGTTTGTTTTTTGTTTATTTCGTATAATTTTTTTTCTGATAGGTGTATAGGTGTTCAACTGATATTTAAATGTCGGCAGGACATAACACAACATATCTTAATCATCTTGATAAAACGGCGTATATTTTATGTTCAAACGTATTGTACAAAAGGTGGGATTTATCCTGTACGTCTGCCTCAAAAGGGAAATAATTTCGATGGGACTTATTCTTGGCATAGACATTTTCCTACTAATCGTACGCCGATGCAATTTTATTGTTGAATTTGTGGTAACACACATAAAGAGACACACGCCCACACGATTCATTCGAAATACCTCGTCCTATCTAACGGGTTAGGCCGGGGATTGCCGAGTTGATACGATTGACCCACAATTATTTAGTGTATTCAATTGTGGAGGACAGGACAGATTTTTCAATCTAAAGATGGACATTTCTGTATGTCTATAATACACGTTGGTTTGGTCCCGCTGACATTATTACAATCATTAGGAGATATGACTACTTGAGACAGATATAGTGCTGCTACACTGCAGTATCACACCGTAGATTTGTGGCATGATACCACACCCAGTCAAAGTCACACCGGGCCAACCGTCCGGAATTCGATTATGCTATTTGAGTGTCATTAATGTATTTTGCTTAGTGACCGCCTGGATTTTAAAGTCTCCATTTTCATCGTTGTTCTTTTCAAATATTTTAGTTGCGCAAAATACAACCGATAAAAAAAGTTATCCAATGGATGTGTTCGTGGCTTTATATCAATGTTATTGTTTTTTTACGATACTGATTTATGAACAATCTTGCAAATCGTAATAAATTTTCCAAAAATGAGAGGGAGAAATAACTTTTATAAATTTGAAAAGTTGTAAAATATGAGAAATGAATACTTTCTCGGATGTTTTTATACAATTTTGTATTCATTTTCATAAATCAAAAGAATTCTGCTGGTATCGGATTTCACATGGTTAAAACAAATGCAGACATGCGGGCGTTTGGTGTCTGCTCAAGTTTACATTGTTATAGTCTGCTGTAACGTCTTTGTCCGTCACTGGATTGCTTCAATATTTGGACAGTTTACTGTAGATGGACCTTTACATTATGCAGTTGACCCTGTGACTTTGACCCTTAACCTACTTTGATTAAATAGGCGGCGTCTGGACAGGTTTACCTTTTGGTTTATCTGCTATTACTTCTATGTGCTTCATTGAATTGCTTCAATATTTGGAAAGTTGCTTAAGTGCATAGACCTCTTCATTTTGTAGTTGATATAGGCCTTAACCTTTGGCCTAATTTTGATGGTAAAAGCCCAGGGAAAAAACATCCAAAATACCATCAGACCTTGTTAAATTTGCTATTTTGACTCTTTCTACATATAGTTGTATTAAAATCTGAATTAATATTGATTTTCTGACATCAACGCGGTTTTATTTAAAAAGTAATATACAATTGCCTCTAGAGATAAACCGAACTGCCACAGGCATTTATCTTAAATAGTAATATCCTTGTAGTGTCTTTTTCTTCCCTTGGGTGTTCTTTCAAATCTCATTCAGGTTTAAGATAACGAAGTTTACATATAAGAATCGAATGGAAGATTACTTTAATGATTATATGAATTCTTTAGCTGCAATACATAAACGATACGAGCAAACCGTACGTTTTCTTAATGGATTTTTGAACAGTCCATATATCTCTTGAGTAGGTCTGTTGCATAAATCTGTTTTCTGTAAAGTGCATCTATACATTTTATACAGATTTACATACGATTTAAAATTAATTTACATACAGATTAAGACCGCACATCTAGACATAGTTGCAATTTAAAACACACATTAACATGATAAGATTTTAGTTTTTGTTTTAACAATTTTAGGAAGTGTAATTGTGTACGTAAATGATTTAACATTTCATCTCCAAACCTGTGTTATCTATTTAAATCTAAACTTATTTTTGAGTCGAAAATTTTAAAAACAAGCTGCTTTTTTTCTCTCTGAATACTTGCGACTGTTCCTTGATTGTTTGGTCTGGCATCAGGATATTGTAACAATTTCACTTGTCTACAGTATGATATTGCAGGATAATGTAACCGGGTGTGGTATCATGTCATTTCAATTGTCTACAGTATGAAATTGCAGGATAATGTAACCGGGTGTGGTATCATGTCACTTCACTTGTCTACAGTATGAATTGCAGGATAATGTAACCGGGTGTGGTATCATGTCATTCATTGTCTACAGTATGATTTTGCAGGATAATGTAACCGGGTGTGGTATCATGTCATTTCACTTGTCTACAGTATGATATTGCAGGATAATGTAACCGGGTGTGGTATCATGTCATTTCACTTGTCTACAGTATGATATTGCAGGATAATGTAACCGGGTGTGGTATCATGCCAATTAACTTGTCTACAGTTTGATATTGCAGGATAATGTAACTGGGTATGGTATCATTTCACTTCCTTGTATACAGTATGATATTGCAGGATAATGTAACCGGGTGTGGTATCATGTCATTTCCTTGTCTACAGTATGATATTGCAGGATAATGTAACCGGGTGTGGTATCATGTCATTTCACTTGTCTACAGTATGATATTGCAGGATAATGTAACCGGGTGTGGCATCATGCCAATTAACTTGTCTACAGTTTGATATTGCAGGATAATGTAACCGGGTGTGGTATCATGTCATTTCACTTGTCTACAATATGATATTGCAGGATAATGTAACCGGGTGTGGTATCATGTCATTCTTGTCTACAGTTGATATTGCAGGATAATGTAACGGTTGTATCATGCACTTCACTTGCTACAGTATGATATTGCAGGATAATGTAACCGGTGGTATCATGCCACTTCACTTGCCTACAGTATGATATTGCAGGATAACGTAACCAAGTACGGTATCATGTCACTTCACCTATTTACAGTATGATATTGCAGGATAATGTAACCGGTGTAGTATCATGCCACTTCACTTGTCCACAGTATGATATTGCAGGATAATGTAACAGGGAATGGTATCATTTCACTTCACCTGATTACAGTATGATATTGCAGGATAATGTAACCGGATAATGTAGCTGGGTATGGTATCATGTCTCTCCACTTGTCTACACCATGATATTGCAGCTCTTTATCAGTGTCGAATACAGAACAAAAGAGCAGGATATATATTTAATTTGAACATAATATGTTAATTCCCATATCACAACACTCACTGCATAAAGACGCATTACTTAAATGGCTGATAAACTATCGGTTGGATCCATACAAACAAATTGATCCCTCTCGAAGATGTCGTGGTCGAACCACAGAGATCGATGCCTGCTGATCCGTTGTCATTGAACATTACCAATGGCTCCTGGCGCCTGATTAAATGTTTATTTCAGATAAGCTTTTCCCCATATGTTTTGTTGCTTTGTAGATACGTTGATTTAATGCAATTGCTGACCCTATCCCTTCTAGATTTCTTGTTTGGACTTGCCCGTTCTTCGTTTTGGACTATGACATTAGTTAAATTAAGGGGTGCTTGCTGAAAATTTATTGACTGAATAACGAACAAAGCAGACCGTGATAAGCCTACACGTATGTGCAGGCTGACCTTGGTTTGATCTGGTCACAAGTGCCAACAAAACTTGAAGGGATATATGAACGTATATGATAAGTTGATAGCTGTAAGAGACTACTTACTTTGCCCTATTTATTAGTGTTTTATTACGCTGATTTATGCAAAGCAGCATATCAGTGTCATAAGCAGTCTATAAAAGTTATTGCATCATAAAAAAATAAGTTAATATTACACAATATGGAGATATTTTAGAATTCATGTCTTTTCGAATATGTGAATTGATACAAGTATTCAAGAGATTTATTTGTACATGTATATGCAGTAGGCAATGTTGTATAGTGAGGCAATGGTTGGATCGAGAGTTTTAAATCTTCATTTGTGTAGAACCAAATGCCTCTAGAAATGCACGAGTAAGAATCCATTCGATAAAGGAAACTCGGGTATTATCCCAACATGGAGGATAATAAAATTGGTTTTAGCATATGTAACCCTATCGACTACAAGATACAACTTTGCGACGATAATTGAATGTGACTGAACTGGAGCTTAACGTTGAAGATCGATACCATTTCCATTTGTATCACATTCTACCAGTGCACCGAACCCGTGTTGCAAGAGCTTCGCATGGTACGAAATTTCAGCTGCTTCCTGAACACTTCTTTCTAGGAAATAAACATCGTAAAGTCGGTGTAAAAAGTATATACTTAGCAACAGAGATTGGGAATACAATAGCCTGAAACCATTAATTACTCAGTTATCTTGAAATGAGGTTATAATTACCAAAGACATACCAGTTTAAGGTTCATTTGACCCACTTCGAAAACAATGATTGCCTGGTCATCGTGTCCCTGTAGAATAACCAAGGTTTATACCACTTCGACGTCATGACGGTGGTCGATACACTGAACCAAAATATTTTATGTTTGTTTTTTGTTGGGTTTAACGTCCCACCGACAGTATTTCAGTCATTTGGAGACGATGTCTACTTGAGATAGATATAGGGCTGCCACACTGCAGTATCACGCCGTAGACATATGGCATGATATCACACCCAGTCACATTATCCTGACACTGGGCCAACCAGTCCTGCAATTACCCTTATATGCTGAGCGCCAAGCAAGGGAGCTATAACAGTACCATTTTTTACGACTTTGGTATGTCGCGGCCGTGGATCGAACCCACGACCTCCCGCTCACGAGGCGGACGCTCTAACCACTCGGCCACCGAGGACGGTTTCAATATTTTGAATATAAAACAGGAAGCAGAACCTTTGCAAGCAAGTGACAAATGTCATTTTTGAACATTCGGAGATGCCGCGGTTCGCCTTGACCTTTGGCATGGTAACATAGTGACGTCATCAACAGGCTCTGTGTTTGTAGCATTAGTTGTAATATTTCATGATGTTGTACTGTTTCTTTAATGAGATGGTAACATTTCTATGGACGATGTCCCGGCTATCTAATAAACGTTTTTCAGAAATATATTTGCTGGCGGTTAGAGAATTGCCAAATTAGTAATCGGGATGTTTTAGATTTGCTCCAAATTAGTAATCGGGGTGTTTTAGAGAAGCGCCGAGTTAGTGATTTTTGTATCATCTTATATATTCATTAAATAATATTAAATTCATTCATATTCGTTCTTTGTGATTTTATATCACAACATTTTATGTGAATATTATTTACCGCGGCTCGTAATATTATCAAATAATCTGGACAGTCACTCCAGTACGCAAGGAAACCAAAAATCATCGTGCCATCTGTTTTTTGTTGTTTTTTTGTTGTTTTTTTGTTTGTTTGTTTTTTCAAACCAGGAATTGCACTTTAAGTTCTTTGTTCTTATACCCATTTTTCTACCCTTGAAAGCACGCGTGTCACCGCCAGTGATAAATGTCAAACCAGGTGAGTTTATTGACGAATCCATTATTTGTAGCAGATACTGTACCGGGTACGCCTCTGTTAGGACTTTTGTTTCTATTCCTGGCTGATGCATAATGGGCTATTGACAAAAGTTCAATTGTATTATTGTCACCGGTGTTTGGCATTGCCTAAAATAAGTGTCCATTTCTATTTTTGAACAAAAGAGTCGGAAAGAAGTATATTAAACCGTAATGAGTTTATAATTTCTTTTGTCGACGTAATAAGAAATTGCTGATAAGACCTTCTAATGATTCATTGAATACATTCGGACTGTAAATATAAAATCGATGTCGAATATGATATTGATTATCTTTTCAATGAATATAAATATATGTTGTTGATTTTGTTGCTGTTTTTTGTTTTTGTTTTGTTTTTTATTTCAAGTTTTTATCTCGAAAGAATATACAATCAACACGCCATGTTTCATGTATACCAGTGCATCGCGAAGATCGACAACTGTGTTATCATTTATGATGCTGGCATTGAAGACAAGCAGAGTTATGGTCCATTATACATCCGTTTTCAAATGTATGTATACACTTTTTCCAAGGTGTTATTTTAAAAAGAATGAAGTTATGAATTCTAAAAAATAAAGACATACATATAAAATGCAAACACGTTGAATGCATCCACATATTACATACAGACATTCATGTACACTGAATCCCAATATGTTCTTAAAGCAGCTCTTTCACAGATGTCATTGACTAAGAATTGAATTTTAACTATCTAATATTAATTATCTGTATTATGTCTATCTATACCCATCTACAGGCGCAATGTCACCAAGTGCAACATCCGTAATCGTAAAAATTATGGATGGTTACCTCGTCATCAGGCAATACCGTCACAGACGGCATTGAAACTATATTTAGACTAATAAAACCTATATTTAGATTCATTCACTGTTCGCGCATACGCCAACTTCATTGGATGAACTCCTGAACTGGGGAAGACATCATATTGCGGAACGTGTCATTCGGGGATATTGTATTTCATATTTAACCGATTTGTTGCGTTTACGAAAATAGCGTTATCATGTGTAATGTGACCTACACTTTCCGAGTTTATTTGTCAGGAAACAAAGACGTAAACAACATTAACGAGGGAGAGTAGAATTTTTTTTTAATATCTACCAATCATCTGTGAACGAGCTGCTTTAAAACATAAGCATATAAGAAAAATTAAAATCATCTAAACTGTATAGTCTATAGAATAGGTACGGATAAAAATCAAACAATACATGAAAACTGGAGTGATGTTAATGTCCCTATACTAAAAAAAAATGACCGTCCCCTGTGGCCGAGTGCTTAGAGCGTCTGCCTCGGGAGCGGAAGATCGTGGGTTCGATCCCTGGCCGCAACATATCAATGTTGTAAAAATGGAACTGGTATGGCTCAGTTGTTTGGCACTCAGCATATTAGGGTAATTTCAGAACCGGTTTGCCCGGGTTCAAGATAATGTGCCTGGGTGTGGTATCATGCCACATGTCTAGGGCGTTATACTGCATGGTGACAGCACTATATCTGATTCAAGTAGACGTCGTCTCCATATGAATGAAATACTGTCGGTGGGACGTTAAACCCATGAAATCAAGCAAACTTAACTTCCTTGATGTTTCAAGCAAAGTAAATGTTTTGTAGTAGTACTTTTACGCTGCTTAACATGAAGAACTTAATTTTAAACCAGTGGATAAAAGTCTAACTCAAAAAACAAACATATTTTGTTGCTATGGTGGCATATTTCTGCCAGCCACTTATCCACTTAGCTATGTTGAAACTTTTCTGAAAAATTGTCACATATTCAGTTAGTATCTGGCAAGTAGCAAATTTTCAAGTTATCTACTTAGGTATCTTAACAGGACTAAACTGTCTGTTAGTGCCCACTTCTGCCAATCACATATTCACTTATTTTAACTGGATATCATGCCTTTTTCCAGATAATTGTGTGAAAAAATGCTTGTTATCCACATAATTTAACTGACTAACTTGAAAAAAGGGCGAGATATCCAGTTATCTTAAGTGAATATATGGCTGGCAGTAGTGGGCACTAACAGGCAGTTTTGTTGTGTTAAGATACCTAAGAGGATAACACGAAAGTTTTTCTACTTGCCAGATACTAACTGACTATGTGACAATTTTTCAGAAAAGTTTCGACATAGCTAAGTGGATAAGTGACTGGCAGAAGTATGCTACCATACATAACCGTTTGTTGTGTAGCTTACACAGAAGCACATGTCTATCTGTATTATCGAGTTTAGATCACTGCAGTAAAGGTATAAACTACAAAACAATCGTTATCTAATGACATCCAATTATAACCATTTCTGTTTGCTGTAACAGCTGGGAACATCTAACCAGCATGTTCAAGCAAGTAGTTTATTAAATGAAGTATCCCAATTTGTCAAGACGGGGTGTGGCACATGGCGTGAAATCTCCGGAAACTCAGCATCGCATTAACTTCCGTAAATCGGAAATCTTCGAGTAATTCCGATTCAAGCCGATGTTTTCCGATTGATCTTCCTTCACTCCGAGTGTAACCTAGATGACCCATTAACAAGGTTTACAACATGATCGATATATACGGCATTCCAAGGGCGTGAACACAAATGTCTTTTTGGACATCTGAATAGAATACAAACAAAAATAATTCAAAAGAACCTTGTTTGTATTTCTCGTCAATTTATTAAGGTTAATCCTGTCTGATATAAAATTTACGAGAGAAAGAATCACGTGGCCACAGCAAGTGAGAACTTGTTACCCCATCTGTCCGTCGTCCGTCTGTCGTCCACTATTGTCTCAAACGACATCTCTAAAACCAGTCAGCCATTTGATGAAACTTACCAGTGATTTTCCTTGCATAAATCCCTGCCAAAACTTTTTCAAATGGTTCCGGCCCATTGTATATCTTGGTCACAGGAGCCACAAGGCCTAGAGATATTTGGTGTGTGGCATTGTTTAGTGGAACTCTACTAAGTTTGATCAAAGCATAGCCCTGGGGTCAAAAATGACCCCGCTTAAAGGGTTACTTGGCATTATATAGACTTACATAGAAAAAAATAAAAACGTCAAATATCTTTTTGTCCGAATCCACAAATCATGGGATTTAGATATTTGGTGTGTAACATAACCTAGAGTACCTCTTCCAAGTTTCTTCAAGTCATCGCTTTGGGGTAAAAGATGGCCCTGTCCCAGGGGTCAAATGGTTAAATATAGAGTAAAAATAAATCTTGTCAGAAACCACAAGGCCTGAAGTTGTTTTATATTTGATGTGTAGCATGGCCTATTGGACTTCTACCAAGTCTGTTAAAATCATGGTTGAAACTGGTCTTCTGTAGGGGACAGTTGATTTTAAATGGACTTATATAGGAAAAAAAGGTTTAAAATTCGTCCTCTTGAAACAACAAAGCTTTGGGTGTTGTTACTTGGTGTGTACCAATGTATTGTGTGGGTTTTTTAAACAAAGTGTGCTCA
Organism: Solen grandis; assembly: GCA_021229015.1. Lineage (NCBI taxonomy): Eukaryota > Metazoa > Mollusca > Bivalvia > Adapedonta > Solenidae > Solen > Solen grandis. Next base: position 78,828,267 of record CM037779.1, read on the forward strand.
AATCAAGACCCTGTAATGGTTCCGCTTAATCTTGGACCACTTAACCTCTACCAAGATAACCAAGGTACCCTAATGAAATATTAGGAAATCTTGGTTATTTCCGTGAAAGGCCATGAGGTCCGAAATGTAGCGGAATCATTACAGGGACTTTACCTTAAGTAGCATTAACAAGATCTTACTTGACATCTGAGCAAGATATCATCTGTTTAATTACCCACGAAACAAATTAGCATTGACATCCAAGACACCCATTCAGCTTGCGTCCAACCACGGTGTCTAGTTTTATGGCGGAAGGACTGTTAATTAAGAACAGACTGTAATGTGATGAACATCTAGGTTCGAGCAATTATTAGGCCGTTATCGGAACTTTTATTTTCCAGATCAATTTGTTAGAGACAAAGTTTTGTTGTTGCCAAGTTACATGATTTGTCAACAATATAAGTAGTCTCCGTAGATGGATCGGTTCTTAAAAGTGTAAACCTACAGACGGACAGACAATATATTACATTACGAAAAACTTTTCAGTTGTTTTGTCATAACAAATGAAGATATGCAAAGAATTGATCAAACTGATAATGCAATATTTCTAAGATTTGTCACAAATATCTGCAATAACGTTAATGAGGACGGACCACGTATACAAAACAAAAATATGAAAATATAGATACATTTTTAATGCACATTACATGCATAATATAATCATATAATTGTATTATATGTTAAAGAGCTTCAATTGCTTTTTTTTTCTGGAAGACATTAACTGAATGTACTTTAACAGTAGTGAAATTGCATTTTTGTCCGAGTCACAGCACTTTTCACAGATACATGACGTCATTGTCCTAAAGAAAAGCAAATACTACACGGCAATTAGCTATATATCGGGCGCATAAAATACAGGTTTCTATTGTATTCGTTAGTTCCTTTTTTCGAAATGAGAATCATTTTCTTTCGCCTTAGGTACGCTATCTGTTATCTATTGTTGACAGTTTTTTTTTGTTTTTGTTGTTGTTGTTTTTTTGTTGTTGTTGTTTTCTATGCTGTTATTTTAAACGATACTTTCACATACATTTGTGAAATCGCTAATAAACAATATTCGTCTACTATCAATAATAATGTATAATTGCCTTTCCGCATTACCTCTGCTTTTAATTTTAAGTTTTCGGTACAATTTAATTAACATATGTGCAACGTTGAATATATGAAGCGGCTTATTTATTGCATTGCAACCACCCCAAGGCAACGCCTATAAGCACAATTCATAATTCAAAATATCTATGAATGTGTGAGGCAATAAAACCAACATAAATTCGAAATTTACTTTCATCAGTAGGTAGCTGATCAGAACGTCTCTTAACACAAGACATATTGCATACAAAGACTGTCGATTTGGTTATACGTCGACCGGAACCTTTGCTTTGCTTCATTAACCTTAATGCTTCAGTCTGTTTTTATCATTGCTTTCTACTTAAAAAAAGGAATAGTGTACTTTGAAGCTAGTGTGGGCAAATCTTTAATCGTTTAAAGGAGGTATATAATTACCCAACGTGCACCGAAGAATTGTTGATAGCTTTCATTATAGCTGAACAATAAAGCTGGACCAATAAAACATGTGTCACGTCGGTCGGAGATGACAAGAAAATGTGAAAGCAAATCAATATCGGCGATCTCTCTGTTTGAGTGTTCTTGGCAGGCATAAATGATATGTAAAATTATGTTGTTTGTTTAGACGTCTCAAGATGGGAGGACACAGTTAATGTGTAATCCATGCACTATTTTTCTGCTAAAAGGTGTACTTGATAGGCGTTGCAATTGAATTAAAATATGTAATTTTATGTAGAGTTCATGAATATTCATTACGTTATTTGGATTTATTTGGATATTTCGCTGGAGAGTAAACTAGTTGTATTTTCGAAAGGAGAGATATTGTTTAGCCAAAGGGAAGTTTTACTAAGCAAACCCAAAAGAAGCAGAAGCATGTTTCATTGCTTTAAATATGTGGATTTACTATGGGTTTATGTGACTGCTTTGTTTACAAAATAGGCTGAGAGGGATAACTTCTTCCACGTGTTACAAATATAGTGTTGAACGTATTCTGGCTTAAGATAATCTTTTAAACTATAAAACAAGACCATTGATCTAAAGGATGACATACACAGTTTGATATCAAATGCTATGTAACAAACACAAAACATGCGACAAAAATCATTGTTTTTAAAATATTTACAAATAGTAGATCTACAAGGAATAAAGAGATAGGGATTGATGTACAACTGGTATTCTGTATAAACTACAGAATGAAATGCTGCGGAATATACATGAGCTGCAATCATCTTCTTGGAAGGCTTTTAAGGAGATAAACACTTCTTTGATCTGCCCATTGATTTATAGTTGTTTTAGCTGGCCAGGAAAACAGTCACGTGTCCCCAGAGAAGGAGGCATGAATAATTCTTAATATCGTAAAGGCATTATTCGTGATGACCAACCCCACGGGAAATAATAGTCTCGTTTACAAGTCGTCAGCAGTTTCCACGTGCCTTGGACAGGAGGCACACGGAGGACTCTTGCCATACGAAGTGTGCTGCCTATTGCAGAAAAAGAGGAAAGAGAATAGCTCGCTATGCATAACATAACAGAAGGGCTACCGATGGAAGAATCGGGATTTTACGCCTTTGCCATCGGGGTATACACGATCTTGGCCCCAGTCGTTTTTGTAATCGTGATCATTATCATATTAATGTTTTTTGTTGCGCACATATTGCACTAGATAAGTCATCATACACTATGTTTTTTATGTGTGCAATACTACACATTTCTCTGCAATATTAAATATTATATATTTCGTGCATATATATATATATATATATATATATATATTTTAAGTTTTGTTTAAACTGATAATGTCATTATCGTAAGACAATCATGTTTTGTTTAGCAAAACCTTATGTCGAAAAAATATCTTAGTAAACATAATCATAATGAAAATATTATTATTTTTTTATCCATCAACCGGTCAACCATAGGCCCCACATCTCTGATTGACGATTTTTTGTAATAATACTTTTGACCTTTGATTTAAAAAATTCGAATATCACCACTGTGTTCGTGGGTTCATTCAGAATAAAAATGTATTAAATAGGCTTTAGAGAACGTGGAAAAAATGCTTTCTTTCTTTTTTTTCTCCTTAACGTTTTATTTTGCTAGTATCTCTCCGTTAAAAATATACGGATACTAAATGATGAATACGAATTAACTTCATAAAAAGAAAATATCTGCAGAACTGGTATTACAAGTATTTATTTAAAGTTTTTCAGTGGATTATAGGGGAATATCAGTGAATAAGCTGATCGGAGCGTCATTTGTGCTGGCTTTTTACGCAATTTTGCCGTCTTTTTGAATAACACAGCTAATTTCTGACCTATAAAGCATTAAATAAAAAGAAAAATTGTTGTTTTGGTGAAAGATCGATGTATTATTTCATTCGTGAACATAAAAATATGCATTTTCACGAGATGCTTTTTTCGCTACTCGTGAAAATATCACTTTTTATGGTCACTAAGTGAAATTACTAATCGATCTTATACCAAAATAAACAATTATCCTCTATTTAGTGTTACTTAGACAGAAATGTAACGTTATCTTTAATTGATGAAAAAACTCGTTTTTTCTTCTTCTTGTTGTTTTTTTTTTTCTTTTTTTTTTTGAGAAAGAGTAACGATATCGGATACGACTACTTAACTACTTATAGCATCATTGTATGTACTAACGATGATAATGACCTTTTTTAAGGTAATTCATCATTAAATTGTGATCACGGTCCATCAACTGATCATAGGAATTTTATTATAAATGCAAGTCATTATAGACTTTGAGCAAAAGAGCCTTAAACCCGAAGCCAATGGTTGTGTGCATTTGCTTTGATATTTTTTAAACATTTGACGGACCATGATTATGATTCAATAAAGGATGGATTACCTTAACGAATTGTATTGGTTATGATTTAACTATTCACAATTTGCTTTACACCAAATATTTTACATATTACTATGAAATTTGCTCGTTGCTTTGGGTTATTGTAATAAAAATCAAAAATTATCGTCAAACAAAGTATCAATATATTGAGTCCCTGCAGGGTCATTTGGATTTTCAAGTGAGGAAACCTTCCAGCTGCTTGGCTTGCGGTAGGTCGTTGGTTCTACCCGGATGCCTCCGTGCATTCGGGGTCTTCCTACACCAGTAATTAGCTGGACGTCGCTATATGACTGAAATATTGTCGAAGCGACGGTAAACTTAAAGTCAATCAATATAATATTTAAATAATGAATACACACATTTCTAACTAAAGGTGTAACAGGTTGTTAAATATTCTTTGTGCTTAACAAACATTGACAGGTATATAATCAATGTTTATATCGTCCATTTTCATTCTGTGTTGTTGCGTACCTCAATCAAACAAACTGATCGTATGACTAATATTTGTTTGAACGAATCATTATTAGTAATGGTGCACGTGCTGCACTGTTCAGGGTTTATGAAGATAACGCTGCGTGCAAATCCATCAAACAATGTCACCATGACAACAACAATGCTGTTTCCGCGAAAGAGAAAAAATAATGCGTGAAAAATCAAAGATTTAAATGCTTTACCACCATAACGAGATATGGCATGACATTCGCTTTAAAGTATTGGTCGGCTTAATCGATTGAGCAAGTTAAACTAGTTGCGGTTTGTTAGAATTGTATCTTAGCGATCCAAGATGCTTGCTTGTTTGTTTGTTTGTTTGTTTGTTTGGCTGGTTGGTAGGTTGGTTGGTTGGTTTAACCGACAGTATTTCAGTCATTTGGGGACGATGTCTACTTGAGACAGATATAGCGCTGCCACACTGCAGTATCACGCCGTAGACATGTGGCATGATACCACACCCAGTCACATCATCCGGACACCAGGCCAACCAGTCCTGCCACAACCCTTATATGCTGAGTGCCATGCAAGGGAGCTATAACAGTACCATTTTTTACGACTTTGGTATGTCGTGGCCGGGGATCGAACCCCCCACCGAACCCGAGGCGGTTGCTCTAACCACTCGGCCAAAGGGGTCGGTGATCCAAGTTGCATAATTGCAAGGAATGACATATGCCGTGGAACATCCTTCATATAATTTGTACTTTATATATACATCTTTACTTGACTTTTTTTTGTTATAAAAAAGAGCCAAAGGATACAAACTTGAAGCTATAACTATGTATACTGCTAGCACTGAATATTCGACAGCCGGTTGTACTTTTTAGGTGAAATGTTAGGAATAGTATAATTATGTATTATTTCATTATAACTTAAGATATAGAGATTTGATTTTTTGTTTTAAGATTTGTTTAGCTTTTGGATATGGTAACCATTATATCAAAGAGCGATTTTCACAATGTTTAAAAAGATGCTATATTATATTATGGTTTCTTAAAGTGACTTTCAATAGGTTATGTGTATATACGACCATTCCGGAATTTATAAAATACCAAACGCGTTTAATTGTATACAAAACAAAATTAGTAACAATGTCAATTACATGCTAGCATTAATGTTTGTATGCCTGATTTCTTAGTTAGTTGTACAAATAAAGCTGGGCAAGCAAACATTGCACTTCCTCGCTGCAATAGCATCCCGTATATTAATGGCATGATACCACAACTAGTTACTGAATCGATCAGATATTAAATCATAAATGGAACAAAAACCATGGCTAATACATGTTACAGCCTTTGATTTTTTTCGCGGTCGAAGATCGAACCCTTGACCACCCCTCTCTCAAGGCGGATACTCTAACCACTCGGCCACCCAGGAAAGTAATATCTAGGTGTGACGTGCCCAGTATAAAAACTTGGTCAAAGGAGATGACAATATCACGTTAGAGAATTCTTTCACTTAAGAAATTGAAAAACGGCAATAACACTATTGCCATAATCAATTCCATAATGAAATGGTTGTCGGCTACCATATATGTCGATAAATTTTATGTGTTTTTATTATGTTTTCCTTACATT
>CM037779.1:78834401-78884401 GCA_021229015.1 Solen grandis
GGGGGTATTATCCTAAACGCACTAATGGTACCATGAACCATACAGTGGGTATAAGATGATGCGATTAAAATCGAGATTTCCAAAGCTGGATTTCCAAGAAGAAAAGAAAATTCAGGTTAGGACTCCAAGCAGACTCATACTGGGTCATGGTTACAAGGTCTGAAAGTCATCAGCTCATCTCCAGGGGAACAGGAGCATAATCATGTGTAGCGTGACTGCCAACCAGTTTGTCTCGTTTTACAAAGCACAGAATGATGCCCAATATGACAGCCAGGAGCAGGGCACCAATCAGCACTGCCACCAGGGTGGTACCTGCAAAAGTAAGACGTACATAAAAATATTATATCTCAGGCCTGTATGTCACAAAAATTCTCAATTTGAGACTGCCTGTTTCATCACAAATTTGCAATTTTTAAGAGATTGAATACCAAATTATGTGAAAACATGTAACTTGTATTTTTTTTTTCTATTGAACACATGGTCAAAAAAATAAAGAAGTCCTAGAACAAGGAATTTTTGAGCCGAGGAAAATCACAATATGAAATGTTTTGTGAAACACAAGCTAGAAACTATTCATATGCCACAAGGATGACTGACCCAGCCACATGGTTGACCATTGAAGAGCCATGTTGGACTGAAAACAATTTTGTTTCACCATTTCACCAGGGGTTTGGTAATATTCAGTAAAATTCACAGATTTAAACTGACTAATCAGTGACCAGGAAAAATCTCAAACATATCTTTATTTCCCACAGAACAATGTGTGGAATTTTACGTCATCATGTAGATTAGGTTTTCAGGGGAGTGCTCCTTGATTTATGTAGGTTTATGTCTCATTTTGCAGTGAAATGGCCTATATGTACAGCAGTAATACTGTTATCTTCTGACCTTATAACACTTATAAAGACGCCTAAAATGGAATATTGTTTGTTTACCACTTCAGACTGATCAATATCCAACAACTGCCAGTGTGAAATCTTATTTGACTTATAAAAATCATATATATTTTTTACATTCTTTCTGTGTTTTAAAAATTATTTTCATTCCTCTAACTATAGTACCTTTTCAAAAAATACTTCAAGGAAGCATGCACATACTTAAAAATTAAATGCAGTTTTGAAATGTAACAGAATATGTCATGATTATGTTTCATCTTTTATCACTAAGAAAGTTACTATTTTTATTTTAAGTCGAGAGTGTGTGTCTCACAGAAATAAAAAGTATACCTAACCTAAGCACAAAAATGTGGGTTGGAAGTGGCAAACAAATCATTTTTAAGGGTGGCCTTAGTAGAGAAACAGCATCAAATTGGATCAGTCTGCAAGTAACTTTGATCTTACGTTTAATCTGGTTTTGTACTGGTTGCATGGTACCCCTAAAAGGCTCTAATCTATACTGAAAAGAGTGAACATGATATACACAATCTTGTGACAATTTTGTCATTTAGTGACCATTGGGACTAATGTTTCATAATAATTCACATATTCAAATATTTTTTATTAAACAAATCATATTTGCTTCATAACTGATTTTAAAAATATGATATACCTATACATTGCTGTTGTCAAATCCCACAAAATATGAAGTAAAATAAATGCCATCCAAATACATGGATCAGATGTCTCACTAAATGAAGTGTCTTTTGGTAGTTACAACATATTCTCTATAAATTGACCTTTCGAATACTTCAGTAAAACTTTAACCCCACTTTCACCTACTAGTAATGGATGATTTTCAGTTCACGACAAGTCAAAAGCTTTCAAACAATATCAATAAACAGAAAACATATGTATAAACCTTGTCATCCAATGATCACATGATATTTGAGCATAGCTATTGGATGGTCTAATAATTCAATTTGAACACATCTGTAATCATTAGAACAATCTATTTTGGTCCAACGACTTACTTAACCCTTTCCCTCATAGAGGATACCATGAAAGACCTATGCGAACAACATAAAACCAGATCAGCTTGCGAGTAACTCGTAGGCTGATCAGGTTTTATGCTGTTCGCTGCTCCTCAGTGGTCTGGTAATGAGGATTTTACAATTAAATTTGGTAAGGTTTGAGTTTGGCTTTCTGCAGATACGTCTTTATGTGGTACCTATTGAGTGCGTCAAAATGAGTCTATATGAGGGAAAGGGTTAACAAGCTCCAGAATATACTTACCAACAGAAGGTTTAGCACAGCTATCACAGGTGCTGGTGTCAGCGATGGAGGTGAGAGGGAGCATAAGAGACACAAACTGGTCTAGCGGACAACGTACATCACAGTCTGCAATATACAGGTATCATGCTGGGATTCTCCAGAAGATTTTGAAATGTTTTCTCTATTTTTGTTTAAAAACACATTGAATCTGCCATATAAGAAAAAAAACCTTATTTACCAGTACTGTAGGGTCATTAATTTTTGTGGGCAGGGTTCAACATTAACTTTTTCAATCACTGGACCAGTAGTCCAGTAGCACAGAGAATTGACTAGACCTGACCTAATTTGAACTGGACCAAACTTTTTTGAGATAAACCCTGTAGTACAATATATTTAACATCACTTGATAGTTATGCTCCTGTTGCATACCATGTATATTTTGAGGGATACACAGTCATATAATATTTTGAATAAAAAATAAAGATAAAATATGTACTTAACTTTTTTCTTTCATTAAACTGTTTCAACTTTCATTAAAGAACACCATGAGCATTTTAGACAACATATCAGCTCTATGGGTACATGAACAATGTCATTTTTTCTAAAAATCTTATGTTGCTTAATTTTCAACATTGTTGAACGCACAATGTCCATTGTTAACCTAAACAGTCCATATTAAAACAGTCTCTGCACTGACTGGTCAACTAATTTATTATAAGAGCTAACATTGTGATTGTTTATTTCTTATCTGCAATGTGGAATCATTGTGACTTTTTATGTCATTAATTTTAAAGTTGTCTGTATGGTACCCTGAATAAATCTACCCACAGTCTCAAATTTCCTGCAAGGCATACAGTATAGCACATCACACTGTTTTAATCGTCGTGACCCAGGCACGGGAAATCATCTTTCCATTTTGCACAAAATTGGGGTTTGAGCTTTTGTTTTTCATACTCTTTTTGATTCCTCATTTCCCTTACATTTATTTGAAATTTTGCTACTTTTATTTGTCGAAACCCAAATTTAAATAGGTCCATACTTAATATAAACGAGAAACATACGTCTGCTCGATTGTAACATATACAGATAAACAAATACGGAAAATGGTGCGGTGTAATATTTGGGAAACCAGAATTTGTCTCCTTTTAGATATATTATTTTATCTACCATAACAACACTCAAACTCATAAGACAAAGGAAAGATAGTAATCACAGGCAACAAATTCAAACATTGCTTTTATTTCAACAATCAAACACATTTTTCAATCATTTAGAGCATGCCGACAGAGCATGTGCCCGTTTGCAATGCATCAACAGCCAATCAAATAGCCGTACTTAATTTATTAACAAAATGCTAAAAATAAACTTGGGTTTTCCAAACTCGGATAACTAAAGCAAATGAAATTACATGTTAAAATCAATTTTTTTCATCAGAAATACATGTTGTTAATTAAATGCACGAATGGAAGGGGCAAATAATGAGTAATTGGTGGATTTTTAACTAGTCCAAACGCACCAGTTACTTGTGGGCTTTACTAGACCGGACCGACTGTCTACTAGACAATGTTGTTCGGTCGTAGGTTAATGTCGAACCCTGGTGGGTTTCTAATTTTCGTCAGTTTCATGGAAAGTTTTTTCCACATATATTTATCCCCACCAAAAAGGCTCATTTAAGCTAAGTAAACCATTGGATTTCAAGAGAACACGAATCCATGAATATATGTACCAGCAAAATTGACTTTATGACAGGTTTCCATGAACTTTACAGTATCCTGGTTATACGTATTATTGCAAATCTAAAACTTTATTAGTCCTATGAATTATAACACTTAGACATACAATTATATTTTTTCATATTTAGTCTTTTCCAGGTAAATACCAGTATAACCTTTAAACCAATAAAGTCATGAAATAACAACCCTAACAACCGGTTGGGGACTATAGGTTTGCACGCGTCCTTCTGTCTGTCAGTCCATCCCGCTTTCGTGTCTGCTCCCTAACTTTTATGTACATTTAAGGATTGATTTCAATAAAACTTCACAGAAGTATTCCTCATGACCCAAGGGTATGTTGTGCACATCAAACTATGCATCCTTGAAAAGTCAAGGTCACAGGAGTTGTTAGAAATTGTATTTGGTATTCATAGGCTTCATTTTCATCTCTGCTCTATAACTTCCATATCTATGTTTGGATCTTTTTATAAAACTTTACAGAAGTGTTTGTTATGTGTCATGTGCATCAACCATATCCAAGCTTGAAAGGTTAAGGTCACAGGAGCTGTTAGAAATTGTCTTGCTCAGCTCTATAACTTCCATATCTATGTTTGGATTTTCATGGAACTTTACAGAAGTATTTATCATAACACAAAGGGGGGGGGGGGGTTTCACCAGTGGAGACACCTGATAGTATTGCTTGCTATACTGACCTTTTTTATTCATGACTTGGTCAGGTTAATAGTCCACACACAGCATCCCATTTCAAGATTTTGTGATAGATCCAATGACAGACAGATTAACAAGAGCAAATCTATATTCCTATTTTCAAAGTAGGGGCAAAAAAGAAAAAAAAATCTGAAAAATGTCTGATAAGCACATTGTCTGCTTAGAAGGTTTAACTCTATCATTTAATTACCCCATTTATACAGTGGTATAGTCAGTTAAGTCAGACTTATGGAAATATTTCGCACAGATCATGTTTTCCAGTGTTCCTTTTTCATATCCAAAATAATGAGAAGGATAAAACAGTAGATCAGCCTGCAAGTAATAGGCTAATCTGGTATTTCAATTTTCACTACTAGTATATCAGAGATAGAAAATTCCACTCGTTAACTCGTATTTACAAGTAGAATTTGATGCAGGATGGTTAGAAAAAAGTGTCCTGCTTGCCGGACAGGTCGAGTGGAAAATCATCGAAGTAGAAGATGCTAGAATGATCATAGTCAATGTGTTATATGTAAGTATACTAGTATTAAATATGTTCATTCTAGCGGTCCTTTACTTACCTGTGTCCAACCGATTAATGAGTACATTCATTTAATAAATCAATACATTTATAAATAAATTTAAGCTGCACAGTTAATTTTGAAAATCATGTATGACATGTTGGACAAGTAGCTCTGAATTTTTTTTTCGATCCCTGGCATATGGTTTTGAACAAGTACTTAGGTAATTTCTTTGTTTTCTACAGGAAACAAGCACTCACCGGGCAGTTTAAGCTTGTAAGGGGGTGCGTCAGACTCGTTCTTGTAGGCTACGTGGACCCAGAACTTGCCGGGTGGATCCTCGTGCAGCTGTACAATGGCGCAGGCCGTGTATGGTGGCTGACGGTTGTTGAACACCTGCAGGCTGTTAAAGAAACTTGATACCGTGTTGTCATGCTGAAATGGAAAGAGACAGTCATAATCTTGGTTTGATGATCCAGATGCCCTTCCACAAGACTTTCCTACCTAGTGCTATGTTATACTCATCATTGTGTGTGACAAGCATGACCATTCCCTAGTCTTCATTACACCATCTGACAGACACCTGTACTTAATTAGGGATTCATTACACTACTCAGTCAGACAATGTGCAGAGTGTAATCTGTACAAATCAAAGAGTGTTTAAAAATCATCTGTAGATGATGTGATTGATTGATTTTTTTAGTTTACCATTGCTGTGACATAATTTCAGTCATATAACAACGTTCACCCAATTACAGGTGGAGGAAGACCCTGAATGCACTGAGGCATCAGGGTAGAACCACCGACCTACTGCAAGCCAGTTGAAAGGCTTCTTCACAAAAAAATCTGAATGACCCTGCCTGGACTCGAACCCATGTGGTATGAGGCTGAGTGAGTGTTAAAGTCAGCGACCTTATCCTGGCCTGTAAATGATGTAGATGGCTACTTACAGCAGAGTAGATGAACAGTTTCTGGGGTATGGTATTCCTGCCTGAGCTCTTATTTAGCATATAATTCACCATTTCTGCCACCAGGTTCACTGAAATATTGGCATATAAAACTGCAGGTATGTCAGGAGTCTGTGTTCCTTAAATCATATTATTCAATAGAATAAAGACTGAAAACGTATGGTGTAATGAAGAATATCAATTAAAACCCATTGTTGTGTTGATCACCCTCCTTTCCTCTTCTTTATTAGATATAATTATATCACAAAGTGGCACACATGTATATACTTTTCAACTAATAATTAATGTCATCTGGTATACATCATTACAATATGTTTTGTATAGAAAAGTAATTCATTCAAAGAGAGAAGAAAAGAGAGACTCAGAGAGCAAGTAGGAGAGAAAGATTCAGGAGGAGATAAAGAATAAGAAAGTGATCCAGAGAGAGAGAGAGAGAGATCAAGAGAGAAAGAGATCTTTTTAAATGCTATGCCTTAAATGTTTCTCATGAGACTGAACTTGTTGTGAAACAGGAATGGTCTGGAACAGTGGGCATGATTCGTCACTTTGTGTAAGTATGGGCATAAACAGACAAACCCCAGTCAGCACTACTTACCTCTACATTTGACTGAGAATGTGGAATACACATCTCTCAACTCCACCACCTGCTTGAAAATGTCATCAGATACCCAGTCTGGTAGTGTCATATTAAAAGCCTTCTGAAATTGGAAACAAGAGGCCCATGATGGCCCTAAATCGCTCACCTGAGATAAATAGGTTGACCCAAGGAACATCTGTACCAATTTATTTTAAAATCTGGCCAGCAGTTTTGAAGAAGATTTTTTGTTGCCATGGCAACCAGAGTTCTACATGGATCAAGTTTATTTTAGCAGCTTTTGTGAAGGTTGACCCAAGGATCATCCCTGCCAAGTTTAATCTAAATCTGTCCAGTGGTTTCAGAGGAGATGTTGTTTAAAGGTTTCTCTATGTACATATAAGGCAAATAAGCCCCGCCCCTGGCGGCCATGTTTTTTTACGGATCAGAATAATTTTAGCAACTTTGGTAGAGGTTGGCCCAAGGAATATCTGTACCAATTTATTTTAAAATCTGGCCAGTAGTTTTGAAGAAGATGACTTTTAAAGTTTTCTTTTTTTCTTGTTTTTTTGTTGCCATGGCAACCAGAGTTCTACATGGATCAAGTTTATTTTAGCAACTTTTGTGAAGGTTGACCCAAGGATCATCCCTGCCAATTTGAATCAAATTCTGTCCAGTGGTTTCAGAGGAGGTGTTGTTTAAAGGTTTCTCTATATACATATAAGGCAAATAAGCCCCGCCCCTGGCGGCCATGTTTTTTACAGATCGGAATAATTTTAGCAACTTTGGTAGAGGTTGACCCAAGGAACATCTGTACCAATTTATTTTAAAATCTGGCCAGTAGTTTTGAAGAAGATGATTTTTAAAGTTTTCATTTTTTTCCCCTTTTTGTTGCCATGGCAACCAGAGTTCTACATGGATCAAGTTTATTTAGCAACTTTTGTGAAGGTTGACCCAAGGATCATCCCTGCCAATTTTAATCAAATTCTGTCCAGTGGTTTCAGAGGAGATGTTGTTTAAAGGTTTCTCTATATACATATAAGACAAATAAGCCCCGCCCCTGGCGGCCATGTTTTTTTACGGATCGGAATAATTTTAGCAACTTTGGTAGAGGTTGACCCAAGGAACATCTGTACCAATTTATTTTAAAATCTGGCCAGTAGTTTTGAAGAAAATGATTTTTAAAGTTTTCATTTTTTTCCCCTTGTTGTTGCCATGGCAACCAGAGTTCTACATGGATCAAGTTTATTTTAGCAACTTTTGTGAAGGTTGACCCAAGGATCATCCCTGCCAAGTTTAATCAAATTCTGTCCAGTGGTTTCAGAGGAGATGTTGTTTAAAGGTTTCTCTATATACATATAAGGCAAATAAGCCCCGCCCCTGGCGGCCATGTTTTTTTACGGATCCAAATAATTTGAACAATCTTGGTAGACACTTACCAAAGGAACATCTGTGCCAAAACATTTTGAAATTCAGTTGGTTGTTTTGGAGAAGAAGACATTTTAAGTTTTTTCTTTCCGTTGCCATGGCAACCAGAATTCCAAATGGAATTCAATTCTTTGAACAACTTTGAAAGGGGACCACCCAAGGAACATCCCTGTAAAGTTTTATCAAAATTGACCAAGCGGTTAAGGAGGAGATGTCGTTTGAAGCAAAATGTTGACGGACGACGGACGGACGGACGACGGACGGACGGACGACGGACGAAGACCGGTCACAATAGCTCACCTTGAGCCTCTGGCTCAGGTGAGCTAAAAAAGGGCCATGGATCTCACAATACACATCAAACTCCCCACCCATGTTACTTCCCATACATTGGTTACTTCCCTTACATGGTTAACTTCCCTTACACTAGTTACTCCCTCACATTGGTTATTTCCCTTACATTGGTTACTTCCCTCACACTGGTTACTTCCCTTACATGGGTTACTTCCCTTACACTAGTTACTTCCCTCACATTGGTTATATCCCTTACACTGGTTACTTCCCTTACATGGCTTACTCCCTTACACTGGTTACTTCCCTCACACTGGTTACTTCCCTTACATTGGTTACTTCCCTTACATTGGTTATATCCTTAACATTGGTTACTTCCATTACATGGCTTACTTCCCTTACACTGGTTACTTCCCTTACATTGGTTACTTCCCTTACACTAGTTACTTCCCTTACATTGGTAATATCCCTTACACTAGTTACTTCCCTTACATTGGTTTCTTCCCTTACACTGGTTACTTCCCTTACACTGGTGACTTCCCTAAAATGGGTTACTTCCCTTACATTGGTTACTTCCCTTACACTGGTTACTTCCCTTACACTAGTTACTTCCCTTACACTTGTTACTTCCCTCCATTGGTTACTTCCTTACATTGGTTACTTCCCTCACACTGGTTACTTCCCTTACACTAGTTACTTCCCTTACACTGGTTACTTCCCTCACACTGGTTACTTCCCTCACATTGGTTACTTCCCTTACATTTGTTACTTTCCTTACTTGGCTTACTTCCTTTACAGAAATTACTTCCCCGTAAATAATAACTGTCTACCCAGAAAGCAGATGGTGATGCATGTATTCAAATAATAAAAGAGTATGTGTTACATCAAAAATTATCAATAAATAAATATTTTCTTATTTTATTTTTAAAATTAAAATGATATACTTCCTAACATTTTCAATACATGAAATTTTGCTCAAAAGTTGGGAAAAAATTTAATATAGCTGACATCCTGATATTTTTCCAGTGTGCTGGCAGTAATTATTTCTTAATTGTAAGGGGAGATGATTGTGTAGGAAACTGAATAAACAGCAGTTACATAACACAGATAACAAAAGAGCATCACATGAGGATGCCAATGCTTATCTGTTTGGGTGTTTGTTAAATTAGGTGAAAATAGACCTAAAAGTTATGACCCTTAATGTGAATGTAGCCCTTGTGATAGTGAACAAGTATGTGATGTTTGATGACAGATGATTTAATAGTTTAGAGTTATGGCCAAGGTTAAAGTTTTTCACTGCCCCCCCCACCCCCCCTTAAAGGGAGTTAAATTTGGTCATAATGAACCTAAGAGTTGTGGCCCTTGATTGGAAAGTAGCCCTCATGGTACTGAATAAGTGAATAGGTGAAGTTTTATGACAGAAACTTTAATAGTTTAGAAGTTTTGGGCAAAGTCAAAGTTTTTCACACTCAGTTTTTTTTTAAAGGGAGATAAATTTGGTTAAAATTTATCGAAGGGCTATGGTCCTTAATGGGAGTGTAGATCTTATGATAGTAAACAAGTATTAGTAAAACTGTATTACTAAAACTGTATGCCTTTACATGAAAAGCTGAAGTACCATACCCATTAAATTTGACCTTTGACCTTGAAGGATGACCTTGACCTATGCATGGAATAGTATGTATACTACACAAAAATGTCAAATTTGTACACAAAAAATTACATTGGCTAATCCATTTAGTAATCGATAATCAACACAAAAACGTAAAAATGAAGACATTTTTAAAAAAAACACTTTTTTATCTGTCTAGCAAACATGACCAAAATCACACCTGAATAGGTTCATATGATGACAAATCTGTATGCAAAAATTTATTGAAAAATGACAGAGAAATAAATATAAAAAAACTTGTCCAAAGTTATGGTAAAATAAGGTCAAAGTCAATAGATGAAATATTGAGGTATATCTGAATAGGCCTTGTCAAGATGAACAAGAGCTGTCCATAAGACAGCGCGCTCGACTTTTTTCAGTTACTAATACACAGTTTTATGGATTTTAATAGTATGGTACATATCAATGATGATATGTTCTAGTTATAGTAGAAATTATTCTATCACCTCCAATAAACAAATATGACATTTTTAATTGGTGAAATTAGCATTTAGAATCAATTTGAGAATGTGGTGTGCTGATCCTCCAACTCCAGTGCTAAAATCTGAAATTGTAATTGGTGAAATTAGCATGGAGAATCAATTTGAGAATGTAGTCTGCTGATTCACCAACTGCAAAACATACTAACGCCATTAAAGAAAGGGCCAATCTTTGATGTTATTAGAGGTTGTTGCCCAACCTATTTGCTATTTGTAAATACAGCCAAAAAATATCTAAGTACACTGCATATAGGATTATGGGCCCTGCCAGTAAAGTTGAGGTAGTGTGGGTAAACAATAAATAAGAATTCCAAGTTATGGTGGAATACCTGTGATAGTATTGAAAATATACAACTTTGTAAAAAAATTAACCATGATTTCGGCTGTTTTCTAAGTATGAAAGGGGCATTATTCAAGAAGTAGTACAGCCAGGGTTATGGGCCTTGCTAGTAAGGCAGAGGTAGTGATGGTGAATAAGTACTTGAAGTTTCAGTCAAATACATGTGATAGTACAACTATGTAAAAAAATTACCATGATTTTGGCTGTTTTCTAAGTATGAAAGTGGCATAACTTAAGAAGTAGTACAAAGAGTTATGGGAATGATGGTGAATATGTAAGTTTCAGTTAATACCTTAGATAGTATTGAAGATATACAACTTTGTAAAAATTTTAACCTTGATTTTGGCTGTTTTGTAAGTATGAAAGGGGCATAACTCCAAAAATAGGGTAGCCAGGGTTGTGGGCCTTAGAAGTAAGGTAGAAGTGATGATGGTGAATAAGTATTTTAAGTTTGGGTGGAATACCTTTGATAGTATTTAAGTTATTGATGTTTGAAAAAAACTGTAACCTTGTGTTGCAACACTGACACCGACGCCCGAGTGACAGTATAAGCTCTCATTTTCTTCGAAAAGTCGAGCTAAAAATGCATACCAAATATAAAAGTTGTATGTCAAATAGTAAAGATATTATGGCCAATATTAAAGTTTTTTGTTCAACATTTCAATAATAGGTCAAAGTTCAATGGTCAAGGTAAAAGTCCAAAAAATTGATGGAAAGGTCTTGCCAAAAGGAATTGTAATTTTCAAAATTAAAGCAAGAATAGGACAAAAGTCAAGGTCAATTGTTGAAATATATGCATATGTCTGGAAAGGTCTTGTCAAGATGAATATGCATACCAAAATTGAAAGTTGTATATTGAACAGTAGAGAAGTTATGGTCAACTTTAAGATTCCATACCACAACGACAAAGACAATGTGGATGCCAGAGTTATGACAATAGCTTGTATTTTTTTCTTTGAAAGACAGACAAGCTAATAAAGCCAATCATGATGTGCCAATGCCGAAAAATACTGTGGACAAAATATTTTAAATTCAAAACAAAGGGCCATAATTCAAACCAGTCATGACAACATTGTACTCAACTAGACTTGGTACTTATTAATGCTGTGAAGTTAAATCAAAATCAGACAAATGGAAGCCAAAATTAGTGTAGACAAAATATATTCAATATATATAACAAAGGGCCATAACTCATTTAAAATCCAGCTGACTCATTAATATCAAGTATATCATGATGTGCCAAAGATATGCGCAACTTGGCTTGGTAATTCAGGGCTGTAAAAATCCACTCATCTGCTCGTATTTACGAGTGAATTTCACGGTCGGATGAGCATAATTTCCCTGAACACTCGTTCGACCGGACGAGAAACTTGTCGCGGCCAAGAAAGAAATGTTTCAGTAAAAAATGTAATTCATATTGTTACGATGGTTAATTAAGATCATAAAATTCTTTACTTGATCAGGGGAGCTAATTGTGACAAAATATCACCATAGCGACGCTCATTTTTAGAAAGATACGTAAGGTGCTAACGCAGACTGGTTCACAATATTCTACGGTGTTTTTTTCAATACGTTTTTTGTTAGTTTGTGGCACAGTCCGGAACTGCGGCACTGTCAAGGACTGCAAAATATGTTTTGTTTCCGGCGATCAAAATGTTAAAACAATTGTAAATGAAAATGCTTCTCGGCGGCAGAGACGACGAAAATACAAAAAAGCAAGAGTTAAAACATAGGAAGCACCAAAGCGCTTACGATAAAACAAAACGCACAAGAAAAGCCCTGGATCATTGGTTTTCTGGCTTTCCATGGTTGACAAAAAAGAAGAAAAATTGTTTTGTGTTGTTCCGCAAAATATCAAAAGCTTTATACAACTTTACGGGAAGCAAAAATTAAAATCATTTTAGGATAAGCTTTGTTTAAGGACGAGTAAGATTTTTCATCTACTTGTCCTATAGGACGAGTGACCTAAAAATTTTTTACACCCCTGTAATGATAATTACTGTGAAGTTAAATCAAAATCCAATTTAAGAAAGAAATAGCGCGGACAAAATCTATTTGAGAAATATAATAGAGAGCCATAACTCATTTAAAATCAAGCGAATCAAAACGTTCAAACGATATGCGTAACTAGGCTTGTTACTTATTATCAATTTTATAAAATATGAGAAACACCCTAAACAGATGAACCTGTCATATTGGCAAAAATCTCTACATGTATCAAATTGTCCAATCAGGCATAATTGAGCATCAAGAAAAGCCCCAATTTCCAACATACCTGACAGTACAATGGGTCTAGCACCTGATTAATACCGTTCCAACTGTTCTCTACCCCTGCTTTCTGTGACACCAATGTGTAGAAATCCTGAAGTAATAAAAAATATCAATATAACTAACATTGTGATCAGTGATGTTCACTATCCCTTCCTTGCAAATACCAAATTTGCGATGATACAATCAAGAAAAATACAAAGAAATGTTCTTGTTTTTCACTCGTCCTGCACTAGGGTTCAATGGCCAGGGCAATCGGGCGAGTGGAATAATACACCCCTGACGATGATGGCTAAAATCAAAAACATCCGGGTAGTGCGGTACAAAATATTTTAAGATTTCCTTAAATATGTTTTGGTTCCTAAGATCCTAATCTTTCTAAAAAATTCTTAGACAAAGTAACTAATATTAAGGATAAGGGAGCTATGGTCCACTTGTAACATAACCAACTGTGGATCCGAAGCTTGTGGGTTCAAACCCAGTTGGAAGCAAGTATTTTTTATGACATTCACAGGCACCAAGTACTGGTCCAACCCAGGAAACATCAAGAGGGATTAGTATTAGCTGGAAGAACTTGTTTCCCAATTGAATGTAAAACTAGAACTGTAAGCCAAAGGCAAACACATACACCCCCCCCCCCTCCTTACTTACCCAATTTCCCCTCCACCCCAAACAACCAGACTCAATACTTGTGAGCAGTACTTGGTAATAATGTGGGAATGAAGGGATACAAGTAAAAGGCATATTGATGCATAGAGTCCTAACTTCCATGAAGATGGGGCATGTAATTATCACCTAAAGTTAAAGTACATGTACCCTTCAACTGTTTCAAATGTAAAGAAAACCAAATCAATATTCAAAGCTGCTGGCTGTAGTAAGTCAGGAAATGTTTTTGTTTATTTTTAAGGTCTTAAAGAGGCCATATTTGTTTTGTTTGATTTATAAAAATTGCAGATGCACAAGTAAAAATATGGAGTAAATCCCAACAATAGCATAGGAGGAGCTGGACACCCAAGATTTATTCCCAATATATTTAATATAGGAATAAAATTCAAAGGGCAGTAACTCAGACTTAAATGGTAACAACAAAATACTACAAACACATGGACATCTTAAAATATATGGGTGAAAAGTTCCCTCTAATAGGAAGGATTCCTGTGAAGTTTCATCAAAACTAGACTGAGTCTTTACTCAAGAAAGAAAAGGACTAGTCAAGTGGTCCCTGAGTATTGTTGTAGTACATTACCTTGTACTTTTTCAAAGTGGTTTCCTTCAGCTTATCTTTCTCCCCTTGTTTCTGTATGTAATTGGGACAATCATATCCTTGATTAAGTATCTGAAACATATTAAATAACTTTACTGGTATACATTGCCAATCTATTATACTGCATTATATTGAAGTGCGAAATAAGGCACATTTCCAGTGTTAACAGAGGTATTGAAATCAATTTACAGGCTACCCAATTGCTGCAATAGGATGGCAGGTAGTCAAGGGTTGACCGGGTTTACAAACAAAAGGGCCATGAAGGCCCTGGAATTGCTCACCTGAGAACCAGGTATTAGTGGGAGAAAAGAAACAGCAAATATCTTATGATATTATAGAAAATGGGCTCTGCCCCCTGCCAGCCATATTTTTAGACAGATCCAAATAATTTTATCAGTCTTGGTAGAGAGTTACCCAAGGAACATCTGTGCTGAAAATCTTTGAAATCCAATATGTACTTTAGGACAAGAAGAGTCTTCTTTGTACTATATACATATGAGGAAACGGGCTCTGTCCCCTGGCAGCCATGTTTTTTTACCAATCCAAATAATTTTCACAATCATGATAATGGGTGATAGAGTTGAAATCCAGCCAGTACAATTGGAAAAGAAAATTTTTCAAGTTTGTTCAACATACATATAAGGAAAACAGGCTCTCCCTCTAGTGGCCCTTATTTATTTTTTTCTGACAGATCCTTTTAAGCAAGTCACCCAAGAGTTATATGTGCCAAAAATCTTTGAAATCCAATGAGCACTTTCGGACAAGAAGAATTTTCAAATTTGTACTGTATGCATTTTAGGAAAATAGGCTATGCCTCCTGGTAGCATCTGTGAGAAGGAACATCTGTGAAATAATTTTTCAAAATCCAACAAATTGTTTTGGAGAAGATTTTTGAATTTTTCACCTTTTCTCTTCTTTTAGTTCCCATGGTAAACAGATTTTGGCATGGAATTATATTCTATGAACAATTTTGGAAGAGGACTACCCAAGGAACATTCCTGTAAAGTTTGATGAAAATTGGCCCATAAGTTTAGGAGATGTTGTTTAACTTAAATATTGATGCCAGAAATCCATCGGTCACAATATTTTACCTTGAACACGTTATGCTCAGTTGAGCTAAAAAAAAAAACCAAAATGATTTTGTTTATGATACTGTTTGACCTAGCCATGAATTGGAAATGTGAGCTTAAATTATCACTGCTAAATGTGCAGTATAACAATGACAACATATCTTCCCTCATAGAGGAAACTATGAAAAGACCTATGCGAACAACATAAAACCAGATCAGCCTGCGAGTAACTCGCAGGCTGATCAGGTTTTATGCTGTTCGCTGCTCCTCAGTGGTCTGGAAATGAGGCCTTTATAATTAAATTTGGTAAGGTTTAACTGTGGTTTTCTGCAGATCAGGCTTTATGTGGTACCTATTGAGTGCATCAAAATAAGTCTATATGAGGGAAAGGGTTAAATCTGGGTTCTGTGGTTAAATCCGTTACCTCATGAATATTCATATACACATTTATGACTTGAAAATACTTTTTACTAAAATTTAAATAGTGTATATTATTACATATTATGGAATTATCTTTGCCTTGCATACTGTGTAGAGTCTGAGCTACAATATTGTAAAAGCAAACAAAGGAGACCCTGACGGAGCTGTTTGATTGTGCTTTATCTTCACTATTTTTCGAGGCTGCCATCTTGTTTTAACAGATATTTTTTTCTAAATCTGGGGCATTGTTGGCCAGGTAACAAGATTAAAATTGTTACTTTCTTTCACAAATTTTAGAAATAAATGTTCGGAGAATTGAAGACCTGCATACAAATGTTTTATCCTTATTTTTTATTTCATTTTTAAACTTAAGTGTTTTAAAGTTTCATGCTGTATATTTGGTTTAGTTACCCCCAATGATATCTGAATGCTACGGTGCATATTTAATCAATGATAAAATATGTGCCATCACATGCCATATGAGAAATGTACTGACAACCCTGCTACTGGAAGAAAATTCAAAACTGATATGTTAGGATTATGAAAAGGATTATATAGAATTTTATGCATGCAAATACTTCTGTTTATTAAACAATAAACAGATTCAAAAGACAAAAAAAGACTAAAAAAATAGATTTTCAAACAAGAGAAATCTTGATTGATGATAATCTTCATAGACAATAATACAGATGTAATAATGAAACAAATGTATGAACAAGTAGAAAATTTTGTTTACTGCTGTTTTCACACAGTTGATATAATCCTTGTGTAATGGTCTATAAACAAACTTTATCGGTGTGAGATTTGAGTAAGCAGTCCGGTACCTCAGTCTGTAGGGTACTCATCTTGTAAGCGAAGGGTCAAATAAATGCTTAATGTCTTGAAATGCTATGTACGGGAATTCGTGATTTGACAAACTCAGTTTCTATAGGTGCAATTTATAACATATTTTTGCATGTAATATTGCACAGGATGCAAAAGCATGTTCCGTATAAGTACTGGAAAATCTAATCATTTCATTTATATAGTTACATATGTGTTAACTGGGGAGTCCAGTGACTGAACATATGCGAAATCTATATACTGTGAAATCATTTATTTTCATTGACATTAAATTTTGTGGAATCTGTGATTAAATCAATTTTGTTGGTACATATATTTGTGGAAAAATGTTCTAGAAAGCATGAGGTCTACGAAATAAACAGTTTTCATGGGGATGAATATTCGTGGATAAAGTCATCCATGAAATCAACGAAAATTAGTCCCCCATGAAAATTAATGATTCTACAGTGACCCCTTTGAATTCTGTTTACTTAGAAATAAAAAAAGAGGGATAAGTATGAGACAACATACCCTATCATTAAATACTGGGGTGGTGTGGACTGGAATGGGCTGCCAGTGGATGTCCTGTTTCCAGAGCTGGTCACCAGCAGGTGGGTACAGTCCAGATAGCACACAGTACGCACTCATCAATGTGCGGTCCACATCTGTACTGCGCACAGTTACCTGCAAAATACAGATGGTGAATTAATACAAATCAGATGGCTGAAACATACCTGCAATATTCAGATGGCTGAAAATACAACATCAGATGCTGAAACATACCTGCAATATTCAGATGGCTGCAATTAATACAATATACAGATGGCTGAAACATACCTGCAATATTCAGATGGCTGCAATTAATACAATATACATATGGCTGAAACATACCTGCACTATTCAGATGGCAGCAATTAATACAATATACAGATGGCTGAAACATACCTGCAACATTCAGATGGCTGCAATATATACAATATACAGATGGCTGAAACATACCTGCAACATTCAGATTGCTGCAATTAATACAATATACAGATGGCTGAAACATACCTGCAACATTCAGATTGCTGCAATTAATACAATATACAGATGGCTGAAACATACCTGCAAAATACAGATGGCTGCAATTAATACAATATTCAGATGGCTGAAACATACCTGCAACATTCAGATTGCTGCAATATATACAATATACAGATGGCTGAAACATACCTGCAATATTCAGATGGCTGCAATATATACAATATTTAGATAGCTGAAACATACCTGCAATATTCAGATGGCTGCAATATATACAATATACAGATAGCTGAAACATACCTGTAATATTCAGATGGCTGCAATATAAGCAATTTAATGACAGCTACAATATATACAATAAACAAATGGCTGTGATACACAGATGCCTGCAATATATCTGCAATATACAGACAATTACCAGTACTATGGTCAGTTTAAACCTATATGACTCGCATACACCATTTTCCATCATGTTAATCCCCTGACTGAAACAATACATGTACAATGTCACATCAGGATCGTGAATTCAGAGTTTTAGATACAGGGCCATTACACCAAGGATTGTTTTGGTCCAGAAAGTTTCAGATTCTTTTTGTTTTGTCCATTGATTGCATTTTTACGAAAGTAACTGGAAACATGCAAGCACTATTGAGCACTACCCTATACCTTTGAGGAAAGATCTGGTGCGATTGCCTCAGTCTTCCGAGGGTCGAGTACAGATAAAAACAGTAGCTGATCAAGACTAGTTGGCCTGTGGACATCTTGGTTGCCTCTGGGTCCCCTAAAAGGTCCCTTGTCTGGCCCACCCTCTTGAACAACCCTACAGTGTATGTGCTGACTGCCAAGCATAAGAGAGATGTACCAGTACCTAGTACGTCAATTTTAGTTATGTTGCAGCTGTGTATTTAATTCAAGACCTCCAAGTTACGGGGCAGATACTCTATCCACTTGGCCACTGGGTCCGGTCTATACTACAAAGTATTTAAACTCAGTCTCAGATTTACTGATGAAATGGGAATAATTCAATGTATATGTCCTTCCCCGTTTAAAGTAGGGGCATAAAAAAGAATGAAGAGAGTTAATGAAACAAAGGTCCTTGTCAGCTAAACTTTTGTCACATATTTTGCCATGCATTTAAAGTGTACAAGATCAATATGAATTTTATGATAGAATTAAGCCATGTGTGTATAATAGAGGGTGTGTGTAATAGCCAGCAAAGAGTACCGGGGGCCGCCGTGGCCGAGCAGTTACAGTCGTAGACTACAAATCTCTCAGCCCCTCACCGCTGTGGGTTCGAATCCCGGTAGGGACTTCGGATTTTTCATGTGAGGAAGCCTTCCAGCTGGCTTGCGGTAGGTCGGTGGTTCTACCCGGGTACCTCTGTGTACTCGGGGTCTTCCTCCACCTGTAATTAGCTGGACGTCGCTATATGATTGAAATACTATCGCAGCGACAGTGAACCCCATTACAACAACAACAAAGAGTACCATGATCTCCTTTCTACACCATTGAGTTGCTCACACAAATAGTTTCAATGTGTTTAGTAGTCTGGTTCCTAATTGTCCTCAAGATTACAGAAAACATAGTGTGGGGAAGGTACCTCAGCCAGGAACCAGACAGTGAAACTTATTGGAACACACAGTGTAAGCAACGCGCCCCAGATGTTGCCTAGATCAAGAATCATAAATGTGTACCTTACAGTCTAGCACAGCTTGTTGGCTGAACAAATTATTCTACATGATTATGCAAGCCTTAGAAAAGCCTGTTTTTTACTTAATGAGTGGGAGATACATTACTGACCTGATGTTAGAAGTGTTCGACTCGTACTGAAGCTCTTTCTTCCATGTATAACAAGCTGTTACAGATGTAGATCTTGTCGAGGTATTGTGTATTGTATGTATTGAGTGTTTCAGAAGTTTTAAGATTTTTCAGCATAAATACATGTATTGACCAATCACGCAATTTATATCAACTGAGAAAAAAGTTCAAAAAAATTATTTTAATTTCTCTTCCCCCCCCCTTTAAATAGGCGATGCAGTAAGGCCATCATTAAACAATGTTTGTTTGTAATGCTCCAACGCTGAATCCCTGAATTGAACTCAAAGACCTTAAAAAACATATGAGTAGGGGCCATTGGAGCCCTAAAATGAACATATTTTTAATTTTAGCCTAATGGTTAAAAAAAATGGCATTGCTCAAAATACCTGTGTGATGTAAATCATATATGTGTATGAATGAAGTTTCATGAAATAACCCAAACAGTGTGAGATCCAGAAAATCTATCATGAGGCTTGTGTGTGTGTGGGAGGGGACTCAGTAAGCCTAATACTTGTCATGTGCAATGTTACAATTTCACAAAACTGCTTAACCCTTTCCCTCATATAGACTCATTTTGACGCACTCAATAGGTATCACATAAAGCCTGATCTGCAGAAAACCACAGTTAAACCTTACCAAATTTAATTACAAAATCCTCATTTCCAGACCACTGAGGAGCAGCGAACAGCATAAAACCTGATCAGCCTGCGAGTTACTCGCAGGCTGATCTGGTTTTATGCTGTTCGCATAGGTCTTTTCATGGTTTCCTCTATGAGGGAAAGGGTTAAAGTTCAATCATAAATATGAGTCCAATAAACTTCCCATACAGGCAAACTCCCACTGCAGAAAAATGCAAGATTATAATAAAACTGCCATCAAACTAGAGTAAAATAGGGTTGTCAGTTGTTTTGTCAAACTGATAACATATAGTAGGCAAAAAGTAGTTTCGTCAAACTGCTATTTATAGAGTGGGAATGGCATAAGACGCCGCAATTGGTATATTATATTTGCTGAGTGTTTGTGGCACATTAATGGAAGTGTCATTAAACATTATTTAAGATCTTTTTTTTTTATAATTTATAAATATCAAATACAAATAATAGCAATATCAGAGATGTGAATACATAGCTTCGTGGTAATACATGTATAATGCACTATTTTGAATTTAATAATTAATAGGAATTAATTCTTATCCATCAACAGTATTTTTTATATTTTTACATTTTTATGTTTATTTTATATATCTGTTGTGATAATACATGTCTATCATAAATACATTCACAAGACTTGTGTTCAGCACTTTTCTGTAGAGGCTGCCGAGATTTGTCCGTTCACTTATAGTTTTTTGGGCCCAATTTGCCTACAACAATTAAAAAAAATATATTGATTTACCATCAAACAGAGTTTGAATCCATGTTGATGTTGATGATGATGAATCAATATAGCTATAATAACCCATTATTACCAGTCTGACAAAACCACTTCCTGTTTTGTTCTTAACTTCCAGTTTTACAAATCGGTAGTTTGACGAAACCACCATAATCCCTAAAATAGATATAGAAACTATCAATCAGGAAAATATATAACAAAAGCAAATAGACAGGAAATTAAAGCCTTGCATCTTACAAATGTCTGAAAACTATACATGATTTAAGTATGAGTTTTATGAATGCATTGTCATGCATACTCACAAGATGTTTGAAGGGTCCTAACAGTTAAGCTGTCCTCACTGCATGTTTGCTTTGTAAAAGATCACAACCAAAGGCATCATGTGATAATCATATACTGCTCAGATAGGGAAAATAAATACTCTTAAAACCATAAGACTGCTACATGGATTTGAGAAAATGTGCAGAAATTAAGCTCAAATTTGAGATTACTGCCAAAACAAACATTTTATATGCTTTACAAAAACTAAAATTGATAGTATCCTGCGTAGCAGTTCAAATATTTGTTTCGGCAGGAATTATCTATATATATAAAAGGGGAGATAACACCTGCAATGAGTTTCCGATTCCACAATATATGCTATCAATTTTTTCAGTGTAGCTATCTTAAAACAATTTACCAATCAAATGTGTAGAATAGAAAAGGTAAACAGTCCACAGTATGCTGTTTATTAGATGAAGATGACAACATACATATTTTTTGATATGATCATTTAACCCTTTCCCTCATAGAGGAAACCATTAAAAGACCTATGCGAACAGCATAAATCCAGATCAGCCTGCGAGTAACTCACAGGCTGATCAGGTTTTATGCTGTTAGCTGCTCCTCAGTGGTCTGGTAATGAGGATTTTACAATTAAATTTGGTAAGGTTTGAGTTTGGCTTTCTGCAGATCAGGCTTTATGTGGTACCTATTGAGTGCATCAAAATGAGTCTATATGAGGGAAAGGGTTAAGTACTGCTGTGACCTGCCACATCCAAACCAACTATCCTGGATGGTCAATCAGTGCCAAGTGGATAAATATCCATTCGCAACTTACGATGAAGCCAAACACGTGATTATACAACAGACTCAAATTCCATCAACAATACTTAGCGCTAAGTAATACTTAAATTTTTAACCCTTTCCCTCATAAAGACTCATTTTGACGCACTCAATAGGTATCACATAAAGCCTGATCTGCAGAAAACCACAGTTAAACCTTACCAAATTTAATAACAAAATCCTCATTTCAAGACCACTGAGGAGCAGCGAACAGCATAAAACCTGATCACTCGCAGGCTGATCTGGTTTTATGCTGTTCGCATAGGTCTTTTCATGGTGTCCTCTATGAGGGAAAGGGTTAAACTAGGTAGACACACATTCCACCATACCTATCTTATGAAATATTCAAGTACATGACTAAGCTGAAATGAATTATTACCTTCATATCTAACAATATATGATATGAAATAAAACATATGGTTAGTTTTAATAGGGAAACAAGACTAATGAAATTCGCCCTTACCAGTAAGTATTTAAGTTTTAATTAGTGCTAAGAATTGTTGGTGGATTTCGACCCCGGTTAAAACTAAAGGGTAGTATCAAACAAGCATATTCAAGTTGACATGGAGAAATGTATTATCCACATATACTAAGTCTGATTTAAACAGAACATCTTACACTCAACTTTCTAACCAAATGATTCTATATCAATGCTAACAAGCAGCTAGGTTTCCACTCAGAAACGAAAATCCATGAAATACAAAATTATTCATTTTGACTTTCAAACTGTTTAAATGACCCAAAGATATTTCAAACTTTGTCCCTTTATCTATAATTATATCAAGGTGTTTAATTTACCCAAGTTTAAACTTTTATTTATTTTACATTGATTATGAAATAAGTTCTTGTAACTAAAATAAAATCATTTTTGATGGCTCATTATTGAGGGAGGAAACCGGAGCACCTGGAGAACACCTTTGTGTTTGGGTGACAAACCACTGTATTCTCTCACTTACGTCACCCAGGATTGAACCCAGGACACACTGATGAGCAAAGTATGTTACCACTAGCTATGCAGGTACCCATATCAAGGTGTTGTTTGACCCATGTTGAAAACACCAAGGGAATAACCCTGGGAAATGCTTGAAATTCAAAACCATCGCTTCACAATTTCTTCCAAAACTTACTTCATTCAGTTGTTTTATGGTCAGTGGGAGTATAAATAACTGTTACCTCGGTCCTGGTGTAGGCTGGTGTAAGAAGACCGGAATCAACATAAGCCTGTTTGAAGAATTGTCCTAGTTTATACTCTTGCATCATACCAGTCTGAAAAATGACAACATGTGCTTTTTGTAAAGCATATAACAAACACATAACATGGCTGATGACACTGACACACCGTAGCTATTAGAACATTGTATAGTTGGCAAACAATACATATCAGAGTATTTGTTTGCTTTCTGCTTTGCCTTTTTTTACAGGGAAAATGAAATTTTCTGAGGTTTCATAAAATGCAAGGCTGGTTCTTGAGGTAGACTTTTATTTTATGCTAACTGATGAAAAACTGTTCTATCAATGAGATAAAATCAATATCTCAGAGTGTGAGGATATAGATCTGCCAGGACTACTTTTTTTTTACTTATAAAGGAAATGTAGCAACAATGAGCATAAAATAAAAAGAAAATGTGTTAAGTGGATATGGGTTTATCTCATCTCAAAGTGATAAAATTTTCACATTTTTACTTGTGCTACGCACTCGTGAAAATATGAAATTGTATCACTACTTGACGAGATATATTCAATATCCACTCAAAACAAACATCCTCTATTTATTATTTGACTTGTATTTACCACCTGCACACAGCCATTTTTTCCTATTCCCTATCTCTTCCACATGCTGTTAAAAAAATCTTGGTCATATTTAGACAATATTTCTTCATGCAATTCCTAATTTTTATCTTGCTAATATACATTATTTTTACAAATGAAAACAAGCTACATTCGAATGATTGCCATGCTCCAGCGGGGCACCTTAAACCTTAAGGGTCAAGGTCATTTGAAGGTCAAGGAAGACATGTACCTGAGAAGTTTGGAGGCTGTAGGTGGGAGGACTTCAGTGTTATGGTCAAGGTTACTGTTTTCTGACAAACAATTAAACAAACAGACCAATAACAATATGCCCCCCATTTATCGATGTGGGGGCATAAAAATAGGATTCTCATTCTAGTTCCATTGACAAATGTGGAAGATTGTTAAGAAGAATTTGATGTGGTCATCAACCTTACTGATGCAGTATCATACATACCTTAGATAACTGCCCAAACCCTTGTGGCCAATCTGACTCTGTGTGTATGTCATTAGGGTATGCAGTTACGGCACTGCGATCTCCATGTCGAAACAACTGCAAATAGTTTTTAAAACATCAGTTCCATCACCAAATCAAAGATCTCTCTTATTTATTAGGGAAACAAGACTAATGAAATTCACTCTCACCGGTAAGTATTTAAGTTTTAATTAGTGCTAAGAATTGTTGGTGGAATTCAACCCAGGTAAAAACTAAGGGGTAGTATCAAACAAGCGTATTCAAGTTGACATGCAGAAATGTATTATCCACATATACTAAGTCTGGTTTAAATAAAACATCTTACACTCAACTTTCTAACCAATTGATTCTATATCAAATGCTCACAAGCAGCTAGGCTTTCCACTCAGAAACGAAAATCCATGAAATACAAAATTATTCATTTTGACTTTCAAAATGTCTAAATGACCCAGAAAAATACCAATTCTGGGGGAAACTGCATGAATTAAAAGAATTTTTTAGAGGAGAAGACACCTTTGATCAGTCCCTGATAAAGAAGGAAAAAATTCCTGTTAGGGCTACATATATCATATTGTGTTAAAGCAGCCTGTCCACAGATGGTCACTGACTAAGAATTTGATTTTTAACTTTATATTTTCCCTGAAGTGAAGTTTACTAAAATAGCTTTTCCCATACAATGTGACCTACATGAGTTTACTTGTCAGGAAACAAAGACTTCACCAACGTTAATGAGGGAGAGAAGAAAAACAAACTTTTCTAATTACACCAACCATCTGTGACAAGTTGCTTTAAGGAGAACACACATACATGTTGTGATGTATATAATATAAAGGTATGCATAAAGGCAAAATCAGGCTTACTAAGAACATTATATAGAGAAGTCCCCCAAAATTCACTTGAAACAAGTAAGATCAATAATAAAATAGCTTCTATTTAGAAATAGCACCAAAATAAAAATGCAAAAAGTAATTGAAAGAATCCAAAACCAAACATCCAGATAAATAATAATAACAAAGACAATGTCTCATAAATGAAATATGAGCTTGACTGACAGCAGGGCAATATATGCCCAATGAAAGCTACTCACAATGAATGACACAATGGATGAACATTTTAACCTTGAGCTGCACTCCTCAGATCATCTCTATAAACATTTGATATGCAAGTGATTTAGAGACCAAATTGCTGGACTGGCTGAAATCTGTTTGTTTGTTGGGTTTAACATCCTACCGACCGTATTTCAGTCGTTTGGAGACGATGTCTACTTGAGATAGATATAGTGCTGCCACACTGCAGTATAACACTGTAGACATGTGGCATGATACCACACCCAGTCACATTATCCTGACACCCGGCCAAATAGTCCTGGAACTACCCATATATGCTGTCAGATCACCAGGAAAAGGAGCTTTACCAGTATGGTACCATTATTTACCCACAACCTTTTGCTTGTGAGGCGGATGCTCTAACCAATTGGCCATCAGATAGGATGAAATGAAATCTGTATTCTGCACACATCTCAATGTGGCAAACACTCCTCCAAGTTGTTTAAAACTCCTTTAAGCTGTTCTGAAGATTAAAGAGAAAACACTGAATATTTTCACAATATATATTAGCATTACATGACATGGCCTCTATTTAAGTGTGACCATGACCTAAGCTTGACAAAATCATCTCAGTATGGTCAAAATATCTCCTAAAGAGTTTAAATTTCCTTCCATGCTTAAGAGATAAACAGCACACATGGAATTGTTTATGGTCAGTTAGACGTACAATAAGGGTAATCGAACAAGAAATTAATATAAAAAACAACAACCCCAACAACAATCATATAGAAGACTGAACACGAAAACTTTTGAAATTCTTAACTCCAAACCACAACAATATCAACATTCATTCTTTGTAGAATCACCTCCATGAAAATGTCTTAATAATATATGCTAGCCTTCACACATTCAAGATCCATCACAAATATTTGACATCTCTTTTCCATTGTATAATACCCCAGGATTGGGATCTAAAACATACAAAATTCGGATTCAGAATTTTTTGGATAGTTCCATGTTTTGAACTTCTTTTTATATTTGTAAGGGACCTCCTAATCATCATATTACCTAGATATAATGTGTATTAATTTAGAATCAAAACCTCTTTGTTCATGAATTTTTCCATATTTATCATGATGTATGTCAACAAATTATACAAGTTTGAACATTAATTAAAAAGATATTTTATATATAAAACAATTGAGGAAAAATGTGCAGCCAGACAAGTACTTGAATCTACTGAGCTACCAGGCTGCTTAAACAAGTCCTGCAACAAAAAGGTTACATACTCCCCTGCCAATTGGAATTTGTCCCTAATTTTACAGTACCATTAACAAATAGCTATGTAGAACTTGTCAAAGAAAGTTTCATTATCAACAGATTACAAGGATGACATAAATTTCATTAAAATTCCATGAATTATACCTTTTGGAAAAAACAACAACACTATTTTATAGGGAAAATAGGCAGTACTTTTGGGGGAAAATATCAGTTTTTGGCAAGGGGAACAACCTGTAATAGATGGTAAATTAAATAAAATAAAATCACTGGCTACACACCATTAAACCCACGTTAATCAACAAGCACTACACGAACAGTTACCTAACCATAATCTACATGAAGGTTTTCTCTTGATAATGACCCCTCAATATATATAAACTAAGAGACAAATTTTGTAATATTTGGGGGGTCATTTACACAAATGAAATATAAAAATGGGCCATTTTGTGCACCAGGGAAAATACTGTCTACATGCTGGTGTAAAAATCCACACATTGTTCAATGGATATTTAACACTTGAGATTTTCCCCAGTCAATAATTTGTCAGTTTAAATACAATCTCATTAAAAGGTTGTATCAGCCTTTATTTCATGAATATTAAAAAGAAAATGATATCCAATCAGTTGTGCATTTCAAAACAATTTGATTTTTTTTTTAATTTGAAAACCAGATACCCTTGTGTTATCCATAAAATTAGCTACCATTAACTTGCAAATATTTGTGAAGTTCTACCAAAGCATTTTGAAGGTGACAATTTGATATAGAGTATTTGATTTAATCAAAGGTCAATTTGAGTCGACCATCAATACGATGTCATCAGATCCTACCTAGCGAGCTATCAGGGGTTTACTTAAGGATTTGACTTTCACTTGTCCAGGGGGCAAATTACTTTGAACATCTACTAGCCCCCATTGAAAACTAGGTGATTTTTTTCGTATTGGTCTCCTATAACATTCGATTTAAACAACAAAAATAGGTTGCAGTATCAGCATAACTTTCCTGAAGCTAACTTAGAAGGCCATGGGTAGAGATCCAGTGGAAGCAAATAAGAAAAAAATAACAGAGCAGATCTCCGTAGGGATTTAACCATACCTGTCAACATTTCAGAATGGCAAGGAGTGAGATTTTTACGTGTCGCGAAGACCGGATGGGAGTGTGGGTTTGGGAGAATTTTTTTTTAAATGCATTAAATTATGCATTCTGGTGCCTTTTGAGATCATTAAGTATGAATTTCTTGTGTCCTGTGTTACCATGCTTTTACAAAATTAATAAGAAAAAATTACATTTTTTAAAAATTTATTTCATGATACATGATAAATAGGTTTCTATGCATAGCATAAATGTAATAAAGAAATCAACATGAAAAACAACCAAATAAATAAATGGGACTTCTCTGCCTTGTTGTGAATCACAGTCTGTCCATGTTTCTTCACATCATTCTTGCCGGCATGTCCAACTGAAAAGCTCCTGAAATGACACATATGTATACATGAGGTTTGAGTAAGCATTTAAGTATATTACTCAGAATATATCAATAGAAAAAGAATTACTTTATTTTAAAAAATGTGAGGTCAAAGGTTCAAATCCTACAAAGAACTGACTAAAACAGATAGATCTAGATCTACCTAAAATTTTGATGTCTTTGACTTTAACAAGTCTGGATAAATATTAGCTAGATCTAGATCTATTATATAAATTCAGTCAGTTTTTATATATGATTAAATATATTGGTATGCAATTATATCATTCTAATCATCATATAGTGGCTGTGTTATATGTGAATGACCGATTGATAACAGTAAAAATACCATGTAGACATTCGATTTGTAATGTACTTTCGGTTTAAAAATAATTGTGAGCGGTCTTTTTCACGGCGATTATAACAAAGATTACAATAATCAGTTAGTACTTTTATTGTTATGAAAAGAAGGAACGTCGAAGTATGCTTCAGTGATTCATAATTAACATTTAAGTGTCTGTTTACAAATCTAATGCTGTTGCCATAGTATCAAAATGTCGTTTAGATGGCGCATGCGCAAAAAGTGGTATCAATAATACGCTGACGAATAAATTTGGGTAAATCCGCGTTAATTTGATGTTTTTTGCTGCACTCCATGTGTATTACTTTCAAAATATGTTGTTACGTCGAATATTTTAAACATTCGATATATAAATTTTAAATACAATCGATATATAAATTTTAATTACATAGAAATACCATTCAATTATCTTAAACCTACGACAATAAAAAAAATGAAACGAATGCAACATACCTCCTACACAGTTTGCAGAAAGCAAAATTGGGTCCTGTGTCAGATTTTGAAAGCCAGGAAAATTCCAGTTCCCACGCGTTGTTGTACTTTGAGGCATAACTCTTTTTCTTCTTTTCTGGAGTCTTCATGTTTTGCAGTCGACATTAAGTGCGCGAATGGTGATCATGCAATGTCCGGGAATTTAAGTAATAGTTACCGATAATTCCCGTATATGACTCGGAGGGATTCGGAAATTCAAGCAACATTGTGATTGGTGGATTTTCTCTCGGGAAGCTCGGGAAGCCCTGGAATGCCCTGGGATATACGAGTATAAGCAAGACCGGCGATAACCAGTTTTGTGACGTACCCTGTATATTGGAATGCCCCTAGACAAGCGTCACAGGGTGGGCTGTATATTGGGGCTTGCATCCTGTGTTGTTTTAACGATTAGAGAAGGTAAATTAGACAAAATTTCTGACCCACAATGTTTTTGGTATTTTTTTATAAAAAATCGTGAGAAAATGGCCAAAAATCGTGAAATCGTGACCATGAACTTAAAATCGTGAGAATCACGATTTAAGCGTGAGACTTGACAGGTATGGATTTAACTTAAGAAATATATAGGATCTGACATGAGTTGTCATATAATATAGAAATTTATTAAATGAGTTCAAGAAAATGGTAAAAAAACGAGCCTCTGGGTGAGCTTTTTACAATTTTCTTTGACGACTTTAATAAAATTTTATATTATATGACAACTCATGTGCGATTCTTTTTATCACATGACTTTAAATGCTGAGATTTAACAGAATTATAATATTTGACGTTTTGCATTGACGTTTTGCACATGTTTTTGCATGTTGTTTTTATCCTATGAATTGTACAGAGTTAAATGACGTCATGACGTTGTTATATTACACCTGTTAAATATAAGAAAATATGTATGTAATGGTTATACAGTAAACAAAGAACGTCATGTGATAAAAAATAATATCAAGTTGGTATTGCTATGATTTTAAACAACTCACCACATGGACCAGTCTCAGTGTGTTTTGGTCACCTGAACCATTATCAGCACGCACAGACGTCAATGGAACAAGGATAGAAATAAGGCATACAAGTGACATAGATGAGGTATCCATTTCTATGACTTTATGGATTTTCATACAATTTTTTGTCCTTAAAAAGGCATGAACTTTCTACATCGCAATAAAAAGTCACAACGGATCGATATCTTGCATAGATTTGCTGAACACTTTTTTTTCTTCATATATCCATGCTTTTATGTGATAAAAGTAAACTAAATTATCACCATCAATGTGATGACAGTTTGGCCCAACTGTTTGTTACCCGGCTTGTTATTACAGAGGTCTGTATAGCCGGATACAAGACTCGCACACAAAAAGTGTAAATTGCTGAAATCCCGTCATCAGGTACAGACAAGTCAGAACAGTTACCTCCCTTTAACTATATCGTCTCTAATGTTGTATTCTTATGGAATAAAATCTCTATTTTAGTGTCAAAAATAAATCTTAATTAAAATTAAGATAGCTTAACTTGCCCTTTATTTTTTTTTCTGAACACAGATGAAAATGCATGCATGGGGCTTAAATCAAATGCCTACTGGAATCTGTATATACAGCTGCTTTTTTTTTTTATCAACGTTGAGTCAGCTTTTATTCTTATATTTCTGTTCTTATTGTTGGTTGACGCGCGTCAAGTCTAAGGCCTCAGTGGGGGTTTAACCGGGGACTCTTTATAACATATAGATTTTATGTAGAGTCCCTAGTTTAGATGGATGGATGGATGGATGGATGGATGGAAGATAGATGGACGGACGGACGGACGGACGGATAGATAGATAGATAGATAGATAGATAGATAGATAGATCATACTTTTTATAGATGGGATTTCTTGACTTCCCTTTATGATATAATAATTGAGTAACTGCTACTCAGAGCATAATTTTGCATTTTAAATAAAATTATATATACAAAAATATCTGCTTGTGTTGCATATATAGTCATCTGTAATGTCATCACTTCTTTCCAGTTGATGTATAGGCCCAACTGGCTACCACGTAATGTATCCTAAGCCAGGCCTCTCTTGTCATAAGGCTACATGTGTGTACATTTATTTGAATTTTGGATTTTAAAATTTCCGCAAAAGTTAATATACACAATATGATCTTCTCTCGTCTAATGCGATCGGTCCGTCGATGTGGTTTCTAGCATACTGGGTTTAAAGACGTCACCCAACTTGTTAAAATTTTATATTCTCCTCAAATTTACGATTATATGAGTAAATAGTTAAATTCATATTTGAAAATCCTTTTATTTGTGACAAATATTGAATGCAGTAACTTTATTAAAATGTGCATGTGCGCGCGCGTGTGTATGTGTGTTATTCGCATCGAGTCTGAATTGTATTTGTTCACTTGAATGCTTATACTGCCATACATGGTCCCTATAATAACTTGTGAAAGAATTAAATGTATTGATTTTATAAATGATATATTTCCTAATGTACAGCCTACGGCGGACTTTTTATTTCAATATCTAAATATCTATGTTAACATTAATATAAGCCACGCCTCCGAAATGATAGTAAATTTATACTAGTCAAACTTTTCTAAGGGTCACTCATCGTTCAACTTCATTCCACCTCAGAACACTCAATGATATAAAACAATAATTAAAAAAAATAATTAGAAATTTACCCCCCCCCCAAAAAAAAAAATCTAATTAAACACATAAGTAAATAGGTTTCGACTAAGTGAACCCAGGGACTCTGTAATACATATATTATATATTAGCTTATTTTGAGTGGTATCTCATATTTTCATATGGATTCTATAGTACATTACATATCTAACCAGAGTTATCAGGAAGTTGAATACGCATGCGCAGCACATAAGACAACCTAAACAGTCCATTAAATTTTTTATAATGTGTGTGATGTGACCTTTTATATTAGAATGGTTCAACAAAAACCTACAAACACATGTCTATTCTAATAATTTCAAGGTACTGGTTAACAAGTATTTTTTTCATCTTTATTTTTAATAAACGGTTTGATATAAATTACTTGCTGTAACATATTACTCATATTTTCACAGGCTGTCCAATTATACCGTAAGGATACCGCTATTGACCTTATATTGTCACAAAAACGTCCGATTCACAGACAATTCGATCTATAATGATCGAGAGATTGATGGGTCTTTAATACTGACCGCACGTGAACCAGCGGGGTAGTAACAATGCCCGTGCAATACCTGTCCGCGCGAGACACCTCGTTATGCGCTACACTTACCGCACTTCATGATTATTACAGCTTTGATTATTACGACTGTCAAATTTGTTTTCACTGAACAATAAAGTTGCGCAGCTCTTAAGGCGCGATGAGCCAGGGTTTTGGTATATAACCCACCACAGCTCTACAGGCCGTCAGTTCAGTTGTCGTCTGCTTAAAGTAAAGACTCAATCATTCCACCATGAACAGAGGAGTTGTTATCGTTCTCTTGGTTCTGGGCGTGAGCCTGATGGAGTCTTATGCCGCCATTACTGGAGGATCACATAGGATCCGTAAGTATTTACTTTTGTTTTCACAATAGTTTCTTGCTTGCAGACGACCAAGTCACAAATGCATTTTATATCAGTGGCTGATATATATTATTTTTTTTCTGATAAACTGTTTATCATATTATAAGGAAATATAGTGATGATTCTACGAGAAAGGATGTATTTCTGTTAAATATACTCAGTTAGCATAAAAGAACGTGTGCACTCAGATTTCGTTGATCATCATACATCAATTGAAATGTATAAGTGTTGGCTGAAAACAATTCCCCAAAATGTCAATACTTTCGAATTAAAAGAAAATGCGTATTGGTCAAATGTATATGCCAAAAGTATTTCAAAAAGAGGTAAAAATTAGCTTCAGTGTAAATTCATTTATATAATTCGAGAGCGCATACCTTGCTGAATAGAAATATGTGCAGACTTTAGGAATTGTATGAAAGATATGAACATTTTCAAGTATGGTTAAAACAAAATATACAAACCATCGTCAACATTTACAGTGACAAATATCATAGACCTATTAAACAAAGATTGGCAACTAGTATTAATCTCGCAAAATCACGCATCATATTGTCCAAATTAAATCGTACAATAGAAATTACTTACCATCAAAATAATACCTATTTCAGAAATAAAAATACAAAGTTTTATGCAAAATAGAAAATACCTGCTTGAAAAGAACTAAGTAAATTTTGTTGTTTTACTGCTACTCTAGTTAGATTTAAACCATAATTTAAAAGAGGTTTAAAATGAACCTAACTGAAAATGATTCCTTGATTAGGAAAATGATTATTTTAAAGTCTGATTACATTTTCATGTGTGATTTACCCATACATTTTTAAGTCTGCTGTATGCCTAAAGAATATTTTCCACCGGATTTTACAGGGGTTTCTGATCTCTGTTTAATATGTCTTTGCAGGTGTATGAACAGTTTCGAGATCGGAAATGTTTTCATACCAGACTACAATTAGTATTTTATCCAGACGATTACCGTTGTAGTAGATACTTTATGATAGACTATTTATTGAAAGTATGGACTAAGATCAAATTTTCTTGAATTTGAAGGGCTTGTAAGAAAAATGAAAAATTGAAAAAGGATGCAGACACATTTATCAAATTATGCAAGAAAAGAAACTATCCAAAAATCCTTCAAAAGTGGGAAAGTGAAATAATAAGTGTGGCAAACTATAATTTTGAGCAGATATATGAATTTTTTAAATATAACTCAAGATCCACAAATTCATTGGTTCCAATACAGAATTAACCACAGAATACTTGGTACAAACTACTTATTAAATAAAATGGACATTAAGAATGATATAAAATGCACATTCTGTAAGAACCAACCAGAAAAAATCAAGCATATAATTTGGGAATGTAATATTATTAGTTCCTTCTGGAAACAACTTATGACTTACATTAAAAATAAGTGCAATACAGATTCAGTCACTTTAACTATAACAGACATATTATTTGGCAACCAAAGGTTAGGCAATGTATTGAATTTAGTCCTTCTGAGAGCCAAATTATATATATTCATATACTTGTAAAATGAGGAATAATCTACCATTATTAGATATTTTTGTAAGGCAAATCTTTTCATGTATCGCACTGAAAAGCATAATGCTCAAATCAGCTTTACAATAACAACATTTACCAAGAAGTGGGAAAATAGAAGAATCTTGTAATGTAGATCATTTTAGACTTATTTTTTTTTTTTTTTTATTCGCGTGGTTATCACGGTCAGTGTCAAATTTCAAATCATAAACTTAACAGTGCTTAATATGAGTCTGTTCAAAGTCTGTAGACCTTAAACATATTCTTTTTGCATTTTGTTCTTTCGATTTACTTTTTTTTACTTAGTTGTTGACTTATATAATAACCCGTGTTCCCATATAATAGTAATTCAATATGATTGGAGTTTCCTACTGGGCATCTTAAAGAAATTAAAAAGTTATATGAAAAATAAGAATAATACTTTTATGACATGGCATTTGGTTTCGATATATGTTTACTTATACAAACTGAATGTTAAAAGTTTATATATTACTTTTTGACCCTTTCCCTCATAGAGGAAACCATGAAAAGACATATGCGAACAGCATAAAACCAGATCAGGTTTTATGCTGTTCGCTGCTCTTCAGTGGTCTGGAAATGAGGATTTTGTAATTAAATTTGGTAAGGTTTAACTGTGGTTTTCTGCAGATCAGGCTTTATGTGGTACCTATTGAGTGCGTCAAAATGAGTCTATATGAGGGAAAGGGTTAATATTCAAGTTACACCTGTTCACCTGCTTATAAAAGGTCGCTTAGTCCATAGAGATGCTTCAAGTAAAATATTTAAACCACATTAAAACTTGAATATTGAAAAACGACACATGTGTTTGAATTCACAACTAATTGTAAGCCTAGCTTTTTTGACAGTGGTAAAGAACTGAGGTGACAATTTCCTCGGTGGTTTCTCATCATATGTGACGGTTTGTTTTGAATATATACATATATATATTCTTTG
Source organism: Solen grandis (assembly GCA_021229015.1). NCBI lineage: Eukaryota > Metazoa > Mollusca > Bivalvia > Adapedonta > Solenidae > Solen > Solen grandis. The sequence continues at coordinate 78,869,358 of CM037779.1, forward strand.
TACAAGTGTAACTACATAACTTTAACATTTGTAAGGTGCTCAGCGGAATGGCTCCCGATCCCTGTGTACCAAACACGGGGACAATAAAAATGTTATTTTAAAAAAATAAATAGAAACATGAAAGGACATGAAACCAATTTTGTCAATCTCTCCAGGTCTAGCTTTCGGGGATTACGACTGCTCATGCAGCTACTATTGCCCCAGTTACGGCATCAAGGCGGGCCGTTGCTATGACAACGACTATTGGGCATGGGGCGCCACAATGGAGCACTGCTGCGTTCCATCCTACATGGACTACGACAGTCCCGACGTTAACGACTTCATGCTCTTCCGCCGACATTAAAGGCCGACATGACAGGTAATGCATATTGTTATGTTACTTAAATATTTAAAAAAAATCGCCATGGTAAATGGAGGACAAACTTAGCGGCACGGGGTTTGTTCTTGGAAGTTCTAGGAGGTCTATAAATAACAAGCTTTTGAACTAACAAATGTCAACTGAGGACAGATCGTGACATCTGCTTAACATGATATGTATCAAACATGACATACTTGTGTCGAAACTGTGTCATAAAAACAGGCTCAAATCCCAAAAAACTTCTTTAGCGTTAAGTAATACCGGTACATATACTTATTTTTTTTTTAATTAAATAGAAATGCATTCCATCATTCCTGTTTTCTAAATTATTCATGATTAAGAAAGCATAGATAATTACATCGGTACATAATTACTTTGATAACTAACACTACTTAATGAAATACTTGGGTATTTTTACCAGGGAAACGAAAAATAATAGTCCAAATATCGCCTTCGAAAGTTCTAAGGATGTTACATACATTTTTCCCGGTCTAGGTGAAAATGACAAATAACACATTAAATGCCCTCAACCAGAAGATTCAAAACGTCAGTAACATTATGCTAATTCAACACTGAAAGTTCCTTCCTACAAATTATATTCTTTTCATTTATTTAAGTGCATCGAGTACCGAAGATCGCCATTTCTGTAAGATTAATCTTTCACTCTGGGACTCTGTCTTCCTCAGTTTCCAATACCCCATTTGACCCTATTACACAAACTGAATGAGATATTAATATGTGAAGAAAATTCTAAAACAGATTTAATAGTGTAGGATTTTGGTATTATATATCTAAATATAACACGTGACTTTTTAAACAGTTATATTATTGTACACGTATAGGGGAAGGGCCGTAACTATCTTTGCTAGAATTTGTGTCCCGACCACATGTCAATTTCAATTTTGACATTAAATGTGTTTTATGTACTAATATCAGCATTTACCACAAGTATACTGGAATATCACGTGAACTTTTTGCTAATATATTACATGATATAATTGAGAATAATTAAGTCACATATGTAGTTCCGTTGATAATTTTCAAACCATGAAATAATCTCTAATTTCTAATCTCTGTTTTACTTTCTGTTTCAGTTTGCTGAATGTCTTGGACAACACCGGACAGAATCTCGCTTATTGTTAAATATTAACTGAGAATCTGGACATACGCGCGATTTCACGAGAACTACAACAACCATGCTTTTATTTATGTAAAAAAGGAATATATTAGAAAAACAAAACATAGATCAATAATAAATTCACATCGCGCTCATTTATCGGTGAACGTTCATGTAATATGACAACAGAACATCATTTTAATATAATATTTTTTTCTTTCTAATTAATTATTTCTGCAACATTTGCTTCCTTGATCATAACATTTGATATGTAAACAAGAATGTCATTTTCATTGCCATCATGAAACTAATCACGGAAGGTATATATCATTCCTATATCACGTGACCACGTGATCCTGGCATGCCCCAATTAACTTACATTATTTAGATTCATACTTCTGTCCTTCCTGCTGTTCATGCAAATATTTATTCATCAGCCATTTATCATACTATCAGACTCTTTATTTCTTCCATATCAACAATAAGAACTTTGTCATCATTTTTATTTTCACATTTCATGCAGGGTTATGTCGCCAGCCTTATGTAATGTCACGTGACATTTTGCTTACATCGCATTCTGTTGATGCTTCATTACTCTAGATTGCTGTTGTTGTTGATTTGCATGAATTGCTGTATTGAATAAATTATTTATTACACTGGTAACATGCGTTTTGTTTTTACTGCAATTGTAGCATGCTGCATGTGAGAACATGCAAGAGAAACAACACACACACACACACACATTTAGCAATGTGCGACTAATTGTATAAACATTGGTATAAGAATTAACCAATGGTAACTAAAAATACATAGAAAAAAATGTTTATGATAAACTGATAACTCTGATTCATCTAATGTTGATACACAGACAGCGAGCGGATAGCAGTTCAGCTGTATTCATTTCCATCAAGTTTTATACAATTAGCTTGAAAATTATTTTCTATAATAACCATGAAATATATTACATACTGTATCTGATGAAATAAAATATGACAAAGAATAAAATAAATAATATGATTCATACAGATACATGTACATGTAATTAAGTGATGTATACTGGGTTTATAAAGCAACCAAATAATGGCCTTTTTAACAGTAAACACCCCATCTTCCGTTTTTCTTTCTTAAAAGGGGTTCCATAAAATAAACTGAGCATATTGTAAATATATGCATGTACTACATTAACATGAAACATTACTAAGTTTGCACTGTGAAAATCATTATGCTAGGCAATACATATATAATATATGTATGAAAAACTGACCAAAAACTCATCGTCGAATTTCCCCCGGCTGACTTATTCCGTTTCACATGACATCAGGATGTCATGTAATAAGTTAGCCGGGGGTATTCGACGATGGGATCCCCCCCCCCCTGGAATATCAAAAAATATAGAAATAAGACAAGAAACCCTTAACCCCCTTGAGGAACCGTTGACCCCCCCCCCCCGATAAATGGCTGGATCCTCCCATGAACACCATTGAAGGCAAGAAACTTTTGTTGCAAACTTTCTAAAAGTATGGATCCAACCCAGGAACATGAAAAGAAGATAACGAATATTTGTTTTCACAAAGAATAACAAAGAAATAAGTTTTACAAATCAGTTTATGTAAATTTTTGAAAGAAGGTGATGTCTGTTTACAGGGGTCCATCAGAGAATGGCGGGACATTCAATATTATGTAACCCACTAGCACCAACGCTGGACAAGGGGGCGGTGCTCTCATTGGCTGAGAATTGGACCGACGTCACTGCTCATTGATCACATGTTTTCATCATCCAGTACATAGTTTTGTCATGCAATATTTTTACAATTCACCTATACTTCATTTTATTTTCACAGTGCTTTGATTGGTGTTAGTTAAATACTCATCCTTCTCAGGGGTGCCGGGGATGGGCAAGAAATTCTAATCAGGTACAATTTTACAGTATGAAGTCTGTATATATACTACCAGTGGACATGGTGATGATGTTTTTTGGGGGTTTTATGTCCCATTGACAGTATTTCAGTCATTTGGAGACAATGTCTCCTTGGACAGATTTAGTGCTGCCACACTGCAGTATCACGCCGTAGACATGTGGCTTGATACCACACCCAGTCACATTATCCTGACATCTGGCCAACCAGTTCTGGAACTACCCTTATATGCTGAGCGCCAAGCAAGGGAGCTATACCAGGACCATTTTTATGACTTTGGTATGTCGCGGCCGGGGATCAAACCCACAACCTCTAATCACTCGGCCACCTGTGCCCTGCTTAGATAATCTGTGGGTCAGCTGAGTGCAAAGCTGCTTGAGCTTAAAATGCCTTAATACTGCTTCTCTCATGGCAAACAGGGTTGCAGTTCGTTATGACGTTGTTACCAAGCTGTGACAGTATTTCAGTCATATAGCGATATCCAGCTAGTACAGTCAGAGGAAGATTCCACTTGGTGAGAACCACTAACCTGCTGGAAGGCTTCCACACTGACCCTGCTCTGGCTCCGGATACAAACGGGTAAGGTGCTAAGTGACAATAATCAGTGACTACTTCCCCTTGGCCACAGAAGCCATGCGGGTATCATGAGCTTTATATATTACAAATTCTAATCTGCATGTTGCTTATTCTGTTGTTGTTAAATACAACTGAAATTTCATAAACATTGCTGTAATAAATGAATAAATATGTAGATTTTCCAGAGGGAAAAATATAATAAACAAATAAATCCACATACTCTTTACCAATATTTTGGCAAAATTTGCCTTTCTTAAGAAAAAACACGAGCTTTTGACCCACTGCATAATAAACGTTTGTACAGTTGCCATATTGTTATTGTCCAAGGCTGTAAGACTCGTTTTATTTTGAAATTTTATTTGCAGTTGACCATAGCGCTTTACACCCGTCTATAAATCAGTCACTAAGAGTATGTACACGTGTAATGTGCGATTTCTATTTTGACAGTTTCGCTTTCCGCTTAATGTTTAATTGCATTCTGACAAACGTAATCTGACTGAAACTACAAGTACCTGCTCCTCCAAGGTTTCCTAACCCTGTCTTTAAATGGTGTTGCGCTAAGATAAACTCATACATTTATTTTAAGTATGGCAAATCAAAAAGAAAAAAATAAGTCAGGGAAAACAATCAGCACGCTTGACTATTTGAAATGCTTGTTAGTAAGTCAAATGAATCCCATTTCAGAACTTGCCTTTCACATACCCTGTATATAATAATAGTCAAAAATGATACAGATAGTCTGATAAATCTGAATATGTTTATGAAATTTTATATCAATCCCATGCCTAGTTACTGAGACATAAGCATAATAACACTGTGCATGCACTATTTTAACCAAAATATTTAAGTTAGAAGACTTGACTATTTGAGTTTTCGACAGTATTTCAGTCATATAACGACACCCAGCTAATTACAGGTGGAGGAAGACACCGAATGCAAGGAGGCATCCGGGTAGAACCATCGACCTACCACAAGCTAGCTGGAAGACTTCCTCACATGAAAATCTGAATGACCCTGCCGGGATTCGAACCCACGCGGTGAGGGGCTGAGCGACTTTACGCTCTCGGCCATGGAGGCCCCAAGTTAGAAGACGGCCGTGATTTGTATTAAATCAATCCAAGAGTTATCTACCTTGGTTGTCTGAAACCTCTGAACATATTCATGAACTTTTAAGTTGGTATACCTTGTATAGTTATTGAGATATAAGCTTGATAGTAAACTGCAAGCAAAACTTTAACCAAACAGCTATAATGCTTGACATAAGTAGTTTGGCGTGCTTTTGCGGTCAGTAAAATGATACTTCCCTCGCTACACCTCAGATGCACCATATTCCTGGTGGAATGCTGAAGGTCGCTTATATAATCACTGATACAGAATTGTAAGTTCAAAACCTGCTTACCACCAGAATTGTTTTGACCGAAACTTGGGTCTTACGCGGGTCTTTTCCATAAACGATGGTCAGGCAATCTTTTGTTTTTAAGTCACGATTACACTATTAAAACAGAAGTTAAAGAATATGGCCTGACCAAAGACCTATTAGACAAAGACTGGCTACTAGTTTAAACCTCTCAAAAGCACCCAATTCTTTCAAATATTTCATTTTCTATTGAAGATATATTAAAGTAACTTGTTTGTTACAAGAGAACATTACATTACCTGCAAGATAATACATTATGTGTCAAAATGGGTCAGGAAATAAAAATTGCTTCATGTATCTGCATGCATAATAATAACTATGTAAAACGTGTTGTTTTTCTGCTACACTTGTTGCATTTAAATCGTAATTAAAACTATTTTTATACGCCGTCGGCGGCGGTCGTATATTGGCGTCATCTTCGTCTGTCCATACGTCCACCTTTCTTGTGAACGCAACTCTTCCTAAGTTTCTGAATGGATATATATGTAACTTGGTCAATGTCATAACTGTAATGGGTAGATGTGCATGAACGGCGATTTTCCAGTTTATTGATTTTTGCAAGAGTAATGTCCCTTGAAACTGAGTCTCTATAGGTAATTGATATTGCAGCCCTGTGAAAGCAACACCATCTACGTTTCTGACCGTATCCTTTCAAAACTTGGTCAATGTCATAATTATAATGGGTAGATGTGCATGAAGCGGCAATTTTCTGGTTCATTGATTTTTGAAAGATTTATGTCCCTTGAAACTAAGTCTCTGTAGCTGATTGATATTGCAGCCTTGTGAATATAACTCCCTCTAAGTTTCAGAATGGATTTTTATGAAACTTGGTCAATTTCATTACTATAATAGGTAGATGTGCAAGAAACGGGAATTTTCTGGTTCATTGATTTTTGAAAGAGTTATGTCTCTTGAAACTTAGTCTTTGTAACTGATTGATATTGCAGCCTTGTGAACACAACTCCTTCTAAGTTTCTAAATGGATTTTTATGAAACTTGGTCAATATCATTACTATAAAGGATATATGTTCATGAAGCAGGAAATTTCTGGTTCATTGATTTTGAAAGAGTTATGTCCTTTGAAACTTAGTCTCTATAGCTTAATGATATTTCAGCCTTGTGAAGGTTTTGAATGGATCTTAATAAAACTTGGACAATGTCATAAATATAGTGGTAAGATTGTGTATGAAGCATGGATTTTCCGGTTCAGCAATTTTTGCAACAGTTATGCCTTTCAAAACTTGGTCTCTATAGCATATTAACTTGAGAATGCAACTTCTTAGTGTCCGAATGGATCTTGATCAATTTTAGTACTATTATGGGTAGAAGTGCATAAAGCAGGGATTATCCAGTTCAGTGATTTTAGCAAGAGTTATGCTCAGGAGGAAAAAAGGATACATATTGACACCGCCATTTGACCCACTTTCATATCGGAAGCATCTGTTGGGTTCTATCTCTGTCTAAATGTATCCATTTTTTTCCCCTGACTAAAATAATGTGTTGATCGGGACATTAAGCTCCAACAATCCAATTTAATACTTTGTTTGCTGTTTCTTTTCCATTAAATAATTCTTTTACCGTTCTGTAATTATAATGGTAGTTTTGTGATTTTTTTTCATGAGATTACCATTTTTTGGTTTGTCCATTTTGATAGACATCTTACACTTGATCTTTATATTTTGTGGTGGCGTATATTGTGGCGGAATTGGCACTCTTGTTTTAAGTGCATATAAGTCAAACAAACTGAAGATAATTCATATCTGTAGAGAAATGATTATATTATTATAGGGTTACATTTTCTTCTGTGATTTTTCCATACTTTTTTGAAAGTTTGCAATATTCAATGCTCTACTGTTTGCCTAAAAATATTTTTCACTGGCTTTTACAGGAGTTTCTTATCTCTGTTTAATAGGTCTTCGGCAAAACCTTCTAAGCTCAGGCAGTTATATCGGTTGCAACTCTAGGATACTATGCTGATACCAGTTGCCTTAATTTGATGTCTTGTGTTCCTATGATTAAACTCAAGTCTACAACTTCTGAGTCAGGAAGTATCCTGTTTAACTGCATGTTCTCCTGGTGCACTTTCGGGGCACTTTCCTCCAGTGACCGTATCAAACCGACACATCTCTCGTTAACAATTTGTAGATAACAGACGGATGCACGAAGAATATCCAATGGTTTGCTATGGGAACTCGGAGTACTCAGTACTTGTTCTTCCAAGAACTTGTCTCCCTCCCGTGTATTGGTGCTATACTGGGCACGTAAAAGAACCAAGGGTCTATTCTCAAAATGAACAAAATGAGCCAGGTTATCACAGCCGGACTTCCTTATATCAACCACTGTCTCTTCTGCGTGTTCTCTTCAGCAATAAAAAAAATACGGATTTCCTTGACTACAGGGTCTATATATGGCCATAATAATCGGTAAATGATTGCTAGTCATTACTATAACAGAAGAAGAAGAGAAATCTAAGGAATATCCAATGACATCTGTTGGTCAGTTGCGTTAAGATCAAAGAACGAAGTACACGAATATCGACACATATCAACTAAACAATATGTGGACAACAGACGGACGAAGAATATCCAATGACATCAGCTGTTGTTGTTGTATTGGGGTTTACCGTCGCTGCGATAGTATTTCAATCATATAGCGACGTCCAGCTAATTACAGGTGGAGGAAGACCCCGAGTACACAAAGGTACCCGGGTAGAACCACCGACCTACCGCAAGCCCAATGACATCAGTAGGTCAGTTGCGCTAAAATCAAATATCAAAGTACACGAATACCTTTTTAGAAGCGAAAGCTTCTAAAGTCAGACAGTGGATTTTTTACTAATAACCACATTACCGCCACTTATCCATACATTCGCGTTGAAAAAGAAAAATAGTACCACTGATTGTAGAAGTCAACATTGCAAATTTGATAAAAGTTAGATATATTGCAGGATTTTGATAGCATTGTGTATAATAATAAATTCTGTGCAAATAAAACTGTAAAAATAGCAAGTTTATAATTCAGTGTTCATCCGCAGTTTCATTCATTAAACTATCTATAAATAACCTTATTTGCACCACTATGTTCACTAAGTGATGAAAATGGCCTAAGCTCAGAACTTGATGATTTTTGGACAAATAAGAAGCAACACTAGTCTGATATTAAAAATTGTGATTTCATTCACTTAAAACATTCTTCTGTCACCATGGCAACAAGGGTTGTAGTAATGTTTTGGTTACGTCTGCCGAAGTTTTCCGAGCTGTAATTTTGTTTTGGGTGGTCAGATTTTGAAATTAATTGTAAAAATGTTCACTATGGTGTGAAAGTGTGTCACGTAAATAAACCGGTGGGTTGTTCAAGGTCAAGGTCACCAATGAAGGTCATGATTGTCAAAAATTTGCAAAAATCAGACTTTCCGGTGATAATTTAATTATAGATTACTCATGTGTTACCCAATTTTAACATAAAATGGTAAAATGTTCACTATGATGTGACAGTACGTCAAGTAAAAAACTGATGGGTTCTTTAAGGTCAAGGTCACCAGTGAAGGTCATAATGGTAAAAAATATGTAAAATTCTGATTTCCCGGTGACAGTTTAGCTTAGCCATGGGTTCTCATGAGTTACCAGATTTTAGCAGAAATTGGTAAAAATGTTCACTATGATGTGAAAGTATGTCAAACAAGAGGGCCATGATGGCCCTGGATCGCTCACCTGAGTACCATTGCTACAACTGATTACAAGGTTTTTAAACAGACAAGAATTCTGATATAACTCAATCTTAAACATTTTAGCCCTGACAATACTACACACCAAATATATAAGCACTGGGCCTTATGGTTTCAGAGGAGAAGACTTAGTGCGGGGTCATTTATCTCCAAAGGGCCACCATTTTGAAAATCTTGATAATGAACCATTAGATGATGCTACATTCCAAATATCTAAGCTCTAGGCCTAATGGATTCATAGAAGAAGATTTTTAAAGATTTTCCTATATAACTCTATGTTAAACAAGTGACCCTGGTGCGGGGGCATTTATCACCATAGGGTCATGATTTGTACAATCTTGGTAATAAACCATAAGATGATGCTTCATACCAAACATCTAAGCTCTAGGCCTAATGGATTCATAGAAGAAGATTTTAAAGATTTTCCTATATAACTCTATGTAAAACAAGTGACCCCTGGTGTGGGGTCATTTATCATGGTAGGGCTATGATTTGTACAATCTTGGTAATGGCCCATAAGATGATGCTACATACCAAATATCTAAGCTCTAGGCCTAATGGATTCATAGAAGAAGATTTTTAAAGTTTTTTCTATATAACTCTATGTAAAACAAGTGACCCCTATTGCGGGGGCATTTATCACCGTTTGGCTATGATTTGAACAATCTTGGTAATGAACCATTAGATGATGCTACATATGAAATATCTAAGCTCTAGGCCTTATGGATTCATAGAAGAAGATTTTTAAAGTTTTTCCTATATAAATCTATGTTAAACAAGTGACCCCTGGTGCGGGGGCATTTATCACCATAGGGCTATGATTTGAACAATCTTGGTAATGAACCATAAGATGATGCTACATACCAAATATCTAAGCTCTAGGCCTAATGGATTCATAGAAGAAGATTTTTAAAGTTTTTCCTATATAACTCTATGTAAAACAAGTGACCCATGGTGCGGGGTCATTTATCACCATAGGGTATGATTTGTACAATCTTGGTAATGAACCATTAGATGATGCTCATACCAAATATCTAACTCTAGGCCTATGGATTCATAGAAGAAGATTTTTAAACATTTTCCTATATAACTCTATGTAAAACAAGTGACCCCTGGTGCGGGGGCATTTATCACCGTAGGGCTATGATTTGAACAATCTTGGTAATGAACCATTAGATGATGCTACATACCAAATATCTAAGCTCTAGGCCTAATGGATTCATAGAAGAAGATTTTTAAAGATTTTCCTATATAACTCTATGTAAAACAAGTGACCCCTGGTCGGGGTCATTTATCACCGTAGGGCTATGATTTGTACAATCTTGGTAATGGCCCATAAGATGATGCTACATACCAAATATCTAAGCTCTAGGCCTTGCAGTTTTGCAGAAGAAGATTTTCAAAGTTTGCTTTTTTAAAATCTATTTTTAGCTCCTGTGACCTACTTTTTTAACCAATCTGAATAATTTGTACAACTTTGATAGAGGGCATCATAAGGATGATTCCTGTGAAGTTTGGTCAAAATCCCTTCAGCGGTTCATGAGGAGATGTTGTTTAAAGCAAATTGTTGACGACGGACGCACGCACGCACGCACGCACGCACGCACGGACGACGGACGACGGACAAAAGGCGATCACAATAGCTCACCATGAGCACGTTGTGCTCAGGTGAGCTAATAAAAACTGATGGTTTATTCAATGTCAAAGTCACCAGTGAAGGTCAAAACTGTCAAAATATGAAATTGGGTTGTAGTTTATTAAGGATTTTCTAATTTCACCATGAATTGTATTCATATTCAATATGATGTGACAGTTTGTCATTTAAATGAAATGGTGGATACTTCAAGGTTAAGGTCATTTCTCAAAGTCATATGTTCAAAATATGTGAACTGTTATTGTGTGCAAAATAACTTGTAATTTGTTGCTGGCTTTTAAAGATAAATTACATATTTAGCAATGAGATCTACTTTTTCAAAATGTTTACAAAAGCTTGTCCATCTGAATTAGGCTCTTTAGCCGATTTGTTTAATAACCTGTACGAATGAATACATATATGACCATAATTTTGATTTCAACATCTCTAACATAAACTCTCAGGCCAAAAAAAAAGAAAGAAAAAAGTTTAGTTCCGTTTCTGGTCTTCAGGTATATAATGTGAAAGTGATGTGTCTATGAAGTCTCATCAAATTAGAAAAATTCTGAGTGCTACATACTACAAATTCAGACACAAGGAGTTTCGAACCATTACTCTTACTCAAAGAGTTTTGTCGATATCGCTACAGATGTACACGTCGGTTATATTTAGAGTATGCTGCCTTTTATAGTGTTATATATATGTAGACAGACTAATTCAAATATTTAGTCTTCAACTGTATTGGCTTTATTCTTGGTATCATAATCATAAATACCAATAAATTAAGCAGCATCATTCAAATATTCCCCCTTTTTTTAATTTATTATTTTAATTGGTGCTGTTTTGGAATTTACGTCGCTGCAATCGTATTTCAATCATATATAGCGACATCTAGCTCTTACATATTCAGGAAGATCCCAATCACACCGGAATAAAACCTCAGACCAACTATAAATCAGCTTGAAGGTGTCCTTGCATGTAATATCCATTGACTCTGCCTGTATTCCAACCAGCGGCCTTGAAAACCTGAGTGGTATTAAGTCACCAACTTCACCTACTAGGCCAAATGGACCCCTTGTACTGGTGTATCACATCTGTCAGATGCTCAGCATGTTGCTCATGTTGTAAGTGTAGTTCAATGGTTGGCCCATCGTCGGATACTCACGGCTGCCTATTTATTTATTTCATCTCAGCTATGTATGGAGGGTAACGGATAAATTCCTCGTGGGTTTTCGATGCTGGGTGTGATATCGATCATGGTACATGTGGCATGTTATCACAATAAGACAGCAAGTTATGTCTGTCTCACCACAGGACCCTGATATTCAGTAAAAAAAATCTATATAGAGAGGTCAGTTTTCTAAAAAGACATTTTTTTGGTCTGAATATCAGGGTCTTGTGGTCTAACGTAGACATTATGACTGAAATTCTGTTGGTTGAGCAGTAACCCACACAAAAAGCATGTACAACATGCTTTGGCGTACATCTTGTGTTCTAGTTATACTTGTTTATTTTAGCTATTGATAAAGTTTTTAATGTCTTTAAAAAGATTCAAATGAGTTTTTCACTCAATCTACCATCAGAGTGCTAGACCAACTACTCGATCTAAAACAAAATACCACTACACAACAGGTTTCTTCAGAATGTTACAGACCTTACACAAAAGGGTTAACATGGATCTACACTAATTATTCAGAGGAGAACAGTGTGTACTAATTAGCGTGCATATGCACATTTCAACCTTCAAAAGATATTTAAAGGGATCTTTTCTACTAGTGTCCTACTATCAATGAAGTAAAAAGAATAGATCTACCGGGGTATATGTTATCATTCCAGGCACAGGGACTCGAAGTTGCATGGGGCGAATCATTTCGTACTTAGTGGTAACATTAAAAATAGGAAGGGAGGACACTGTTTTGAGACCAAATTTGGAAAAAACGCGTTTGTAACGAAATTCAACATTGAAAATGGGCTAGGTTGTGTTTTAAATGAATAAATTCAGAAATTCCTAAACGTAAATGAGGTAGTTTTTCTCTTTTAACGATAATATCGTTAATTTATTGTTCCAATCGAGCTTGACAAGAGCCGGGGAAACATATTTCCGGTTTCTTTCGAAGTGAATATAAAGGTAATATTTTATTGGTCAACCAAAACGTAAACGAAACTGACATTTCCCGGGAAAACTTCATTAAGTTACGGAGGTCCAGAATAGCATAAACAACGCATAACAGAAGAAAATTAAAAAAAAGCAAAGGGTAGCTTAATCAACTATAACTACAGTAACACACATTTGTGTAATGGAAATTCATGTAAAGTGGAAAATTGTAACTGTCATTCTTTCGTACTAAGATTGTACATACTTTGTCAAATAGTTTTTGTATAAAATTCTTTCAAAGTTGAAAATTTTTTATTTATTTTATTTACTTGATTTTGGGAAAATAGAATAAAAAAATTTTAAATGTTTAGAATAAATACTAAGAAATCAGAATTTCAAAAGTCTTGCATAAAGCTCCTACTAAATTAAATACATGTACGCTCAAAGACTGATTTATGTTGTCAAATAGGGCCGTCATGGCACTCCTGTTTTACGAGGGCGGGTCAATAATTAGTGTAGTCCCTCAGTTTATTTCACGAATACTGCATGGAGCATGTGCAAAGTTATACTATGATACGCATGAACTCTTTAGCTTTTCAACGGCGTATCATACATGTATATTTATACACTGGGACAGTGAGAAAATAAGTACTGAAAGAGGTACATACGATCAATTGCGTATAAAAATGTCTGCCAAATGTTCAGTGAACTCTTTAGAAATACGGTCTTATTAAAACGCGTATGGCTTTAGGATTTAGCGCAACAGTAATTTACACGAACTCTGTACTTTTTTTTGGCTTCTGTTGTTAGTTTAAGAACAGTTCAAAGATGGATTGTTATGTTTAAGAACGGCAGAGAGAGGTTGGAGGCTGCCAGTGGTAGAGGCAGGAAACCGTCAGTTATGACCAGAAACAACATTAAACAAGAGGCCCAAGGGCCATAGACGCTCACCAGAGTACATCTGCATTTAAAATTAAACAATTGTTTTCTGTAACAAGGAATGTTTAACTGTTACTATTTTATGTGGTTCCTTTTGATAGTATCAATATGAGTCTAAATGAAGGAAAAGGTTAAATCAGTTACAGTTGTTAATCTGGAAAAAGCAGCCAAAACAATGTCAAGTACAGATAAATCGTAGTCAAAAACCACACAAAATACACCCTTGACTTGGAACAGTTAACTGGTTGTAAGTTGATGGATTACATTTCTTTTTTTGGGAAAAACGTGCTTGCTTCCATTAAGATAAAAATATTTTAGACAACGGAGTGAAAAATCACACAAAAATACACCTTTGACTCCGAACAGTTTATAGTGACTTAAAACTGATTGTTGGAGGTTGATGGATCCGTTTGTCTCATATAGGACACTAAGGAAATTAATTACCGACAACTGCAAAAAATTACAACGTATATATTTTCCGTCTTCAATAATGAATTTATATATTGTATTAAATAACCACTTTATGCAATTTCACTTCTTTAATATAGAATCAATCTTCACGTGTTTCTGTTTTTTTAACAAAAGTATATATCTGTAAATCTTTAATTAAAACAGAAGTGCAAATAGTAAAATGGTAAGATGGCGGATTTGTCTTGATGACGTCACGTGAAAACAAAGGACATTTCCTTTGATTTTGATTAATTGTTAAAATTGTCTGAAAAACAAAAGTAAAAATTAGCCAATTAACCCTAAAATAAACATCTATAACAATGTATTTTAAATCTGGCTAACAGTTCTAAACAATATGAATTTTAAATTTATCTTTTCATTGCATTGCAATGGCAACTAGAGTTCTGCGTAAATCAATATAAATATAATAAATAAGCCTCCCCTCGTATTGTTGCCGAGTTTACAACACACATCCAAATAATTATGAATACTTTGTAGAGCTACACCCAAGGATCATCTGTACCAATTAAAACATTTTGAAACCAATTATTAATCTGGAAGATGATTTATATTAATCTTGAAGAAGATAATTTTTGTTCTTTTTATTGCCATGGCAACCAGTTCTGCATGGATCATTTTTATTTGAGCAATTTTTGTAGACTCGTATCCAAAGATCATTTTTACCAAATTTCATCAAATTCTGTTCATTGGTTTTAGAGATTTTTTTATCTTTCCCTATATAAAAAAAAAGTAAAATAAGCCCGGCCCCTGGCGCCCATGTTTTTTTGTGGATCCGAATAATTTTAGCAATCTTTGTAG
>CM037779.1:78884501-78934501 GCA_021229015.1 Solen grandis
GATGTCTGGCTAATTACAAGTGCAGGAAGAACTTCTCGTTTGTTGTAATGGCTAGCAATCATTTTCTGATTACCTACTTGTGCATACAGAGGCACCTTGGGAGAACCATTGACCTTCAACTAGCCAGCTTAAGTGTTCATAACAGGAAAAATCTTGAGTAACAAGACCAGGATGTGAACCCACTGCATGCACATTGTGCTATCCATAATGTTGTATAATAAAGGATAATGAATTCTAAATTGGATGACATGGATTTGCAAAAATTAAAAAAGCATTTATTTTTTCTTGTAAAGAAAAAGAACCCATGGTACTTTTGTTAATGGTACTGTAAATGGGTGAAGACCAGGTCTAATCTTTCTAGGCACAAAGTACTGGTCCAACCCAGGAAACATCAAGAAGGATTAGTTTTAAGTTGTAGGATTTTTTTCCCAGTCTGTATAAAGGTTTGTAAGCTTGACCACATTTAATGTTTAGCCAATAGATGTTACAGGACTTCTTCTGTATTTTGAAAATATCATAGCTTTTTGAAATGAAATGTCTATTTTCTAGACCTAGCCACCATCAAGTATGAGATTGTAGTGTATACGGGGGACAAGTTTGGAGCAGGAACCAATGCCAATGTTTTCATTATCATTTATGGAGAGAACGGGGACACAGGCAAACGACCTCTGACCCAGTCCATGAGGGATCTGTTTGAGCGGAAACAGGTGGACAAGTTCAGTTTTGAGGCGGTTGATCTCGGTAAGATTCCTTTGTTAGATATATTTAGGGCTTTGTTCCCTGGTTAAAGACCTCTGCAGTTTTGTGATGATTGAACATGACCCAGATTCTGCCTTTTGTATTCGCACTTTATTCAGTATTTGCACCTTTAATGATCATATTGTTTGTTTTTTGAAGTAAAATGTTAGATCTTGAGTTCATATTTAGAGATAACTTGAATAAGATTGTACTGTTCTAAAAAAAAAAAAAAGTTTCATATTTTGCATTAAACTAGTGAGACAACATAATAATATTACACCATTGTCGTACAGGTAAACTGACAAAGCTGCACGTTGAGCATGACAACAGTGGCTGGCGACCCAAGTGGTACCTGGATCGTATAGAGGTCACTAACACCCTGACATCTGAGACAACTGTGTTCCCATGTGAGAAATGGCTTGACAAGGACAGTGGGGACCAGCAAATTGAACGTGACCTATGCCCCCGGGACTAGATATGTTGCTGGAGACAAAATTATGCCAGTAACTATCATTTTGATGAATCCAGTTCAGGAAGATATTGCCATCTAATGAACATTCCAACAAGATTTATATAGTATTTTCTTGTTACTATATCAACATGATTGTTGACATCAAAATATCATAGCAACAGAATTGTATACATTACTACATAATCTCTACAAAAAATAGTATATGTATTCTCTTTTGGCAGCAGGATTAACATTCTATGTAGTTTCCCTAGCAACAAGATTAGATATTTTATCTATTTCATTGACTTTTTTTGTGGTAGGCCTATACCAAGAAAATACGCATGCTCCGGCAATGGATCTGAAAATGTTAAGTAGGATAGTGGATAAGTTTTGTTTTCTTCATTCTTGTGAAAAATATTGGCATTTCTGGAGCAAATAAATTTAAAACTATTTAAAAAATCTCATGGTTGGGAATATTCTCATAATTTGGTTCTGCTTGATTAAGATAAAATTTTGTATGACTTTTTTTTCATGAAGAAAATATCTGTAAACATGAGGTTCGTCCAGTTGTACGAGATGGATTGTCATCCATTGCTAATGAAATAACATTATTGTACATGTACATGTATCTATTTTTACCCATTACCTCATATTCTTGTACAGCAGGAATACCGATTGACTGAACTTTAAATGGGTTGATATGAAACAAGTTTTTTTTGGGGTTTTTTTTGGACATCCTGTGTAAAATGAGCTACAATATTGTATGACCAGCCTCTTTTTGCCAAGGCATCATGGTAAAGAGAGTTATAGGATATATTTAAATGGAGCTATTTCTTTGAACTTTCTCACTATGTTTATTTTGACTGTGATAAGTTTATGTGATCTTTTTATTTATATTGTATGGACATTTATACATTAAAGGAGACTGGTTATTTTGAGGGGTGTAAATTTTTAAGATATTTAAGTGTATACATGTAGTTATTATGTTTATGTGAATTGATAGGCCTATATATATATTATCATTCAATTTTCTACACCAAATAATAAATAACACTTCATCAAATCAAAATGTCTATGTGATAACTTAAATTTTTTATACATATGCTATACATTGTACTTTCATATTAAGATAAAATGTCTTTACTTTCATATAAAACATATATACTAAAGATTGTATTAATGTTCTGTTCTCATTTTAACCTTGAATCAAAGCATAGGAATATATGCTTCCAAGTGGAATTGTAACAAAATAGAGAGGCTTACTGTTTGATGGATGAATATTGTTTATTCATGTATTATTTATTTGTACCTGTGTATGTCATTCAAATTTGCATCAGCTTTGTATATATCAGACCACAGAGATATTAAGTAAATGTTTGACTTTTGTATTTGGATTTTATACCTATATACAATTCTTTTATGTAGCATGAAGATTTTGACAACTTGCCTATTGAATTTACGGTTAAATCAACACATGGTTTCAATATTACCTGAGCCAGAATCCAATCCACCTTGGATTCTTGTAGACTGATCCAATTCAATTTTGTTTTCTATTGAAGCTAAATTTTAAAATCTGCTATTGCTGTGTTCTGCATTCAAACCTCACAAAAACAAAACCAAAAAATGTATATAGCATTTAATTATTGTACACACATGTAAATTTACTGCAATATGTCCCCAATTTATTGCTAATATACACGACGGTCTCAGTATACTGCATATCTCAAAATCCTGTTAATATATACATAAAAATTATAATAGTGTTTGTATGGCATTGAAAAGTGTCAAAGGGAATGATTTATATGGTCCTTGGAGATTATGAAGAAAAAAAAAGAAAAGAAAAATGACTGGAGGAAAAAATCATGGATTTGAAAAATACATGTATTTCTATGTGTGGTGGATTCAGTTACAAATGGACATATGGCAACTATTTTATTTTGCTCATTAGATGAGGCCAAAGTTTGTACCAGTGTGCTTTTACGGTATATAAAAGTACATCTAAAACAGAAAACACCATTCAAGATTAATTTAACCCATTATCTCACAAATAATTATGTACAAATATATGAATTGAATATTAATTACCTAAAGTTTAGTCATTAATATTTTTTTCTTCTCTTTTGCTGAACAGACTGAAGAAATAGAGGAGACCCTGCTCAGATAGCTCTTTCCAGGAGCGATAGGGTCTGCTCTGTTTGCCAAAGGCATCAAAGTGAATTCAGTATATGCAGAACCAGGTTAATTTTGTGATCCCTTAAAGATGTTTATGTATTTATGAAGATACATTGTATGATAGACATAGGAAAAGCCTAATTCCATTGTTTTCTCCACTCGAGTTTTACTATTACTCAAAATGTATTAAAGTTTGATTATACATATTTTACGTTTTGCTCAGATCAAATTTTGTGACTATTTATTTGTTGAAGATCCTCAAATATTTGAAAACTCAACAGCGTCTGACACTTAACATTTCTCTCCATTTATCAACTAAATATTTTGGCTTGTATATGGTCATTAGCAAGTTGATTATTGAACACATTAGGCAGCAACCAATTAAAAAGCTGCGAAAAAAAAAGTAATAAAAAAAGAAGCATGTAGCCATGTAGATTTTGAATGCGGTAAAAGTTTGTAATAATTACATAATTCAAGATTTTTCTATTTATTTGTGAAGTCGGAAATTAGTTTATACACATATTCAGCACTGTCTTTCTTACAGCTCCAAGCACAAGAGTTAGAACTTTGTAAATAAATCATGATTATTATATTTTTTCTAATATTTTTTCTTTCTTTTTTCTAGAGTGTTTGATTTTCAGATTAATGTTGATTTTAAGATTAAAGATGCCATCAGACAATCTTTAATAAAACTTTTGAACCAAATGTGCCTACTAGTACAGTGCCATGTATATTTTTAAGGGGGGAGGAGAGATCATGAAAAAACAGTATCCCCACAATCCTAACATACTTGTACTCTTGACTGGTGAGAGAAACAAGAATATGAAATCGTTTTAAAGATATTTGTCTTTTTGAAAATGTTAGTTTTAATACTGCATTTCCACTAGGTTCTACCCAGAACTTTGTGCTCATATCCAAATAACCGAAGCTGTTTTATGTGAACAGACTGTGCATACGGGGCCTTTTCACCAAACCCTTGAATGAGAAATTTTGTCTTTTATTTCTCATGTCTTTTTATGTATTGTGCATTTTACTAATTTATTGTTACTTTTGTACTGCTACTTTATGTATATTTAGTGAAACTCAGATACATTGTTACCTTAGAAAATAAAGAAATTTTAATGTCTAATTGGGTTTTACTTCTTAAGCACACCACTCTTAAGATTTTCAGTGAGGTACATGGGAGGTTAGATCCACAGCTGAATCATAGCATCATAACCTGCCATTAGTCAAGTAAAGTTTACTGCATTTTCTTGTCAATGCAGACACTCAGAATTTAACTATCTTTTGAAATCAAAACAGGATTCTAATGATTAAGGTTTAATTCATTTGACAAACTTCCTACACTGAACTATTTACATTAACACCATTTTGCAGGTCAGTTAAACTATTTGCCATCCAGACACTTCGGACAAATTCAATGGCTTTGAAAGGACATTCTTATTTACAACAACTATGTAAATGTTTTTTCTTCTTTATTTTCCCCCTAATTACAAGACATTTTAGAATTTCTTGAATCCCTTCTTGGCTTTTGATCCCTTGGTGACCTTGAGAACGTTAAATCTGACGGTCTTACTGAGGGGTCGGCACTCTCCCACGGTCACAACATCACCCAGGAGCACGTCTCTGTAAAACACAGACATGGTAGTGCAGACACTGTATTATAGATATATATATAGTGACAAAATCACATTAACAACAGTTATCTTAACTCTTTACCTTATGAATATTCATGTACAAATTTATGATAATATAAATATTAACTGATCTTTAAATGGCTTATGAAACAATGGATTTTTCTTTGCCACAAAAAATTGTGTAGAAACGTAGCTAAAATATTGTATGAGCAAACAGAGGAGACCCTGCCCTGTTTGCCTATGTGTCAAAATTGTCAAAATGCGTCCATATGAAGTAAAGGGTTAATATCCCACACATTTCAGTCATTTTGGGGCCTTTTGTCGACATGACAATGCTGTCTGTGACATTGCACCATATAGACAAGTATGACGAGACCACAACCAGTCAACTTATCCTAAGTCCTTGGTTTCTGTCTGAACTACCCTTATCTTTTGCTCAGCACCGATCTACCTTTACCTTGGCAACTTATATATGTTGTGACTGATCTAAATTAAAAGGCAGGCCTTCCATTTTCATGGCCACCAGGACTGGTCATTACAGTTTTAGATATTACTGTTAGAGGGAGGGAAAACATTAAGCAGGTAAAAGACCGGTATGTCTCATAAAACTTGGATTTGTCTCATCTCAAAATATGTACTCTATTAATGAACTTAGGCAGTTCATTTTTAATATTAAATAGCATCAGAATATCCCTTCTAAATTTGGAAATGATACAGAATTGGCTTTATATATATATATATTTTTTGTTTTACAGAGGAAAATCCCAAGTTTGTTCGGTATTCCATAGTTCCATGTCCAGTCATTTTATATCCATGTGGTGCTATTCCATACTGTCATGAAACCATGGGTGAAACTGAACAAATTGGTCTCGAAAGTTGCGTCAGCAGACCTTAATATCATCACATACAGATGCAGAAAGCATTGTTTTTTTAACAAAATGTTTTTGCTATTATAGTGTTATTGCTCAAATGCTGATTCAATACTGGACTGCTTTAAAAACCATCACATTTCACTGTCAAAGTAGCGTTGTCGGATGATCTACTTTTGTTTACAGAGTTCAATTAACAGTTCCAACTAAAAAAAACCATTACCAATGTATATCAATAACAAAATAAGCTAATGCACTTCATGGGTTGGTCATAGTTTACTAACTTTTAGATGTTACTTTGGAAACTCAATTTATACTATAATGTTTAACTACCACCTATGAGCTGTGAACTTTGGACCATTCCTTCCATGACATTAAATATGGGTCAAAATAAGTATTAAATAATATAAATTTTTATTTGAAAAGTTATATAAAATGTTGCATTGTGTTTAACCCATGGAGATAAAGAATAAGTTTGAAATGGAATATATCTGCAGTGATTTTGCCACAGAATTCCATATATTCTTCAACACCGATGTGTCTTTATGGTTTTGTTGAGTGACATCATATATTGCCTCATTTTCCCTAACAGTTTCAATGATTTTTCCTGATAATTTTTTTTTTAGCAAATTTATTTGCTGACTTTGAGCAAGGCATTTTGCATACGCGATCTGTCTGTGAGCATGAAACATGGACACGACGCGGACCTATGGAATAGACCCAACTATTTCTTTGGTGTGCAAAAAATTACAGACATAGATCATGGAACTATGGAACACTGGCCTTAGGTTGTTAAATGATTTGCAGATCTGGTGGCATAACATAAAAGTGTAGAAACACTATTAAAACAATATTGCACACAACTGTCTCCATCAAGGGTGCTATATTAACATCCTACTTTTCATAAAGTTGTAAGTTTGTGTGGTGATTTAATGTATTATTGACAGTATTTCAGTCATTTTAGGACTTTTGTTCTGACACAGATCTCCTCACTGCATTATCAATGTCATTGACGAGTGGCACAATACCACATCAACTCACTTTCTCCTGACACTGAATATACATGTCTTAATACAGCTGGCTCTGGTAGGTCAAGGCCAGTGATCAAACCCACAACCTTCCAGTTTCAGTGATGACATTACCACTTAGCTACAAGGCCAAAATATAACTCAAAGTACAAGACAGCCTGTAGAACTTCATTTTTCATTACCTGAAGCAGGGACTCAGATGGACTGACATGTTTCTGTGTCTCTTCTCAAATCTCTGGTACTTCTTCACGAAGTGAAGGTAATCCCGACGCAGGACAATGGTCCTCTGCATCTTCATCTTGGCCACCACGCCGGTCAGGATTCGACCTCTGATACTCACATTGCCGGTAAATGGGCACTTCTTGTCAATGTATGTACCCTCAATGGCCTGTTGTGTAAAAAAAGATAATCTCATCATCTCTTGTATGCTCATTTTTTCACTTGATTTTTGTGTCCTTCAGACTTTTATTTCAGTTACTTGAGGACCGTGCAGATAGATAATGCTACCTGTCATAATTATCATATGGTATAAGAAACAAGAGGGCCATGATGGCCCTGAATCACTCACCTGAGTACCATTGCTTCAACTGATGTCAAGGTTTTTAAACAGACAAGGATTCTGATATAACTTAATCTAAAACATTTTACCCCTGACAATACTACACACCAAATATCTAAGCAATGTGCCATATGGTTTCAGAGAAGACTTGGGCGCAGGGTCATTTATCACCGTAGGGCCAAGACTTTGAAAATCTTTGTAATGAACCATTAGATGCTACTACATACCAAAAATCTTAGCTCTAGGCCTTATTGATTCATAGAAGAAGATTTTTTTAAGATTTTCCTATTTAACTCTATGTAAAACAAGTGACCCCTGGTGCGGGGTCATTTATCACCATAGGGCTATGATTTGTACAATCTTGGTAGTGGCCCATAAGATGATGCTTCATACCAAATATCTAAGCTCTAGGCCTTATGCATTCATGGAAGAAGATTTTTTAAGATTTTCCTATATAACTCTATGTAAAACAAGTGACCCCTGGTGCGGGGTCATTTATCACCATAGGGCTATGATTTGTACAATCTTGGTAGTGGCCCATAAGATGATGCTACATACCAAATATCTAAGCTCTAGGCCTAATGGATTCATAGAAGAAGATTTTTTAAGATTTTTCTATATAACTCAATGTAAAACAAGTGACCCCTGGTGCGGGGTCATTTATCATCATAGGGCTATGATTTGTACAATCTTGGTAGTGGCCCATAAGATGATGCTACATACCAAATATCTTAGCTCTAGGCCTTGCAGTTTTGCAGAAGAAGATTTTCAAAGTTTACATTTTTAAAATCTATTTTTAGCTCCTGTGACCTAATTATGCAATGGACCAGAACCATTTATACAACTTTAGTAGAGCTTCATCCAAGGAACATTCCTGCAAAATATTTTTCAAATTGGCCAAGCCGTTTAGGAGATGTTGTTTGAAGCAATTGTTGACGCCGGACGCACGGACGACGGACAAAAGGCGATCAGAAAAGCTCACCTTGAGCACGTTGTGCTCATGTGAGCTAAAAACATCACAATGATTTTTTTTCCTTCTTTGAAAAGGTCCTGTAAAAGGACCCCTTCTCTTTGCCCACAGGACCCATGCCCAATTGTAAAAGGACCCTTCCCAATTAAAAAAATAAACAAGAGGGCCATGATGGCCCTGGATCGCTCACCTGGTATCATTAGGCTATGTAAAATCAAGTGACCCCTGGGGCAGAGCCAATTTTAACCCCAGGGTCATGATTTGAACAAAGTTGGTAAGAATCGACTAGACAATGCTACACACTACCACACTCTACTTGGTAGAGGTCTATTAGCCCATGTTACATACCAAATATATAAACTCCAGACCTTGAAGATTTTTCTAGTTTTTTTTCCAATATAAGTCTATGTAAAATCAAGTGATCCCTGGAGCGGGGCCAATTTTGCCCCCAGCGTCATGATTTGAACAAACTTGGTAAGAAGCGACTAGAAATGCTACACACCAAATATCTAAACTCTATGCTTTGTGGTGTCTGAGAAGAAGATTTTTCTTTTTTTTTTCTATATTAGCCTATGTTAAATCAAGTGACCCCTGGGGCGGGGCCAATTTTGACCCCAGGGTCATAATTTGAACAATCTTGGTAGAGAATCATAAGATCATGCTACATATTAACAAGAGGGCCATGATGGCCCTGAATCGCTCACCTGAGTACCATTGCTTCAACTGATGTCAAGGTTTTTAAACAGACAAGGATTCTGATATAACTTAATCTAAAACATTTTACCCCTGACAATACTACACACCAAATATCTAAGCAATGGGCCATATGGTTTCAGAGAAGACTTGGGCGCAGGGTCATTTATCACCGTAGGGCCAAGACTTTGAAAATCTTTGTAATGAACCATTAGATGCTACTACATACCAAAAATCTTAGCTCTAGGCCTTATTGATTCATAGAAGAAGATTTTTTAAGATTTTCCTATTTAACTCTATGTAAAACAAGTGACCCCTGGTGTGGGGTCATTTATCACCATAGGGCTATGATTTGTACAATCTTGGTAGTGGCCCATAAGATGATGCTACATACTAAATATCTAAGCTCTAGGCCTTATGGATTCATAGAAGAAGATTTTTTAAGATTTTCCTATATAACTCTGTGTAAAACAAGTGACCCCTTGTGGTGGGGTCATTTATCACCATAGGGCTATGATTTGTACAATCTTGGTAGTGGCCCATAAGATGATGCTACATACTAAATATCTAAGCTCTAGGCCTTATGGATTCATGAAGAAGATTTTTTAAGATTTTCCTATATAACTCTTGTAAAACAAGTGACCCCTGGTGGGGGTCATTTATCACCATAGGGCTATGATTTGTACAATCTTGGTAGTGGCCCATAAGATGATGCTACATACCAAATATCTAAGCTCTAGGCCTTATGGATTCATAGAAGAAGATTTTTTAAGATTTTCCTATATAACTCTATGTAAAACAAGTGACCCCTGGTGCGGGGTCATTTATCACCATAGGGCTATGATTTGTACAATCTTGGTAGTGGCCCATAAGATGATGCTTCATACCAAATATCTAAGCTCTAGGCCTTATGCATTCATGGAAGAAGATTTTTTAAGATTTTCCTATATAACTCTATGTAAAACAAGTGACCCCTGGTGCGGGGTCATTTATCACCATAGGGCTATGATTTGTACAATCCTGGTAGACAGTCATAAGATCATGCTACATACCAAAAATCAAAAGGCTAGGCCATGTGGTTTCAGAGAAGAAGATTTTTTAAATTTTCATTTTTAAAATCTATTTTTAGCTCCTGTGACCTAATTATGCGATGGACCAGAACCATTTATACAACTTTAGTAGAGCTTCATCCAAGGAACATTCCTGCAAAATATTTTTCAAATTGGCCAAGCCGTTTAGGAGGAGATGTTGTTTGAAGCAATTGTTGACGCCGGACGCACGCACGGACGGACGCACGGACGCCGGACGCCAGACAAAAGGCGATCAGAAAAGCTCACCTTGAGCACGTTGTGCTCATGTGAGCTAAAAATCAAAAGGCTAGGCCTTGTGGTTTCAGAGAAGAAGATTTTTCAAGTTTTTTCTATATTAGCCTATGTAAAATCAGGTGACCCCTTGGTGGGGCCAAATTTGATCCCAGGGCCATGATTTGAACAAACTTGGTAGTGATCTACTAGACAATGCTACACACCAAATATCTAAACCCCAGGCCTTGTGGTTTCTGAGAAGAAGATTTTTCAAGTTTTTCCTATATTAGCCTATGTTAAATCAAGTGACCCCTGGGGCGGGGTCAATTTTGACCCCAGAGTCATGATTTGAACAATCTTGGTAGAGAGTCATAAGATCATGCTACATACCAAAAATCAAAAGGCTAGGCCTTGTGGTTTCAGAGAAGAAGATTTTTTAAATTTTCATTTTTAAAATCTATTTTTAGCTCCTGTGACCTAATTATGCAATGGACCAGAACCATTTATACAACTTTAGTAGAGCTTCATCCAAGGAACATTCCTGCAAAATATTTTTCAAATTGGCCAAGCCGTTAAGGAGGAGATGTTGTTTGAAGCAATTGTTGACGCCGGACGCACGGACGCCGGACGCCGGACAAAAGGCGATGAGAAAAGCTCACCTTGAGCACGTTGTGCTCAGGTGAGCTAAAAAGATAAAATTTCCATATCATAAAATATCTATTTCAACAACTTTACATTATTGCAAAGTTAAAAAGAATCTTAAACTATTATCTCAGCATAGTAAAATAACCTGTTTAAGGCTTTTGCAAATGTATAAACCACTGTTCCAATCTCATAATTTGCGATTCCCCCCCCCCCCCAACTTGTTTTCGCATCTCAAAAATTTCCCACTTTGAAAGGTACAGGACCCATTCCCAGTAGGCTGAAAAAAAATCTCTGCATCAAGACACGGATCCAGACTTTTGATATTATTGGTAATAGTCTTTATACTGTATTCCTTCATGATAAAACAATTTCTATAATTTACCCATTTCAGATCTTATCATTTCAACTAAAGTAAACAAATTAAACTTTTTTTTTTCTTATGATGCTGTGTCACTACTATCAAACTGAGAATTGTCATTCAGTAATAGTAATTTGTATATATGGGAAGCCTTCTGTCCAATTCTTTGTTGTCACTAATTAGGCAAATGAAAACAACCTTGACTTTTGACTCAGGTTAATTTATTGTTCATTTCTTTATTTTGCTTTACATCCAGCAGACAGTATTTTAGTCATTTGGAGACTATGTCTACTCGACAGATATAGTGCTGCTACACTGCAGTATCACACAATAGACATACATGTACCCAATCACATTATCCTGGGCTAACCAGTCAAGGAACTATCCTTATATGCTGAGCACCCATCAAGGAAGCTATACTTTTTCTTTTCTTATGACTGTTATGTCACAGCCAAAAATCTAATTCACAACCTCCTCCCAAAGTGGATTCCAGCTGATTTAGCAAACCTTAACTGTGACAAACCTGGGGTGTATTGCTTTGATAAAGATAACCCAGGTAGTTTTCTGTTTTGTTTCCTTTATGTGACAAAAAGAGCTTCCAAGGAGGTACTTTTCAAAGCTGTTTTGCACTCTATCATAGTGGTAAACATGGTTAACAAACATGATAAACATGCTAATTTGGTCAATGTAATTGGAAAAATAAGTTTTGTTTGGCACTTCTTTATAATCTTATGGCAGTAAGTTTTCACGTCTCAAATAAACACAAGAATCACCTGTTAACACTTGAAGAATGATATTTGCTGCAATCAAAGGTAGGTCGCAAAGAGTGCATATAACTTGCTAGCCTACCCAGATCCTTGGGTTACTTACATCTCTAGGGGTTTTGAAGCCAAGACCAACGTTTTTTGTGTATCTCAGATTCTTCTTTCCCTTGGCGGACAAGGTAGATTTCTTGTTTGAAAACACATTGGACTGCTTTTGGAAGGACCTCTCCGTCTGAAAGAATACAAATGTTTCAATTCAACATGCTTTGAATGTAAATGGCTTTCACAATGATCAAGTCAAAACTTTACAAAAAAAAGTTTTGAGGCAACTTTTTCAATGCTCACCCACAATTAGTTGTAGGCACAAGTGTTCTATGCTACAATTAACACCTTTTACTTAGCTGTTTTTAACTAGCTAACAATTTCAAATTATCTTTTCTATAAACACTTGCATGTTTTTTTTGATGATGGTTATACATGGAAATATTTCTTAAAATACCACAATTTACTAATCGTTTCATACAAAATGTTCAACACGGAATTAATTATTATGAACATCATATACTGAAGTGAGAACTCCACATGGCAACTAGAAAGGTGACATTGAAAAAAATATTTATTTGTGGCAAGATCAATGATAGTCCTATAAATAAGCCTTCGCATATCATAATTCCCCTTCAACATTTAATAGACTGATTTTTAACATTTTTACTTTCAACAGATATGCAAAGTCTTATGGCTTCCCATAGAGGTCCATGTAGCAAAACATTAAATTAAGTATATGTGCCTGTTGACAAAATAACTCTCATATATAGAAAACAAACACAAAAACATATTAACTGATCACATTAAAGTTTGAAATATTACCATTATAATGTCAAAAAATCCTTTTGTAATCGACACATCAATTGATGTAGTCATTTGTGTTATGTAAAATATACGGAATAGCCGAAAATATTTAGACGAAATAAATAAAGTAAAATTAACGATGTTGACTGGGACAATTCTCATTCACTGATATATTATCATGTCATATCGCTCACAACACCATATAAATGTTTCAAACATTGGAATTGTTTATTTTGGACTTTAAACACAATGTAGTTTACAAGACAAACTTCATCTACCCAAAATTTGTGTTCCAAGTTTAACCCTGACTGTACACATTTTTTTCGGAACACTCGGTGTTGTTTGTATGTAATGGAGGATATAAACGTAAAAAAGGAAAGTGAAGTTTTTGTTAAGGTATTTCACCCTCTTAATGTCTATGTATGACAATTTCCTTAACAGGGTAAATTATTAATATTATGTCTGCTATAAGTTTATTGTGTTTTCATAGTAAATTACCAATTTTTATGCCGATGATATATGGAAATGTAGCGCGTTAGAATTCACGTGGAGTTTGCTACATAATGTACAAAGTGAGCCATAAGACATAGCGTATCAAGAAAATGTCAAAACAGTAAATCGATACGCTATGGCTTATTTATAGGACTTGATCTAAGAGTACAATAAATTGTACAAGTTTAATAATAAAAGAAATGAAACTGTACTTATGGTTCCAACAAAGCGGAATTATCACAATAAATAAAAAGTGTATCTACAAAAGTATCAAAACATTTATTGCACTCTTCTTGTTTATTTATGCGGTATAATCAATGTGGAAAAGAAAGGTAGATCTATTCATCAAAAAAAAAAAAAAAAAAAAAAAATGGAGCATGTGGAAAGAAACGTCATCATCAAGCGAAGATCAAGGAATTTGTCATGCATTATGAATTAAACAGGGATTTAAGTCGCAACCGACAGTGTAGGGAAGCTTCGTTCAAGATTATTGAGTAGAGCCACGAAAATGTATGACACTAAGACATACTGTTTCTCAAAACTCAAGTTCAGCAAAAAAAATGTTTAAATTTAATACATCATCACTAGATTAGTCCATAATTGTAGTTTTAATGCAAACAATTCATGAAATATATGACTGAGACCATTTTTTATGTTGTTTTTCATTACCTGATCCGCCATGGTGAGAGAATATTGGAAAAGGCCGGAAATGGTTTACACTTTCCTGTCCACGGCGTGCAGCAGCTGGTTCCCCGCGCTCAAACGAACGTAGCAAAATCGGAGTACCAAACGAAAAGGGAGGGAACGAAAATGGCAATATAGCTGTGCAGTTCGTGGTACCACAGGTGATTTTACCATGAATATGTCTATGGTGGTACCTAGCAATTAATAAACTACACAAAGGAATTAAATAAAGGAATCCCAATTTTTTGTTCTTTTTTATATCCACAGATCAATGTAAGGTCTTACCTGTTTGTTGATTATGCAAAAATAAGAAATATGAAAGTTAAACATGTTTAAGCAGTGCTCGTGTTTGTGTTCGGTTATGGAATATGGACGAAAAATGTATATTCATTTTTTTTGAAAAAAAACAAAACAAAAAACAAAAAAAAACCCGCTACATTAGGTAATTCAAATCTCTAACCCCTCCCCACAATGAAATGAGATCAAATTAAATATATCCAGGCTAAATATTTTATATGTCCATAAGAGTAAAATAACCGTATGAAATTGCTTGGCTGCCCCGTAGATATACTGCAACACGGTGAAACAGATTGAAATACCACACTCAGTCACATTATCCTGACACCTGGCCAACAAGTCCTGGCACTATCCTTATATATATTGCACCAAGGGATATACCAGTATAATTTTTAACGACCTTGGTATATCGCGGCCGGGGATCGAGCAGATTCCAGAGCGGACGCTCTAACCATTCGGCCATCGGGACGGGTTTAACATCAGAATTACATGAATACAAACTAACTATATAATTGATATCTAACTAACTATATAATTGATATCTAACTAACCAAAATCACAGAGAGCGATGTTAATAATAATAATAATAATAATAAAAAATAGAATCTATTACTTTCATTTTTTTTTTAAATTGTGGTATCATTTCTATTGTATGTATACGTTCCTACAATCGATCGCGATAATTGCGCCAAATGCGGTCTATAACGTATACACTGTAAATGCGATACTAAACAAACTGTCACTCTATTACGGTAGCACAAAAGGGACAGGAAAAATACATTTTATATCGCATGCGCACGTGCGAATGCGAACTCGATAAATACCGCGTAAGCACCTGGTAACCACTATGTTCACACGAAGAAGCTATTGCTCAGGCCCGGATTCACCGGGGGGGGGGGGGGGGGGGGGGCGAGGGGGCTATATGGTTATACATTTTTTTCTAGGCTATAAAATCCATTGACTACATAATGTCTGAGCTGTCTAGAGGAAATCCCCATCGTTGGCCCCCATACTGAACCAACCGCATAACCACCTGACCAGCCAGACTCCTATTGTCTTATGGCCCCCTGCTGTTAATGTGTAGGTAATCCGAATCGGCAGTCATCCATGACTTAGTGATAAGCATGTGTTTAAGGTACTGTGTATGCAAATTGATTGACACCTTCACTGATTCACAGGCTATTGTCGAGTGATACCCAAGGACATCTCGTCTGCCGAGTGATCTAATGATTGAAGAAAAATAGGCAATTACAAAAACTTTATATCAGTAAAATTATTCTAGACAGGTGATGTTTAGGAAATAGCATAAAAATCGATTAGTATAAAATTAGCCACTAAAAACAACAACTAATTTGGACATTAAAATGTAATTGCTATCGAAATATTTTCAGTAGAGCCCAAAGAAATTATTGATTTAACAAATAACTTCGACTAAATCTAATCAACGAAATTTTAAATTCACTTTTCTCTACATCCATAAAATTTTAAATCTTGAATTAAAAGCGGGCAATTTAACTGCCAGGTTGATGAACTTTCAGGTATGAAAAATTGCCGATTTTGTTTTGGAAAAAAAATTAAAAAACTATTCTGCGGGGGAAGATGCATACCTATCGCTAGCCATGTAAATTAAACTTCATCAGAAATGGGTTGTGTTTCTAAATGTCATCAGCTATACTATTTTTACATAACTTGTAAGTATTATTTTAACGAAGCAGTTAAATTCTTCTAAACTAACTCTCTCAATATATAATTTTTTTTTTTAAAAAAAAAAAATTATTATAAAAATGTGTAATTTAGTTTAAAATTAAGAAATATTTAAATGTATTAATGAATACTAATGCACAGAATACACAATTTATGTGCAAAATAAAACGGATATTTAAGATTTTATATTAAATATCAAAATCTATTGTATTGTCACTGATTAAACACTTAGAACTAAAACTAAAAATGTACAAAAAAAAATGACACACAAAAGGGGCCCACACCTACCCTATAACGTGCGCCTGATTTTTTTTCTGAGAATTTCTGTGTGAAGACTGCTTCCAGATCGACAATTTGACAGCCAATATCATTAAGGTCGAACCTATTCCCTTCCACAATTTTGACAAAATGATTATGTTTAACGTGAAAATTGATTTTTTTCTCAGTCTTTGACAAAACTGTCTTTTACACTGTTGAGTCAAAAAGTAATGATCACAAGTCACTTTTTGTGGGGTTCAGGAAACCCTTATTAAATATTTTATGCCAGTTTGTGAATGAAAATACACGATAAGCCCGTATTTCTTACCCGGAAGAAGTAATGCCCTTTCAGTAATATCAGTGTCCCCCCCACCACCACCACCAGCGCTTCCATCTCCCACACCGTTATTTTTATTTTATTTATTTTTGATCGGGGCCTGTAAATGCAATTGTAATCAAATTTATACGATTGCACAGCAGTTATTCAATAACATGACTTTGCGCCGGTAAAAGATAACATTATATCGCTCAATGCTTAAGGCTCGGTCCCACTTGGCATTTTTTTGCCTCGGGGGTGGGATGCATACGCACTCCCGATGGAAATAGTGTCGCGAGCATGTGGAGTCATCGGGAGGCCTCGGGTGAACTGCAAAAAGAATTCATTGAAATTTTCCCGATGTGTTCTCGATGTTTTATCGGGAAAACAAGCTGGGGAAATATCCGCAGAGAAGCTCCGGTCAGCATGCACGGAGCTTCCGCGATTCTTTTCCTCCGATGAATCCCCGATGCGTCTGTGATGTCTCGCCGGAGTATCAGGGGGGCATTCGGGGATGTTAGGCGGCCTTTCTGTGACACATTCCCGAAAAAAAAAATGATAAGGGTTGAAAAGCGCACCCAGAAATTAGTTTCTGTTTTGGCCAGTCTTAGACTGAGACGGTCAAAAAGGCCATTGGACATTGCTTAGGGCATCCCCCCCCCAAAGTCTTCTCTTGACTTTGTCACTTAATTCCACCATCAAATTTTCATACTCTCAATAATCTTCCCCGAGACACGTAGGATGGTTCGCAAGATCCCCTAATCTACGGGGATATTCCCCCGATGATGTTACAAACTCAGTGAAACTCCGGGGCACCTTCGCCGATCATCGGAGGAGGTCCCCCGGTGCTTTTCCGAACATCGGGACCCAAGGCTATTGTGTCATAGCCGAAACAACAGTGAATGTTCAACGGACCAATCCTGAAGCCTAATAATTGTCATTTTTCAACGGACTGCTCAGTCTTTTTTTGGCTCAAACATCGGGAGCCATCGGTAGAAAAAAAAATGTTTATTTCCACATCACCGATTATTTTTCCCAGTGGGACCTATGCCTTCAAGTTTCAAATATATCGGATTTAAAAACCAAAACAAAAACAACAAAAACCTTCACTATTATCCCCAGATACCCTTCAGAATGCATCTCCATCACACTAAAAACTTTTTTTCCGGGGGAACATGCCCCAACCCCCCTACCACTCCTATCACATTCGGATTTTGGCCCCCCCCCCAGCAGAAAATTTCTGGATCCGGGCCTGATTGCTCGTGATATTAAAAATATCCGACATGTCAATTTGGTTACCGTATGCGAACGCGATTACTACTGAGTGCGAACGCGTTAGTTACTGCGTGCGATCACGATAGTTATCGCGTACGCACGCGATAAAAAATAAAAAGAACCTCACCGTTTTATTAATACCACGTACTGTACTCTTACGATAGTTTTAGATTCTATTTCCAACTTCAAATAACATATCAAAGCGAAGTCACATATCATCTGAAGAAATGAAGATAGAAGAGTGTACACAAGAAAATGTTGACAGACGGACGGACTGACGTCCTGACATACGACGGAGACTGACTGACCACAATAGCTCACCTTGGGCTCTGGTGAGCTAAAACAGTACAAACTCATTGGACTTTGGACTTTCTTCTATAGGCAGAAAGTAATTATATATAACATGCTTGCAAAAAAAACAACAACAAAAAAAACAACAACAACAACAACAGTATAATAAATAAATCTAGATAGATAGACATAATAAAATAAAGCTTGATAGATAGATAGATAGATAGATAGATAGATAGATAGATAGATAGATAGATAGATAGATAGATAGATAGATAGATAGATGTTTACAGCAGTAGTTCTCCTTTGTCCTTGTATTTGAAGAATATAATTATGCAATGCGCTTGCAAATAAAAAAAAAGAAATAGAGAGAGAGAGAGTTAAAGAAAGAAATAGATAAAGTAAAGATAGATATATTATAAATATCGACAACGATGATGTAGGATAAACAATATTAGCAGTAAATACTTTATTGTCGAAGCGAAGTAATTCTTACCATTGAAATGATTTTGCAACAGTAACTTCACTTAAGTCATATTATTTTGATTCACTAATTCTCATTGAACTTGATATTTTGTAACATGCTTGCAAAAAAAAAAAAAAAAAAAAAAAGAAAAAAAAAAAAAAAAGAAAAAGAAAAACGATAAATAAAATAAATAAATAATAGACGAACAGACAAACGAAAAACAAAGCGCTCAATGCGCTGAGAGACGGTAGCCGGATGAACAGGAAAAAAGCTGTGATTCTTAATTATTGATACATTAGAGGTAAAAACCACATGACGCTAAAACTCCACACGCTCTCCTGCAACTGTAGTCGGTAGTAAGACAATCGAATACGCACTCTGTTACAAAACAATCCGGAGTTAGGGTCAAGAACCTGACTGTATGAAATTCAGAAGTAGGTCATTCCCTAGGACTCGATTTATAGACACTCCCTACTGTTACTTAAGTGTAGAACTTGACAAGGTATTCGATGTTTTAGATACTTGAATGTTTGTTTCTATTTCAAAGTTAAGAAATGCTCTGGGAGAAACCTAACTCACTTTCATGCAAAATTACGCGTGAACTACTTTAGGTTAATTATAGACATTCGAAGCGCTATTTTTTTCTTTTTATAAGAGTAGATCTTCAATTATGTAAAATGGGTTGCTGTTCTGATTTATAAGTGTCACGGAAATATTGTTCACGCTTAAAATGGATGTTTACAGAGCAAAATAACATGTATACAAACAAAAGCACATGAATAGCGGTTACAGTTATGAATAAAAATGTCTGCGTAATATATTCCATTCGTATTATTCATTCGAATCGCATTGCGTAGATACGCACTAACACGGAGAGGTACAGTTAAACTTGTCATGGAAAATATGCAAATTAGCAAGGTCAGCGATGCCTGATAAGCGTTTCTAGCTACTTAAGACGGCAATCCGCCGTCTAAAATCGATAATTACGATGAGCAGCTTATATTTTATGGTCTAAGCGAGGTAACTCTTACGTAACAAATAAATTATTATTTCATTAGTAACTCCCCTTGTAGCCAGTATTTTGAAGACTAATTATATCCAACATGCTTGCAAAAATCAATCAATCAATCAACCAATCAACCTCTCTCTCTCTCTCTCTCTCTCTATATATATATTATGAATGAATGAATAAAATGTAACAGTAATTATTGCACCTTGTATTAGAAGAAAAAAAAAAAAAAAAAAACAATATATATATATATATATATATATATATATATATATATATATATATAGAGAGAGAGAGAGAGAGAGAGAGAGATAAAAGGAAAGTTATATAAAAACAAATAGATACTAAATATTTGATTTTTAATAAACATCGACGACGATGATGTACATAAACAATATTTTATGGTCTAAGCGAGATAACTCGTTTTAAACAGATACAATAGTTTTGCTACAGTAAGTTCCCTTAACTCTCAGCACCTCTTCTTGAACTTAATATTATGCAATATGCTTTCAAAAAAAAAAAAAAAAAAAAAAAAAAAAAAAAAAAAAAAATAAATAAATAATAATAATAATCAAAATAAATGAATAAAATAAAAAATAAAATAAAATAATAAAAATGAGTATAATATAATAAATAAATGAATAAAAAAAGAAATAAATAACAGACAAACAGACAAACGAAATGGGCGATAATTACAATGAGCAACTAATATTTTATGGTCTAAGTGAAGTAACTCTTCCTTAACAAATAAAATATTCTTTCATTAGTAACTCCCCTTGTAGCCTGTACTTTGAAGACTTATTATATGTAACATGCTTGCAAAAATAAATCAATCAATCTAGATAAATATATATAAAATGAATGAATGAATGAATGAATGAATAAATAAATATATAAATAAATAAATAAATAAATAAATGTTTGCTACAGTCATTCTTGTACCTTGGATTAAAACAATATATGCATTTTTTTGGCCAAAAAATTTAAATAAAGAGACAGAGAGAGAGAGAGAAGAGAGAGAGAGAGAGAGAGAGAAAGAGAGAGAGAGAAAGAGAGAAATAGATAAAAGGAAAGGTAGATAAAAATAAATAGATACTAAATATTTGATCGATAATTGTGTTGTAAAGGGGAGGTACTGATGCAAGAGTATTTTAATTGTTTAATAAGAGTTACCTCGCTTAGACCATAAAGTTTTAGCTACTTATCTTTATATAACGGTACATTATTTGTCTTTCTGTCTTTTTGTCAGTATTTATTCGTTTATTTATCTTTTTTCTATTTATTCCTTGATAGGATGTAGAATTATGTTAAAGGATATCATTACGAATTGGCTACTCGTATATATATTTATAAAAAAAGAAGTACATGGGGTATCAAAATAAAGGATAGAATAAATAAATAAATAAATTTTTGCAACAGTAATTCGCTTTGTGCCTTTTATTAGAAGAATATATGCAAAGTGCTTGCAAGTAGTTTGCAATTTCTTCAAAATAACTAACTATCTGACGGGTTAGGCCGGGGATTGCCGAGTTGATACGATTGGTCTTGTAAAGGGGAAGTTACTGATGCAAGAATATTTTAATTGTTTAAATAAGAGTTACCTCGCTTAAACCATAAAGTTTTAGCTGCTCATCTTTATATAACGGTACATAGTGTCGTCGTTTTTATTTGTCTGTCTGTCTTTTTGTCCGTATTTATTTGTTTATTTTTTTTCTATTTATTCCTTGAAAGGGTGTAGAATTATGTTTAAGGATATCATTACGAATTGACTACTCGTATATATATTTTATAAAAAAAAGAAGTACATGGGGTATCAAAATAGGAGAGGTCAAAATCGATTAAGGGGTACCGGCAATTTTCTACATGCGGGCATCCGAGTATTCGTTTTCGCCGTACTACAAAGTATACATAATGTACACATCAGTGAATATCCGTATTCATGGCGGCTATTTTGAATGATAAATATTTTAGAATCAGACATTTTCTTTTAATTTCGTTATTTCTGCTCCAAAAATCAAAATGTATATATATAAATATTTATATAAATATATTGCTGTTTGTTAATGGGTGGTAATAGATATTTCCATTTAAATGAAGTAAAGAGATTTTTTTTTCTTTTAAAGATGTAACTTAATGTTATTATTTAAGTTTTGTGCGATTTTTAGTTATGAGAGTGCAAACAAATTTGATATTCTCGAATAATTGGTGTGGTGGTGTATTTGAGTTTACCGTCGCTGATTTCAATCATATAGCGACGTCCAGCTAATTACAGGTGGAGGAAGACTCCGAGTACACAGAGGTACCCGGGTAGAACCACCGACCTACCGCAAGCCAGCTGGAAGGCTTCCTCACATGAAAATTCCGAAGTCCCTACCGGGATTCGAACCCACAGCGGTGAGGGGCTGAGAGATTTGTATTCCATGACTGTAACCGCTCGGCCACGGTGGCCCCTCTAGAATAATTGATGGATCAACTTAGTCAAAGAAATAGAATAGAAATGTCTCAATAGACTATGTCCTATACCTAGCTGCAGAAACTGGCAAAATATTAATAACTACTTTCGTCAATACAGTAAAAAGCTGCATGCATGTTTTATGTATAATTAATCTGGGATGGGATATCCTGTAAAACCTGTTTAAGTCCATGGTAACTAGTACTCCTTTACTTTATTATCCAACAAAAACTTGTCAGTTGAGAATACCGGTACATTAAAACTTCAACTGGAATTCATTTCGATGCCAGAGGATTGTGGAGATACTTCAGTTACCATAATTTTTTTTCATTTCGTATGTTTGAAAATTGAAAGACTTTCTTTTTTCAGCAAATCATGAAGTTATCTGTCCCCGAAAATGAGCTAACTCAAAATCAAGCCTGTCGATACCGTACTTTATTTCAAATTATTGTTTGTTGTTTTATATCCAGTCAGTATGCAAACTTAAAACTATTTCAACAAATAAACATACTGTATATTCACGTATGCGGCGATAGTATAAATATGTTGCATTGAATTTCTAAAACTTTTACACAGTGACAGGGAATAAAGTACCAAACGTCGAGTTGAAATTAAATGAGCTGTTGCTAGCCTATAATACTGAGTGACCTGCCCTTGAAAAAAACTCCCTTTCAGGAGCAGATAACTCAAAAAGTAGAATGGGGACCCCCATTTTTTATGAATTTGTTTCTAGTGTGATTCTCTATAATCATGCAAAGTTTAAGAAAACTCTCATGGCTAGTTTTAATTTTCCTTCATTGTCTTGAGTAGTCTGATAGAAAAAAATCTGTAATGGGCGCGTATGTCTTTAAAGGAGAAATTAACTTTTTTAGCTCGACTATACCGAGTATGTATGGCTATACTACTCACCCTGGCGTCGGTGTCGGCGTCACACCTTGTTTAAGGTTTTGCGTGCAAGTTGCTATCATGCATATATCTTAGTAACTAGCTGTGCATATTGATTTTATATCTCACTATCGTCTTCAGGGGCCTTAAAAACAAGTTAGGTAACTTTTGACCAAATTTAATTCAAATTATAGCCCTTTTTTGGATTTAGAAATTTTGGTTAAGGTTTAGCCAATCTGACTAAAGTCATCTCCTTTATAAACGCCACGCTACATTAGGATCTGAGGACGACCCGTTGACGTTCGTGTTCTAGATATTTCTGTCTCAGCCAATCAGATCGTAGCTTGCAGAATTTTGTAAGTGTTCAATATCTATATTTAGCACAGTCATTTCAGCAGGAATATTAACGTCACCTTAGCGACGTCTATAGAATCCGTCAACGTCGACAATGAAAAGAAAATATAGGCGGCCATTTTGTTTTGTTATGAAAAATATTTTCCTGACTTGACGTCAGAATAAACAATACACAAATTATAAAATAAAGTTACTAGTTCAACCAATCTGACTAAAGTCATCTCCTTTATATACGCCACGCTACATTAGGACCGTAGGAAGATCTGTACTTTAGTCAGATTGAGGTTTAGCATGCAACATTCTATCATACTTATATTTGACTGGACTATTTGAGTTTACCGTCGCTTCGACAGTATTTCAGTCATATAGCGACGTCCAGCTAATTACAGGTGGAGGAAGACCCAGAATACACGGAGGCATCCGGGTAGAACCACCGACCTACCGCAAGCCAGCTGGAAGGCTTCCTTACATGAAAATACGAATGACCCTGCCGGGATTCGAACCCACGTTCGAGTGAGTGTTAAAATCAGCGACTTTACCCTCTCGGCCACGGAGGCCCCACGCAACATATAGAAGTTAACACGTAGAAATTAGAAATCATTATTCACTTTATGACGTCATATGGCGTCAAATTACGTTCATCTTCACAGAATGTAAAGCACTCTCGGAGGCTTATATTTTTAAAAAATCAGCCCCCTAACTCATCTGGAAGCGATTTTATAGGTTTTGAAATTTGACGTCAATTGTTCGAATCTTAGAATTGCCAAAAAGCCTTTGCCTTTTCGAATTAGGAAGAACGGACACCGGAATGTACAACTAGAACGTAACATACACATTCTGTGAAATTATGTTGAAAATCAGTCCAGAAATAATGGCTGTAGACCAGTACAAACTTTTGTAGGCAACGTGAAGTGTGACGTCATATGACGTCATATGCATATGAAAATCAATGAAATCAAAATTTCAGCATATGAAGTATATGCCATTAAATTGTCATGATCCTGGGACTCTTGCAATATACAGAAATTCAGGCGTAGAAAAGAAGAAAAAAGAATAATAATAATAAGAAAAAAACAGTACAAACCCAACAGGACTTTCTGCCAGTAGGCAGAAAGTCCTAATAAAGAAATAAGGAAAAAGAAAATGATGACGTGTCCTTGTAATAAAATAAAATCTTATCTATTTCTAACTAGTAAATAAGATTTCTTGAGCATATACATTAAATAAATTACATTTAAAAAACTTTGTTACATACATCCATCTAGAGATTAATCTGATTAATTGATGTTTGGATAGTTATCACAAACAATTCATGGTAACAATATCTCAGTTGAGTTCGATGATGGTTGATTTTTGATTGATAGAGCTACATTTTAGGCCCTTGGTTGGCCCGTTGTCAGGTTAATGTGACTGGGTGTGGTATTATGCCACATATCTACGGCGTGATACTGCAGTATGGCAGCACTATATCTGTCTCAAGCAGACATAGTCTCCAAATGACTGAATGCGTTAAACCCAACAAATAAACAAATAATTTTTAGATTTTCTTCATTTATATATCTTTTATCTATGAGACTTAAAGTCCAGTTAATAAATGTCACACATTTATCTATTCGTATCACTACTTATTTGAATGTAATTGTCAGGACTTTGGAGAATGCAAGTAGTCATGCAAATATTAGACGCAATACCATCACGTGCTATTAAACGGATGCTGAAATTTTAATATTCAATCTCTATTTATCCCGGTTTGGTCACTCTGAACAGGGGCAAAAAAAAAAAAACAAAAAACAAAACAAAAAACGGCCCTGGATAAAAATGGAAAATGGTAATACATCTGAAATCGGGAAATTGTCAAGAGAAGAACAAATTTAGGAAAAAGTCAGTTACATTTTTTTAGAAGCTTTTTCCTGACGTGTATGAACCCTTTTATCCAGTATATCTATTTGTGTTTGTTTAATCATCATGTTGGAAATATATATGAAAAGCATTTATTTGCAATATTTTTATTTATTTCAAACTGTAGGTGTAAACATACTCATGCAATTTAAAAGAATTTTTCTTTAAACAGAACAAGTTAGTCAGAGGTCAACAATAACAATACCGAATGTATTCAAAACAAAACCAATGGAAATGTATTAAATATAAATAAGGTATGAAAACTACATTGAAACCTCATCCCACAGCCCTTTACAAGAAATCATTTTGAGTTATAGATCAATGTAGGGATTCTATTTTAAACATATAGAATCCCTGATCAATGTCATAGCTTTTTCATAAGGAACCTTCTTTGACAAGTTTTAGAGAGAGAGAGAGAGAGAGAGAGAGAGAGGAGAATAACTGGTATTTAATTGAATCTGGACAAAAAACAAATATAACAAAATTCAAACAGATTTGCACTTCTTTCATATTTTGACCACTTGGAGTAAACGTTTCTTTATTGTTAATTAAATAGTTCTAATGTGTGTGCGTGTGTGAGAGAGAGAGAGAGAGAGAGAGAGAGAGACAGAGAGAGAGAGAGAGAGAGAGAGAGGGAGAGAGAGTGCATCATCATATATATGACACTATCTGAAACTATTACATGGACGCTGTGAGAGAATATTTTCCACGAAACTTTAGAGGTACTTCGTCTTCCGGTAGAAACAATATAGTTGTAGACCCACGTAGTGTCATCTGTTTCTTTCTGAAGTCTAGAACACACTGAAACAACAAAATATCAAAAACAAAATGTCAAATATAATCAAAATTATGAGAAAAGATTCATAAGGCGTAAATAATGTATCAGTTCTATCACTATTTGCAGCGTCGGAGTGGACAGGGGACGGGGTTAATATTCATTGAAATCTTATTTTAAGTATAGGAAAGAAGCCTACAATAATGTGGACTATGAACAGTAATGGTGTATTTCAAATATGCTAACTATACCATCCTAGAAACAACCACAGCAACACATCTATGGCAAAAATAAAACAACAACGTACGTTCTGAACCATCCATTTTTGATGATAAAGGCTTACTTCATTTTTCTGTGATGATAACAAGCTTACTTTTCATAATGATAAATGCGTACTTTTTTGTATATTGATAAAAGCTTATTAAACTTTTTTTTTATTAAAAAAAATTATTATATATCACATGGTGATAAAAACCTCATTTTTATATACCATAAGTTTCATTTGTATATAAGCTCACCTCGTTTTTAAAGTAATAAAAGCTTATTTCATTTTTTTAATGATAAGAAGTTCTTTAATTTTAAATGGCGATGAATATTACCTTCCTTTAAAATTTTTAAAATTTACTTTATTTTTATACGATGCTAAAAGCTATTTTGTATGATGATAATTTAAGCTGACTTCGTTTTCTTATATGATTACACAAACGCGACTTCATGATAAAAGTATAATTAGTTTCTATACGTATAATAAACATGTTGATAATAATGATAACAATAGCTTACTTCATTTTGTGATAAAAAGTCGATACCCAAAACTATATCATGAACACCGTCTGAAAAAAAAAGTAAAATAAAATTCATACGTGATAAATATTTTTTTCAGCATAAAATTATGGGATACGGAGTCTATTTATGACATTTATATGTAAAGTGAACAAGCTTTTTTTTTTTTTTTTTTAAAGATATTCGAATATTAATATCTGATAGATATTGTCACATGCCTAATAAGACACATTTTAAGAGAGGGGGAGATAGAGAGAGAGAGACTTACCGTCTGCTATGAAGTGAACTGAATACTTGTCGTCTGCTATTAATATAGAAGTTGTAGTTGGCACCTTTGTAAAACTGAAAATAAAA
Organism: Solen grandis; assembly: GCA_021229015.1. Taxonomy (NCBI): domain Eukaryota; kingdom Metazoa; phylum Mollusca; class Bivalvia; order Adapedonta; family Solenidae; genus Solen; species Solen grandis. Next base: position 78,911,833 of record CM037779.1, read on the forward strand.
ATATTTTAATATCATTTTCATAAGTTTAAGCCTAAATATAAATGTCTATCTGAGTTAAAATTGAAAAGCCAATAAGCCCCATATGACCCCAGTAAGCCAATAAGCCCCATATGAACCCAGTAAGCCAATAAGCCCCATACGACCCAAGTAAACCAATAAGCCCCATACGACCCCAGTAAGCCAATAAGCCCCATACGACCCCAGTAAGCCAATAAGCCCCATACGACCCCAGTAAGCCAATAAGCCCCATATGACCACAGTAAGCCAATAAGCCCCATATGACCCCAGTAAGCCAATAAGCCCCATATGACCCCAGTAAGCCAATAAGCCCCATATGACCCCAGTAAGCCAATAAGCCCCATACGACCCACGACCCCAGTAAGCCAATAAGCCCCATACGACCCCAGTAAGCCAATAAGCCCCATATGACACAGTAAGCCAATAAGCCCCATACGACCCAAGTAAGCCAATAAGCCCCATATGACCCAAGTAAGCCAATAAGCCCCATATGACCCCAGTAAGCCAATAAGCCCCATATGACCCCAGTAAGCCAATAAGCCCCATACGACCCAAGTAAGCCAATAAGCCCCATATGACCCAAGTAAGCCAATAAGCCCCATACGACCCAAGTAAGCCAATAAGCCCCATATGACCCCAGTAAGCCAATACAATATGTATTAAGCGGGGGTCACTAGTGTCGCCAAGGAATCTAAATGATACAAGAAAACCGATTTCTTCTTTCATATGAGAAATGAAAAACCCAAATTCGGTGACCTCGACATCAATGGTCTTGTATCAAATAATAATACTTCCGTCGCTGGTCTACATTTCATGAAACACCTCAATCAGTTATTTTCTTCAACTCAAAATCTGTGAGTCCAGACTGTTTAAAGACCATGTATATACTACCGTATGGACGGGCTCACAGTATCAGTGTAAGTGATATTTCATTATTCTCTGAAATGAGTAAATAAGGAAGTTCTAGGTTTCCAAAATTTTGAGTGCACAATTATCTCAATCTGACATTAACCCTTTACCTCAAGCCAGAATTTATGACATGATAAATAGTAATTTAGTGAACTTTAAATGGTATATTAAACATTGGATTTTTCTTTGTTGTCTGCAATGTTGTATGAACAGAGGACACCGTCCCAGGAGCTACCTGATCCGGATTTTTTCTGTTTGGCAATTCGTTAAAAAAGCTTCTATAGAAATGAAGTTATTGGTAAAACTGCATACGAAAAAAATAAGTAGGACAATAGACGTACGACTAGGATTAAATTTGTTCGTACAGAGTCTAATGAAATGGGCTCCAGGTCTGGTGTCAGGATAATGATTATGTTACTTGTCTACGCTTTTACTCCACAGTGAGCCTGCAATATATGTCTGACTCAATGTTTAAATCCCCAAAGGCTGAGCTACGGTTTGTGTGACGTTAAAACCAATTAACACTATTAATGCTGATGGGAATGCAAGATCGATACATACTTAATTACTCAATTTGAACATACTGTTACGATGCGCACATTTACATGCAGACACATTCGAATGTACTAGACGACTCAAATAACGCTTAACCTAATTTGTATTGTTTTATAAAATGCAATTTTTAAACCCATCAACGCATGTCAAGTGTATAAATATTGAACACAGTCAAAGCACAATAGTATGACAAGAAGCATATAATTCGTGGCGATATACTATCAAGTAGTTTCTGTTTTGCCATCAGCAGTTATTTCAATAGAATTGGTTCAATCTACATCTAAAACACATATTTGATTATTTTAAATCGGATACGCATACTGTTCATTTAATATTCATTAAGTCATAACTTTGTTCCTGAATATTCATGAGGTAAAGGGTTTAGTTCATTTGTCCCCAAACTTAAATACTAGTTGGGTAACATGTTTCAAACGGCCAATCATTGGTTAATACAGAGCTTACTGTGTTGTAGCTAAACCCGAAATGAACGTCAAGTGCCGAAATAGCATAATTACTTGCAAAGGTCACTGGCATATCTGCTGATACTGGAGGTTGGAGATGCTGTGTGAAGCACGGCCTTCACGTCACGGTTGTTGATCTGAAATGAAAGAAACGTTATTTGTATATTGCATTTAAAATATTTTATTTCATACTGCTAATAAGTATATCAGACTATCCGTTTTATTTTTCCTCTATCCAAAATCTTTCGCAAATGGCCTTGCTTGTCGTATATGAAATGCAGACGCATATGGATTGGCTCAAAATATTCATCAAATCATAAAGCGACCAATGAAATCCATCGAAACATAGAGATATATAATTATAACCAATTGTTACTTCTTAAATGAATTAATCCTAAAGCGGCCTATATTGACATATGGTCCCTTTTGAATGGGAACTTAGGATTCAATTTCTGTAAGTGAAATACCATTTAGATGTTATCCAAATTTGTTGAAAATTCCAATTTACATATATCTGTGATTTACATTGATAGAAAACCTTTCTATATTTTATTTTTCCATGTACAAAATAGATCGATATATTTGACGCCTCAAATTACGGGCGATTCCTGGGTCGGATAGAATCTATCAAGATATTTCTCCAAACAGTTGAAGCCATAGCACGCTTTGACTTTCTTTTTTCAGTAGAAATGTAGTAAGAGACTCCATTTTATACTTAAAACATTAAAATGAACATGGGGTCGCCACTACATGACTAACATGGGGTCGCCACTACATGACTACATGGGGTCGCCACTACATGACTAACATGGGGTCGCCACTACATGACTACATGGGGTCGCCACTACATGACTACATGCTCGCCACTACATGACTATTCAACACGGTATCCAGACATGCACGTGGCGTGACTTGAAACTGAATTCGAGGTAATCCATCCAGAATTAAATTATAATCATGGTCTTTCAAATTCCTTAAAAAACTGCAGAGCAGATGCAAGCATCAATTGACATGGAGTTAAAGAAAACTTTTTTGCTGTAAGTCTATAAAGGCTAGCCTAACTAATTCCTACGATCACTTGGTGGACCACGATCACTTGGTGGATTACGATCACTTGGTGGATAACAATCATTTGGTGGTTAACGATCACTTGGTGGACCACGATCACTTGGATCACGATCACTTGGATCATGATCACTTGGTGGACCACGATCATTTGGTGGTCCACGATCACTTGGTGGATCACGATCACTTGATCACGATCACTTGGTGGACCACGATCACTTGGTGGATCACGATCACTTGGTGGACCACAATCGGTTAGATCACGATCACTTGGTGGATCACGATCACTTGGATCACGATCACTTGGTGGATCACGATCACTTGGTGGACCACGATCACTTGGTGGATCACGATCACTTGGTGGACCACGGTCATTTGGTGGTTCACGATCACTTGGTGGACCACGATCACTTGGTGGACCACGATCACTTGGTGGATCACGATCACTTGGTGGATCACGATCACTTGGTTGATCACGATCACTTGATGGACCACGATCACTTGGTGGACCACGATCACTTTGTCGATCACGATCACTTGGTGGACCACGATCACTTGGTGGATCACGATCACTTGGTGGACCACGATCACTTGATGGATCACGATCACTTGGTGGACCACGATCACGTTTTAATGATGTATGGTCGCAGCAAACTTTTGTCTGGAATAGTCTCAACACAGATTAAAACGGTGGGTGGTAAATTCCAAAACGCAGTTAAATGGTCTAATGTAACAGGGCTTTTATCTCCTGGATGTACCCACCTTACATTTGATGAAGGGTAGACAATGTCGTCTGGACTGGTTGTGATCCATAACGCTCAAGGCGGTAGGTGTCGTCTGCGACACGGTTCTTCGGCGCGGAGTCCGGTTTTTCTCTTCCAGTCGCAGGTCCGTTTGCAAGCGCGGAGCGCTGTTCTCTTGGTTACCATGGTGACGAATAGGTGGAAGGGAAGGCTTGTTATCTGTAGTCGATGTTGTGATCAAAGGGGTCTAAAATATAACATCATCATCATATCACCATCATTATCACCAGTAGAAACACAAAAAATATAATCTCTGCCACCACCACTATCATCATCATCATCATCATCATCATCATCATCACCATTGTCAACATTTCTTCCCCGCTTAATTGTACAAGTAGTTACTTCATAAACAGACAGTGTTCCGATATTTTTATTGTCAATAAAAATCGGCGGACACAAGCAATTACACCCTCAAGCAAAGTTTATTTTAGTAAATCATACAAAAATGAACGTGAACTTGTCTTTAAAACGTCAGGGAAAGTGGTTTGCAACCCTTATAATAAAACAAATGAAGTCTAATTAACTGAGTGGATAGTTTGATCAATGTGACAAAGATATTAAATTGATTTTACCGGGTACAAGCGAAAGTAATTCGATTCGCTCAACACTCACTTAGTCTTAGAGAATCAACAATGCGCTTTAAGATTTTTTTAAAATAATTACCAAGGTTATATTAAGCATTGAACCTTCATGTTTTGTAGAAATGTTATTATAATATTGAGAATCGTCTTACATTTCAAATGTACAGCATACAATAATGGTTTAGAGATTATTCAACCATTGTTCAAATAAAATATTTATATCGAGCATTTCTGACCCTTTGAAATATTGTAATATAACAATTGAACACTTTTTTTTTTCATTTTTCACAATAAATATAACAGCAACTTCGTTTAGTCGAGCACTTTAACTTTGGTGTTGATGGAGCTTAAACCATTGTGGAAACAAGAATATTTCCTGACTGTCCTAGGGGCGAAGTACTGATCCAGCTCGATCTTGTTTTTTCTCAATCGATGGAAAAGAACTACTCTTAAATGTTGTCCTGTTGTAACTATATGCATGCTCGATATTATAAGAAAATAATCGCCCTTGTCTTGTGGCATTATTATTGGCAACGGATCTGAAGGACGCAAGTTTGACTCCTGCTGGGGATGATCAATTTTCACGACATTTCCAGACTGGTCCAAACTAGACATCGTCGATATGTGTTAGTATTAGATGTAAAAACGTGTATGACTAAGAAGAAGAGTGCCAGTGATGCCACAATATACGCCGCCACAAAATATAAAGACCAAGAAGGGCCTTTTAATTATTGCTTTTAACATTTCTGTAAGCATAAGCTCATAATGAAGTCTGTCAGACCAATTAATTTAGCTGAACAGAGATAGAACCCTAAAAAGGCTTCCAATATGAAAAAAGGTCAAATAGCAGTTCAATATGAATCCTTTTTTCTTTCTCCGCATAACTCTTGCAAAAATTACTGTACCAGAAAATCACTGCTTTAAGCACTTTTACCTGTTTAGAAACTTGAGTTCTGTTTCCAAGAGACCATGTTTAGAAAGGCATAACTATTGCATATATTGATGAACATCAAAATCCCTGCTTTGCTCATTCATACACAGTAAAATAATGAAAAATGCCCTCAACTCTTGAAATACTAGTTGAGATTCATCAAAATAGGAATTGCATTCACAAGGCTGAAATATCAATCAGCTAAAAAGACTAAGTTTCAAGGGACAAAAATCATGTAAAAATCAATGAACCGGAAAATCGCCACTTCATGCACATCTACCCATTATAGTAATGACAATTGATCAGTTTTGAAAAGATTGTTCAGAAAGTAGGAGGAGTTGCGTTCACAAGGCTGAATATCAATCAGCTACAGAGACTAAGTTTCAAGGGACAAAAATCTTGTAAAAATCAATGAACCGGAAAATCGCCACTTCATGCACATCTACCCATTATAGTAATGACATTGACCAAGTTTTGAAAAAAGATTCATTCAGAAATGTAGGAGGAGTTGCGTTCACAAGGCTGCAATATCAATCAGCTACAGAGACTAAGTTTCAAGGGACAAAATCTTGTAAAAATCAATGAACCAGAAAATCGCCACTTCATGCACATCTACCCATAATAGTTATGACATTGACCAAGTTTTGAAAAGATTCATTCAGAAATGTAGGAGGAGTTGCGTTCACAAGGCTGCAATATCAATCAGCTACAGAGACTAAGTTTCAAGGGACACAAATCTTGTAAAAATCAATGAACCAGAAAATCGCCACTTCATGAACATCTACCCATTATAGTAATGACATTGACCAAGTTTTGAAAAGATTTATTCAGAAATGTAGGAGAAGTTGCGTTCACAAGGCTGCAATATCAATCAGCTACAGAGAATAGGTTTCAAGGGACAAAATCTTGTAAAAATCAATGAACCAGAAAATCTCCACTTCATGCTCATCTACCCATTATAGTAATGACATTGACAAAGTTTTAAAAAGATTTCATTCAGAAATGTAGGAGAGTTGCGTTCACAAGGCTGCAATATCAATCAGCTACAGAGAATAGGTTTCAAGGGACAAAATCTTGTAAAAATCAATGAACCAGAAAATCTCCACTTCATGCACATCTACCGAGTATAGTAATGACATTGACCAAGTTTTGAAAAGATTCATTCAGAAATGTAGGAGGAGTTGCGTTCACAAGGCTGCAATATCAATCAGCTACAGAGACTAAGTTTCAAGGGACACAAATCTTGTAAAATCATTGAACCGGAAAATCGCCACTTCATGCACATCTACCCATAATAGTTATGACATTGACCAAGTTTTGAAAAGATTCGTTCAGAAACATAGGAGGAGTTGCGTTCACAAGGCTGCAATATCAATCAGTTACAGAGACTAAGTTTCAAGGGACACAAATCTTGTAAAAATCAATGAACCAGAAAATCGCCACTTCATGAACATCTACCCATTATAGTAATGACATTGACCAAGTTTTGAAAAGATTTATTCAGAAATGTAGGAGAAGTTGCGTTCACAAGGCTGCAATATCAATCAGCTACAGAGAATAGCTTTCAAGGGACAAAATCTTGTAAAAATCAATGAACCAGAAAATCTCCACTTCATGCTCATCTACCCATTATAGTAATGACATTGACAAAGTTTTAAAAAGATTCATTCAGAAATGTAGGAGGAGTTGCGTTTACAAGGCTGCAATATCAATCAGCTACAGAGACTAAGTTTCAAGGGACACACATCTTGTAAAAATCAATTAACCGGAAAATCGCCACTTCATGCACATCTATCGAGTATAGTAATGACATTGACCAAGTTTTGAAAAGATTCATTCAGAAATGTAGGAGGAGTTGCGTTCACAAGGCTGCAATAACAATCAGCTACAGAGACTAAGTTTCAAGGGACAAAAATCATGTAAAATAATGAACCGGAAAATCGCCACTTCATGCACATCTACCCATAATAGTTATGACATTGACCAAGTTTTGAAAAGATTCGTTCAGAAACATAGGAGGAGTTGCGTTCACAAGGCTGCAATATCAATCAGTTACAGAGACTAAGTTTCAAGGGACACAAATCTTGTAAAAATCAATGAACCGGAAAATCTCCACTTCATGCACATCTACCGAGTATAGTAGTGACATTGACCAAGTTTTGAAAAGATTCATTCAGAAATGTAGGAGGAGTTGCGTTCACAAGGCTGCAATATCAATCAGCTACAGAGACTAAGTTTCAAGGGACACAAATCTTGTAAAAATCAATGAACCGGAAAATCTCCACTTCATGCACATCTACCGAGTATAGTTATGACATTGACCAAGTTTTGAAAAGATTCGTTCAGAAACATAGGAGGAGTTGCGTTCACAAGGCTGCAATATCAATCAGTTACAGAGACTAAGTTTCAAGGGACACAAATCTTGTAAAAATCAATGAACCGGAAAATCTCCACTTCATGCACATCTACCGAGTATAGTAGTGACATTGACCAAGTTTTGAAAAGATTCATTCAGAAATGTAGGAGGAGTTGCGTTCACAATGCTGCAATATCAATCAGCTACAGAGACTAAGTTTCAAGGGACACAAATCTTGTAAAAATCAATGAACCGGAAAATCGCCACTTCATGCACATCTACCCATTATAGTAATGACATTGACCAAGTTTTGAAAAGATTCGTTCAGAAACGTAGGAGGTGTTGCGTTCACAAGGCTGCAATATCAATCAGCTACAGAGACTAGGTTTCAAGGGACACACATCTTGTAAAAATCAATGAACCAGAAAATCGCCACTTCATGCACATCTACCCATTATAGTAATGACATTGACCAAATTTTGAAAAGATTCATTCAGAAATGTAGGAGGAGTTGCGTTCACAAGGCTGAAATATCAATCAGCTACAGAGACTAAGTTTCAAGGGACAAAAATCTTGTAAAAATCAATGAACCGGAAAATCGCCACTTTATGCACATCTACCCATTATAGTTATGACATTGACCAAGTTTTGAAAAGATTCGTTCAGAAACGTAGGAGGTGTTGCGTTCACAAGGCTGCAATATCAATCAGCTACAGAGAATAGGTTTCAAGGGACACACATCTTGTAAAAATCAATGAACCGGAAAATCGCCACTTTATGCACATCTACCCATTATAGTTATGACATTGACCAAGTTTTAAAAAGATTCATTCAGAAACGTAGGAGGAATTGCGTTCACAAGATATAGACGTACGGACGGACGTACGGACGGACAGACGGAGAAGATGACGCCAATGTACGACCGCCTTCGGTGGCGTATAATAAATGACACACGGTGGCTTATATAATTCTTCATTTTAACTCACCTTTACTGTAAGTTGTTTGTCAAGGACAAGAATCTCTTCGTTCTGGGCAGTTGCACGTGCAGATCGGGGTCTTCTCTGATGACGCAGTTCCGCTTGTTTGACTAAGTCCTCGGACATGATAAGCTCACTTGGTGATCCTGTAAACGACATCATATATAATCGTGTAAAGGTTTCTCGCCATTTTCACTTTTGGTCAATTATTTGCGACGAGTGTTCCTGGAATTTACTGAAGAGAGGATGATTCTGTGAGTATATGGCAACCCCCACACCTGCCAGAGTTCTCGTCGTCGACCTCGAGTCATGGAGTCTCAGGTTACTAACCTTATCCACGCCACAGAGGTCCTGAAGGTCGATATGCATGATCAGATATAAATAGAACAAATAACGTGTTAGGTGCACTTGAGAACAGTTGGAATGAACTCTGACGTAGTAATGAAACCAAGTTTATACATAAATAACTTATAGTAAAATCACATTACCAAAGGGATATTGGGAATAACAACACATATCGGAAACCCAAGTATATTTTATTTAAGGAACCTCCTGGGTAATCAATCTTCGACCCAGAAAATGCGTCATCTATAAATATACTAGCTCCACCAAATATGGACGGTTTCTTTGCCTAATCAATGTTAACTTGGGGAATTGGGTCTTATAAAAAAAACAAAAAACATTGCAACATTGATGCATTTTAACTATTACAATCGTATATTCATGATTATTGATTACTATTTTGATTTTATTACTTTAGGAGTGAAAGCTTTCTAAGATATAATTCGGTATCCTTTTCAGTTTTTAAATTTGACGATATCAAGCCAAGCTACACACATTAACCTTAAAACGATCCCTTACTTAGGCCCCCCATTCCAAACAATAATAATAATAATAATAATAATAATAATAATAATAATAATATAAAAGTAAGAATCAAACCTGCAACTAATACATTTTCATTTTCAGTTTAGGATACGACTTAAGTCATTATATAAAATAAAACAAAGAGGGATTATATTAGTTTAGGCTCGTCAAATGAAGGTTCTTTTCAATACTACGACAGTTTAGCATCACCAGTGTGACTAGCGTCACATACCATTATCATTAATATTTATAAACGATACTCCGTCAATAACTATTTTTTGCTAAAGAAAAGGCTTCGTACGGAGTAATTAATAGTTGTAATGAGTTATAGATTGTAAGAATCGCACGTTCATCACAAACGTATGATTAAACTAAACTAATCTAAATAAACGATTGATTTCTATGACGACCGATTTAATACTGCGGGAAGGAAGGGTACGCATTTGTTATTTATATTTGCAAAATGTGCTTTATTTAAACAACTTTTCATTTCGGAAAACGAATTGTTGTCTCGTAAAAAGTAAAATGTTATTCAGTATAAACGAATTTTATATCGTAAGACGGAATGTTATTTAGTTAAATACAAAACAACGACATGATGCAGTATAATTAGTTTAACAAATGCGTATCGTACTTGCGGAATAAGATATATATTAGTCACACTGCAATGTCTCTTAATTATAGTGTTTTGGCAAGATAACTGGTACAAGATGAACTGGATTTGAGTGAAATCCAGTCTTCTGCAAGAAACAGCTCTTTCATTCGGCATCTAAAGCATATTCATGCAATATTTATTGACAATAAACATAAAGTAAAAGTTGTCGTGGAAAAAAACATGATAAAACCAATACTTTTCGAATAGGCTAGAGCTCTATTTCCCATTTCTGAAAGTTTTAAGATGCGTACGGTGATGGTGAAAATGACGTCACGTGTAAGAAAGTTGACGTCGGCGTGCGTCGCACGGTGATACCAATGTTTTTTTCTTTCTTTTTCCCTCGAGAACTCTGATCAGGGGAATATTGTTTTTGCTCTGTCTCCTTGATTGTTGGTTTGTCAGCAACTTTAACATTGGCCATAACTTGAAAACTATAAAAGGTATTTACTTGAACTTTATATAGGAATAGAATGCGACTCGGAGAAGTACAGTGACTAAGAACAATAACCTACCTTGCCCAATTTTGGAAACCCCCCCCCCTTTTTTATTTTTATTTTTCATTTTTTGTCGGAAGAATTACTCATAAACTATTCAAGGTATTTACTTGAAACTTAATATAAAATAGATGGTGAGATTGGGAAGTGCAATAACCAAGAAACGCAACTCTACATTGATTAATTTGTGAATTATCTTTCATTATTTATTTTTACAATGAATTTCTGTCCAGATAATACCTAATTTACCATATACTTGAACACTAAACAAGGTAATGACTTGAAACTTCATATAGAAGTAGATGACAACTAGGAAAAGCGCAGTGCCCAAGAACCATAACTCTACAAGACCGTTTTTTTTATTATATCCTTTTTTAAAATAATACTTTGTTGGGAGCAAAACTCATAAACAAAACAAGGTAAGGGCTTGAAATTTGAAACATAATATGATAGCAAGTAGGCGCAGTGCAGTAATTAAGAACCATAACTCTGCCTGGTCAAAGTTTTGTATTATATCCCTTTATTTATTTTATATCATTTTTGTCCAAAGCATAATTACTCAAGTATTCAAGGTATTGATTTGAAACCTAAAATACAGATAGTGAGTAGCAGGCACGTAATGATAACAAAACAAAGCTATGGCTAGTTCTTTTTTTTTTTTATCTCCCTTTATCTTCTTTAATGTGTGTGTTTTTTCTTCTTCTTTTTTTTTGTCTTTGGGCATTACTTCATTTCTAGATAAAGTTTATATATATAACATACATATTCCACTAATTAATGGCATGCAACTGGCATCAATTATTTGACATCTGACCTTCTCAGACGTGGGCATGTGTTTGTTTTGTTTTTTATCCCCCCCCCCCGCATCGATAGATTTTTGGTCTGTCTGTTTGCATGTTTGTTTATTTGTCACAAAACTTTAACACCTTGACCATAACACGGAAGTCCTTCCACCTAGATCCTCCAAACTTCACATGTACACCTTGATGAGCTCTACCTGCCAGACCCACATAGAGGTTACGTGGTCAAAGGTCAATGTCACCGTGACCCAAAATAACAAATATTTGCCACATTATGAACGTGATTCCATCCATAAACTACAAAATACACAAGTGTATGCACCTTAATAGGATGTATCGCAAGACCCACTTAGAGGTCACGAGATCAAAGGTCAAGGTCACCGTGACCCAAAACAGCAAATATTAACCTTTGTGAAAAAAGAAGAAGAAAAGAATCGAACTTGTTAAGAAATGGTGAATTAATTGGCAGTGAAATTTCTGCTGAAATGTGTAAATTACTTTTATCTTAATTAAAAAAAAATCTTCGATTTACTGGGAACCATTAAACAATATATTTCGTCCCTCTATATCTCAGCCATACAGGACTGTAAAGGTTTACCTGTTAATTGTAAATGGTAACCACTGAACAAGCTTGCAATACTTTTAGATCATAGAGAAAGACGATAAGATTTTTATTATAAAGTACATATTGTTTTACGTTTACCTCCCCCCACCCCTACCCCCACCCCTCCCTCAAAATTCCGTTGTCACTCAAGCTTATAAATTGTTTGAGCAACATATGATCTATATGGCGTGCAATAGTTTATTTCGGCAATATTGCAACCTAAACAAAATTCACATATGAAATCAATAAAAAAATCCCTTTCTTATGCAACTTATTAAATGCATGTATGATTATTAACCAAGAGAGAGAGAGAGAGAGAGAGAGAGAGAGAGAATTGAAAATGAATAATGAAGTAACAATATACCTTCAGGAGAAGCAAATTACCATCATCCCCGCGTCATAATTGGTAATGAATAATTCCTCTGCCTTACATAAGCGATAGGTCGGTATCAGACGGAATACACCCAAGGTATAATAAAGCTTATTGATCCATACCTGTCAGTTTCAGACGCCGGGAGACTGACAAAAACAGCCTCATATACAGTTCTTCTTTCCGTAAATCAATAATAGTTCTCACCTTTCTAGTTGTAATAACCTTTCGAAATGTCCGGTCCCATCTCCTTTAAGGTCCTGGAGTTAAAACGCGACTTCGTGTATGTGTGTGTGTGTGTTTTTTATTTCCAAAATTTGAAATAGCATTCACCAGAGATTTAAACTGATCATATTCCATAAGTTATAATGCATACTTATCTCCAGTTGACCACTGTCTGCAGGTTATTCAATAGATGACTGATCGCCTCATTAACCTGTGGATAAATAAATCACCTGGACGGAGAACATGCCCGCAGTCGCTCTGTACACGTCACTTATCGACCACACATGGACCAATTGCAGAATCTCAGACAAGTGTCTGTGGAGGAGGTAGCTACTGATATATAAGATATCAGGCTATCGGCCCTGGTTATTTCAGTTCTGTGAATTTGTGATTTGGTACCTTGGAAACATATTCAAAGAACTAAAAACAATACCTGATCACTGCTGCATCAAACTTGAAATTATGTCTATGGCAGTCACAGGCAGCAAGTTGCACTCAAACTTTACAATAAATCCCAATATTAGAAGCGGGTTATCTTATACAATAAATAGTTTATTTCAGTAGCTCTTAGAAATATATCAGGAGCGCTTAAGATATACAATAAATAGTTTATATCAGTATCTCTTAGAAATATACCAGGAGCGCTTAAGATATACAATAAATAGTTTATATCAGTAGCTCTTAGAAATATATCAGGAGCGCTTAAGATACACAATAAATAGTTTATTTCAGTAGCTCTTAGAAATATATCAGGAGCGCTTAAGATATACAATAAATAGTTTATATCAGTAGCTCTTAGAAATATATCAGGAGCGCTTAAGATACACAATAAATAGTTTATATCAGTATCTCTTAGAAATATATCAGGAGCGCTTAAGATACACAATAAATAGTTTATATCAGTAGCTCTTAGAAATATATCAGGAGCGCTTAAGATATACAATAAATAGTTTATTTCAGTAGCTCTTAGAAATATATCAGGAGCGCTTAAGATACACAATAAATAGTTTATATCAGTAGCTCTTAGAAATATATCAGGAGCGCTTAAGATACACAATAAATAGTTTATATCAGTAGCTCTTAGAAATATATCAGGAGCGCTTAAGATACACAATAAATAGTTTATATCAGTAGCTCTTAGAAATATATCAGGAGCGCTTAAGATACACAATAAATAGTTTATATCAGTAGCTCTTAGAAATATATCAGGAGCGCTTAAGATACACAATAAATAGTTTATATCAGTAGCTCTTAGAAATATATCAGGAGCGCTTAAGATACACAATAAATAGTTTATATCAGTAGCTCTTAGAAATATACCAGGAGCGCTTAAGATATACAATAAATAGTTTATATCAGTAGCTCTTAGAAATATATCAGGAGCGCTTAAGATATACAATAAATAGTTTATATCAGTAGCTCTTAGAAATATATCAGGAGCGCTTAAGATATACAATAAATAGTTTATATCAGTAGCTCTTAGAAATATACCAGGAGCGCTTAAGATACACAATAAGTAGTTTATATCAGTATCTCTTAGAAATATATCAGGAGCGCTTAAGATATACAATAAATAGTTTATATCAGTAGCTCTTAGAAATATACCAGGAGCGCTTAAGATACACAATAAATAGTTTATATCAGTAGCTCTTAGAAATATATCAGGAGCGCTTAAGATATACAATAAATAGTTTATATCAGTAGCTCTTAGAAATATACCAGGAGCGCTTAAGATACACAATAAGTAGTTTATATCAGTAGCTCTTAGAAATATATCAGGAGCGCTTAAGATACACAATAAATAGTTTATATCAGGAGCGCTTAAAATATCCAGAATATCATTGATATTAGTGGCGCTTAAAATAAACAAAATTGCCTATACCAGGAACGCTTAAATCACTTAAATCAGTTGCGGGTGGTTACATATGTACAATAAATCATTTTCACCTTGAGCGCATGAATATGCATTTAATCACTTGAATCGCATATAAGAATAAGTCTTTATATAAAAAAAAGCTCAAAATACAGAATAAATCACTTATACCAGGGGAGCTTGAATAATTCATTTATATCAGGAGCGCTTAAAATAAACAATAATTAAGAAATCATAATAAAATATTTATTTCTCATATCAGTAACGCATAAAATAAACAATAAATCTTAATGTCAGTAGCACATGAACACAGAATGCATAATTCATATCTCTAACGCTTAAACTATGAAAGAAATCATTTATATTTATACAATTAATTGGGTCACAGTCTGAGACCAAAAAGGGGAACATTTTTGTTTGTGTCCAGGCTCTTACCCAATCATGCATAGATGGATTTTTGAAATAACGCGCCACGAATGTTTAATTTAACAAGAAAAGACGATGTGTCTTGTGCAAGACCCAGGTCTGCAGCTCAAAGTTCAAGGTCACAATCACAGGACAAATGTAGAAAAGTGGCACTTTTTTCGGTGCCCGGGTTCCTAATGCTGTTTTATTTAAAACGATTTCGAAATAACTTGGCACAAAAAGGCTTTCAGATATGTGACACATGCAAGAACCACGTTTGTAGCCTTAAAATGTCAAGGCCACAATTAGTCAAAAAGAAAAGATGGTCCTGTCAGTCATTTTCTTTGGGGGCATTTGTGACTGTGAAAGGTCTTGTTTTTCTTCATCTCATAGGCGGTAACATTATAGGACTCAATAATATAGTGGAAATATAAAACATTGTCAGGCAGATAAGATGTAAGTACTGTAAAGACAAGTGCATTTACTTTAAACAGTTATCACAGATGTATAATTGAAATGTATTCATGTACTGGGATGCTTGTTGCTTTTTTCAAAGCTTTTTAAACTCGTTTTTATTCAGCTATAATCAGGCTTTCGGTGGGTCGGTGGTTCTACCCGGATGCCTCCGTGCATTCGGGATCTTCCTCCACCTTTAATTAGCTGGACGTCACTATATGACTGAAATACTGTCGAAGCCACGGTAAACTCAAATAGTCAAGTCAAGTCAGCTATAAACACGTATTATAATTTTGCATTTGAATTTCGGCGCTCGTCCCTTTAAGGAAATGTTCAATCGGAAATATCCTTGACTTTTCATCCAAGAGTTTCCCGTAGAAGCTAAAATGTAATTAAACTATTCATTATTCTGTTTATTGTCTTGGTTCTCTACTGGCACATTGTTTACATTTAATTCATTCAATATGAATGACCTAATTATGTGTAAGTAGAATCAAGTGATGAGCTAGGTTACGAAACACGTGAATAATTAAATAGGGCACTGTAATTTCAACATGTAGTCCAGTCAGTGTTTCAGTCATTTTGAAACATTGTCGACTTGATAGTGAACTATTAGACTGCAGCATATAAACTTAGAGCCAGAAAAAAATCAATTGAAAGTACTATTTTTTGTTTTATTTTTTATATCAATTTATCCCTTTATTTCATAGACGTGTTTTGACTCCTTGGCAAAAAATCACAGCACACACAGTTCTAACAGATCCATACAGAAGCTGTCTGAGAAGGGTCTACTTTGTTTACTACAACGACAAACGTAGTGTATGTGTTGAATTTATTCAGTTTCAGGATGAAAGGTGAGTTGATTGACCAAGAGGTCAGTTTTCGTAGTAACAAGAGTCAAATGACTGAAATTCTACACAGCTATAATTGTCCTTTACGCCCTTGAGAATGGCGACAATTCCCATGAAAGTGGCCGCCATGTTATGTGTGTGAGCATCCAAGGTTGCTATGGTAACACAAAGGAGCAATATGAAAGAGACACTGCCAGATTCTTTATAGAGCCCGCTGTTTCAAAATATGTCGCTTTCAGGAAGAGGTTACTCGAAAAATAAAACATGATAATAAAACAGACTCGCATGAATTTTATTTCATTTTGCTCGACGGTAAAATATATATAAAAAAAACATGAAGTCGTTTAAAATGATACTGGTATATCTTTTTATTGAGTCGTTGAACATTGAATGGTAGATCTAAAAATGGTTGACTCAGTGGCAGGAAAATGAGAAAGAGTTTGATATCATGCGACTTGCCTACAGTGTTATATGCAGCCATATATATATATATATATATATATATATATATATATATATATATATTATATAGAGAGAGAGAGAGAGAGAGAGAGAGAGAGAGAGAGGGGAATTTTATGATGGTTTTTATCGACGAATAATGGTGATAAAAGGTTACAAAGCTGTGCATCGAGTAGATCTCTGTTTTTTTTAGCTCGCTGGGACGAAGTCCTCGAAGAGCTTTTGGATTTGAGTATGTCGTTTGGCGGGCGGGCGGCGTCAAATTTAAGGTTTCGCACGATAACTTCAAAACCTGTCGATAGATTTAAATAATTTTTGTACACATGTTTATCTCAATAAATAATGTCAAGTTCGATTTTAACCAAAATCCGTAAATTTTAAATACAGATATTTCCACTTTTCGACTTAGAATTTGAAAAACAAAACAAAACAAAACAAAACAAAACACCATTTCCGCACAATAACTCCCAAACCAAACAGGTTGACAGATTTAAGTTATTTTGGATACACATGTTTTTCCTTATAAAACAAAGGTCATGTTCGACTTTGGGCAAAATCCGTAAACTCAGTTATTGCCCCTTTCACACTTAGAATTTGAAAAAAACAACAACAAAACAACAACAACAACATCAACCACCAAAAAACACCTCTTCCGCGAGAAAAATCCCGAACGGGTAGACAGAATTAAATAATGTTTGGTACACATGTCTATCTAAATAAAACAAATGTCAAGTTTTTGGGCAAAATCCATCAATTTTCAACTCATTTATGGCCCCTTTTCGACTTAGAATTTGCAAAAAAAAAAGAAACCTTGTCTGCGAGATAATTCCCAAACAGGTTGACAGATTCAAATAATAATTGGTATAACTGTAAACACACACACACACACACACACACACACACACACACATTTACCCAGTTTTACAAAATACATTCTCAAATTTCATTTTTACAGCCACTTATGCTTACAGCAATTAATATTTTATTTGACTGTATATAAAACGAACACAAAGTATGTACACAAGCTTGCTTTTAAAAGGCTCTATACTTTTTATCTATACATTGATGGATAGTTTTATACTGGATCTTTGAACAGTTCTTACAATATCTTCATTTTAGTATCATAAATTGTTTTTCCCTCTTTGACAGATTTTTAGACTTAATGAATAAATCTTTATCACAGTATATTTAGAAAACTTGTAAAACATAAAAACAGAAACTGAAATTTTAACGCTTTGATTAATAAAAAGAAAATTTATACAACTAAAAACTGTTCTCCCAGTATTCTGCATAAAACAATTTTGGTCGAATAGTTTTAGTTTCTTCTAACAACAAACTTATTGAAATCAAGAAGAAGAAGAAGAAGAAGAAGAAGAAGAAGAAGAAGAAGAAGAAGAAGAAGTTATGGTTTATGCAGTAAGGTACTAATGTTTTGTAAGACAGTTGAATGAAGACAAAATCCACGTTAAGGAATTGATATTTAAGGCAGGTTATGTCCCAGTTCAAAGAAAAATGCATCCTTGGAATATCGCATTTTTTTACCCGGGTGTCTCTGTTCACGGGGTCTTCCCCAACCTTTAATTAGCTGCACATCTTTATATGGCTGAAATACTGACGTATCGACGAATACACAACAGAAACATCTGGCATTATTAAATTGAATAATGTTTGTGTAATGATGAGATGATATTATGCATAAGTCTATAAATAAAACTACAGTCGCGTCGGCGACAGCATCGGTTTCCGCTTAAATGAACAGTATGAAACCTGATCAGCCAGAAAATATAGCCTTCATATTATAGACACAAGTACAAAGAACAGTATGCAGAAAACTGCATGTAAATCGAATAACTTTTCGAGATAAAAACAAAAAAGCAGCCTGTGGGAGCACCTCTTATCTGTCAGCTGAACTCCTCTGGGTTCATGATAAACTCGCCGGCAGACTTTCAGTGCCTTAAAGTCTTTGATTTGTCCTGTGGTACGCAATCGCATTGCATTGTATCAGTGCGATGCGATTGTGTACAATCTAAGCGCGGAGCGATACAAAACGGTTAAATTGGCTGCGATAATTATGAAAATTAACACTACCTGCTTATATAGTTTTGAAATTTAGTTTAAAAAAGGCATGTTTTTATTTCTACAGTTTTTTATTGCAAGGTTCGTACATTCAGCTTCTCCTTCCGCATTTTTTCTCGTACCCGATGCTACAATACCCATCATTTTTTATTAGGCTGTCCATGAGGAACAGAAAAAACAAACAAACAAAAAACTCATTCGAATCAGACTTCAATTGTTTTAGTTATAAGCAAAACAACGATTATATTTCAGTCACTCTTCCTTGGTTCGAGACTGGTATCATGCCAAATGTCTATTGCGTGATACTGCAGTGCGTCAGTCTCAAGTAGGCATAGTCTCCAAATGTCTGAAATACTGCCAATGAAACGTTAAACTTCCAAAAAAAAAAAAAAAAAAATCCCCAATTTACTCTAAAATAAAAATGTATGATAAGGGAGAAAGGGAGATAACCAATAAAAGTGATGTTGTATAAATTTCTACGTAGCGGTTACTTCCCTTAACTTGATTTTTTTTCTTTTTTTTCGTCAATATGTACAGCCCATAAACGTAATAATACACGAGTGTTACTGCTTCTAGTTTGATGAAAGAAATGTGTTTGTGTTATTCAGCTTACGACACCTGAATTTCCTGTAAAACAATTACATTTGTGAAATACTCTTTCCTTTACAACTACTCGTAGTCAAGATGCATAAATATATGAGAAGGAAATTCAATATATAGTGGCACTGGCAATTGCACATTAACCAGAACAGCGCATGATTTAATGTATTATTCATAAAGAAGCGGCTAATGTCACAAGAGAATTGCAGTTTGTTGCATCCGTTTTATTTTCCTCTTATACATGTGTATATCTACAATTCATGAAAGACTTATTCTTTTATCAATCAAAATCGTCTGACAGATTTTGCAGTCTTACAGAAAAAGTGTATGTTCGAACGATTTCTGCATTTTCTTTCTTTTTTACAATTTTGTCTTGATGAAAACTGTTTGTCTCGTTAAACATGAAATAGATTTTATGTTAACATGAAATAGATTTCTATGGCGCACAAAAAAGTTCCCCATTGACGGACTGTGAACTAAATAAATAAATAAAACACTGGAAGAAATATAGGGAGGGTCTATCTTTTACAAGCGTTGAAAGAATAATGTTGAAAATTTTAGTATGTACCTTGAATTTTGCAGACGAAGCAATATGTTTTGAACGAGACAAGCAGAGATGTTTGAACTAGAAATAGCCCATTTACTGGATACTACAGGTTAACATACAGATATCGTGTGACGTCAGAAATGTAGATATCGGTCGGTAGTAGATGATGATAACACATACTGTATGCAAAAATGTCATTTTTTTTGGTCGAAAGTTGTTTGAAAATAGTAACCAGAATTGCTTCTATTATTCGATTTTTGATTTTGCGACTCAAGAATTGTTCGAGAAATGGAAGTCGTACACATAAGATAATCGGATCATAAATTTAATATCATCATTGAACCATATTTTTCTGTTAATTTTGAAGAAAAAAATGTGGACACTGTTTCATAATTGGTTTTAAGATTACGATGTTTTTTTGTTAATCACTTATTTAGGTCACATTTCACCTGACCGCTATTTTTACAAAGCACGTCGGTAGGGTCGCTTTGCTAATACGTCTTCTAAAAGAAAACAGATTGATCGGAGACATGTTATACCAGCTATTCATATAAATTAATGGACAATTACACTTGAATTTTAAATAGAACTAGCGATAAACACTAAGAAAATGTCCTTCCTATTAAGTGAATTCGGATTTAAATTGGCGAGGCTTGTACTCCCCGAGACTCAGTGGGTAGATAACGCCTGAATACGGTCTCATTACGTATGACCACCATACTCGGGGATATGGGGGTATCATTTATTATACAAGACAGGGAGACTGGTGGAGGTAAGCAGATAGTGGTGATTGAATTAGTCGGGGAACCAGGAGACATAACGGGGGATGCAAGAGTCGAAGCTAAGAAAAGGAAAACGGCAAAATCACTGTAAGAAACATGGTGTTAAGTTAGAAAGCAGTCACTGTATGCTTGAACTTTCTTATATACTAATTCAGACATACGTGCCTTTGTTTAGAGGCCGTTTTGCCTTAGCTCTGTTCTACGAATCTAAGAAGTTATTGAAATGATTTTATCAAGATACTCTAAGAAATTCAAATCGCACGTAGATTACCTTCTTAAATCCCAAATAGCCCGATCGTTTTCTTGCTCTGTAACTTAAATGATCAGAAAATCTATCCTCAGTGCTGTGTGGAAGCACTATATCTCAAGTCTCCAAATGACTGAGATACTGTTTAACCCAACAGACAAACAAACAATCTTTTTCCTCAGAATTTTATATTATTTTTATTAGATTAGTGTGTTGTTTCTGACTAGACACCCAGCCCATTGTACAACCGCAGATACGAATTGCAGTGACAACTAAATCGTGGCAGGAAGGTAACATGGAAACATATGTATATAAGCCAGGCTACCAGGATCCTGTTGTCCGGACACAAACCATTTGTTGACCACGTAACGTAGACGCTGTTAATCTACTGCTGATCAACCAAACGAACACGATGTAAGAGTTCCCGCCAATTTTATTGCCGTTTGCAATAACGTTCTGAGGTTAAGCAGAGGCAGCAGACGTGTTTAACAGGGTCCGAAAATGTGGTACAAATCTCATTACTAACGATCCTGAACAGACAGCTGTCTTAAAATATATTTATCCGTACGACTCTCAACATATCAACTACAATTTGTTTGACACTCGCCGTTTCGAAAATTTGAAATTGTTAGTTTCGCCATCGGCGCATGCGCAGCACATAAACTCATTAGGATATATGAGACTTGCTTTTGTTTGATGATAATTAATCGTCGATAGGGGGACTAAAATGTATACACTTATAAAACCATGCAGGCACGTTCCTAATGTAAATCTTAATCAAAATTAAGACATCGGTCCTAGATTACAAGGTGGCCATGCATGGCAACAAGCAAAGGTACCCGGTACGTTGCTGTCCATTACAAAAAATCAATGACCTTATATATAATAAGAAGGTAGGTAACTTCTTCCTCTGAAAACGTACATTATGTCGTTTCAATTGCCGTAACTCCTTTGATTATTGAAAGATTTCATAAAATTGACTTTATTTTGCGTGGAAGGAATGAATAAAGACAAACAGGGACAAAACACCCCCTTGTCTGAGGAATCACCCTAAAAATGTTCATGAATTCAAAAACTCGTTTAGTCGGAAGAGATCTCGCCAATTTTTCCCGTGTAAAACTAAAGAAAAACTAAAGCCACACTATCAGTGTTGATTTGTATGGACAGATACTCATGAAAGAAACAAAAATACCCGAAATGAACACTTGTGCTGATTTGAAATCCATTGTTTTGAGAATATTTTGTGACTAAATCGAAAATAAAACTACTTCAGCAATGTCACCGAGACGCTCGATAGAAACTGTAGAGAATCCGCAGTTTAAACGTAGCTGAACAACGGTCAAGATCGAGTCGGATGAATTTGTAAAAAGGCAGAAAAAAGGCGGCTAAATAAGATGAAAAATGAAATAAAAAGTATTCATTTTTGGTTTATTTATTTCTTTTATCAGTATCTGTCCATACAATTCTTTGTTGATATTGTAGCTTTAGTTTTTCTTTAGTTTTACACGGGAGAGATTGGCGAGATTCCGTCGGTCAGATCTCTTCCAACCAAACACGTTTTTGACTTGGCGGACTGTTGTAGCGCGATTTCTTTGGCAAGGGGGTGTTTTTGTACCTTATAGTCTTTATTCATCCTTTCCATGCAAAATAAGACCAATTTTAAGAAAATCCACCAAATTTCAAAGGAGTTACGGCAATT
>CM037779.1:78934601-78958107 GCA_021229015.1 Solen grandis
TAACTGAAGAAATAAGCTGATATTAAAAAATTTTCTTTTAATTGACTAGTAAAAGTACTGGTTTCAACTGCAGACATAATTGATTGATATTAACTTTATTCGAATATTTTTAAAGAAGTCCGATCTTCAAAAACTAAACATCATTAGAACGATCTCTTCACGAACTAAAACTTTTGTTCATATACTTTCTATAAAATATTTCTAGATTGGAAGCTATTTTGTGCGCATAAAAATAACCGGTATTATGACCTTGACTTTTGCATATTTTCATCGTTATTTACTGTGAGTTTATTTGCATTATTTAAATGCATAAAGAGTGAAAAAATGATGAAGATTGAACAAAAATAAAGTCAGGAGCTGCAAAAAAGAAGCAACATATGGATTTACAATTCTTTGATAAAAGGATCAAACTTTCGACTGTAGTTATTTGATCAAATGAAGTCCAATCTTCAAAAACTAAACACCAATGGAAAGATCTCTTCACAAACTAAAACATTTGTTCATATACCTTCTTTAAAATATTTTTAGATTTGAAGCTATTTTGTGCCGATACAAATAACAATAATCGGTATTATGACCTTGACCTTTGCATATTTTCATCGTTTTTGACTATGAGTTTGTTTGTATTATTTAAATGCATTAACAGTGAAAAAATGATGAAGATTGAACAAAAAATAAAGTCAGGAGCTGCAAAAAAGAGGAAACATACGGATTTACAATTGTTTGATAAAAGGATCAAACTTTGGACTGTGGTAATTTGATCAAATGAAGTCCGATCTTCAAAAACTAAACACCAATGGAAAGATCTCTTCACAGACTAAAACTTTTGTTCATATACTTTCTATAAAATATTTTTAGATTTGGAGCTATTTTATGCCGATAAAAATAATAATAATTGGTATATGACCTTGACCTTAGCATATTATGCTTATTTTTTTTCTATGATTTTATTTGGTTGATACAAATGCATAAACAGTGAAATAATGATGAAGACTGAACAAAAAATAAAGTCAGGAGCAGCAAAAAAGAGGAAACATATGGATATACAATTGTTTGATAAGAGGATCAAACTTTGGACTGTGGTCATTTGATCTTCTATCTCATCTCTGCATAAAATGGGCACGTTTTTTGTAGACCTACCCTTATTTCACAGTTTTTGCGAGATTCGAACTTTCAACCTCCTGTAGCACGAAAGTTTTATATACGCAAATTTTTGGAACCTATCATATTTTATTGGGATATTTACAAGGAACATTATGCAAAAACCGCATTTGAATCGGACCTCAAATAATTGAGATATTGCTTATTAAACATTTTCATATAAAACGCCCCCTGGCTGGAAAATAAAAAAAAATGAAAATTATCTCGACGTTAGGATCATCTTCAAGTACGTGGTTATTACTGATAAAAGTTTCATAGATGTGGCTTTTCTCACATCGGAGCTATGCCGTTCACAAAAAAGGGTTAGAAAAATAAAAAAAATAAAAAAAATAAAAATAAAAAGAAACAGAACGAGAACAAAGGGTTTTCGCACTGCGATGCGAAAACCCAATAATAAAACAGAAGAAGAACAATAGGTTTTCGCAAGCGATGCGAAAAGCTAAAAAAAATTAAAACAGAAGAAGAACAATAGGTTTTCGCACTGCGTGGTGCGAAAACCTAAAAAAATAAAACAGAAGAAGAACAATAGGTTTTCGCACTGCGATGTTCGAAAACCTAAAAAAATAAAACAGAAGAAGAACAATAGGTTTTCGCACTGCGAGGTGCGAAAACCTAAAAAAACAAAACAAAAAAACAAACAGAAGAAGAACAATAGGTTTTCGCACTGCGAGGTGCGAAAACCTAATAAAACAGAAGAAGAACAATAGGTTTTCGCACTGCGAGGTGCGAAAACCTAAAAAAGTTTGGAGAAAGCCGTAATGACAAAGGCAATATGCTTATCGGTCCTGGTGTACACAATTGCGTCCTAAAATGCACCTCATTCTCTCCAATACGCATCGCAATTCACCTTTCAACACGGGCACTCTTTCCTGCGTAGGAACGTCCGGATCGTGGGTAACCAACCCAATAACCGCCTTCTTTTCTTACTTCAAATTGCTAGATTTTCGTGTACAAGCCCTTATCCGAAAAACATGAATATCTTCCATGTTTGTTGACAGAATCACTTGAAATTTTCAGGACGTTTTGCACACCGTAGGCTACGGCAATCGTGCAAAGTTCAACTTCATACATTGACTTGCCGATTTTATATGATTTTTTTAATAATTCTTGCTTAAGTATGCATGACGTCATAATCACGTGACCAAAAAAAAAATCCTTGAAGTATACATCACTTCACTTTACAGCGTGTTAATCCTGAAAAAATCATAATGTTTGACTCAAAGTTCATGAAACTACAGGCGTTTCAATTTCGTTAAAAGTACACTTTTCGTTTTCCTGCCATAACTCAACCGATTCAACCCCGATCTTCAAAAAACTTAACACCACTGGAAAGAGCTCTTGAAGAACTAAAACTTTTATTCATATACTCTCAATGAAATATTTTTAGTTTTGGAGCTATTTGGGGCCGAATAAAAACACAATAATCGTAATATGACCTTGACCTTTTCATTTATTTTTTAACTTTTCAATTGTGATCCCCTTTCAGACATAACAATACCCTCATTTGCACAGTTTTTTGCGAGGTTCGAACTTTCAACCTTCTGTAGCTCAAAAATTTTCAGCGACACGTACCCTCGAAACCTATAATATTTTATTAGGCTATCAATAGGGGACAGAATGCAAAAAAACGCATTTGAATCGGACATCAAATAAATGAGTAATAAGTCATTAATATATTTCTTGCAAAACGCCCCCTAGCGGGAAAAGTAAGACATAAATGGAAATTTTCTCAACGTTAGGATCATCATCAAATACGTGGTAAAAACTGATTAAAGTTTCATAAATGTGGCTTTTCTGATCTCGGAGATTTGCCGTTAACAAAAAAGGGTTAGAAAAATAATAAAAAACTAGAATCGCCATCGCGATATCATCGGTTTTCGCAAAAGCGATTCCATTCAGTTCACAAGTAGTATGATTCCAAAAACATTTCTTCGTTCAATGGCTTTTTTATACTCTTAACAGCGATCTTTCAAACATTTTTGTCGCAATGTTTAAGCAGACTTTTTACCGAAAAGAATATTTTTTAGTATTACCTTTCAGTTATGTAGTCGCGATATCATCGGTTTTCATGAAAGCAATTCCATTCAGTTCACGAGTCGCATGATTCGAAAAACATCTCTTCGTTCAATTGCTTGTTGATACTGTTAACAGCGATCTTTCAAACATTTTTGTCGCAATGTTTAAGCAGACTTTTTACCCAAAAGAGTACTGTTGAGTATTACCTGTCAGTTATGTAGTCGCAATATCATCAGTTTTCACGAAAGCAATTCCATTCAGTTCACGAGTCACAGGATTCGAAAAACATATTTCTTCGTTTAATGGCTTGTTGAATACTGTTAACATTGATCTTTCAAAATTTTTTGTCGCAATGTATAATTAGACTTTTTACCAAGAAGAATACTTTTGAGTTTTACCTGCCTGTTATATAGTCGTAAATTTGAAAACTTTTTTTACGGACTTCGGGTACTGCAATGTTATATGTGTGTTTTGCTTTATGATGGAGACAAATGACAATTGCATTCGATAAACAACAATTGCAAACGACAAACAACAGTATAAAATGACACACGACAATGCAATATGCCACTCAACACTATTACGAACAACTGTTGCATTGAATTACTATCATTTTCATGAAATATCGCATTATCTTTTTTTGTGTCATTTCAAATTGATGTCACCGAAGAACAGAATGCAAAAAAAATCGCATAAAAATCAGACTTCATTTTTTTTAAAATTATTAATAGTGATTTCAAGCTAATCGCCCCCAAGCGGCAAAATGAGAACAAAAACTGATTAAAATTTTACTATTAGGTACCTAGCAATGCAGCAAATGGTTCAATCAAGTATACAAGTCGCACTAGTCAAACATTCTATTCTTTATATATCACAATTTGAAGCATAAAAACTGATTTACAATTGTTATAAAGAGGATCAAAACTTGGACTGCCGTAAAAGGACCAAATCAAGTCCGATCTTTAAAAACTTAACATCACTGGAAAGGGTCTTTAAGAAATAAAACTTTTGTTATATACTTTCAATGAAATATTTTTTGTTTTGGAGCTATTTGGAGCCAAATAAAAACACAATAATCGTAATATGCCCTTGAACTTTGCAATTTCAATTTAACTTTTTAATTGTGAGGTCCTTTCAGACATAACAATACATAATTTGTGAAAATATCATGAAAAATGAACTAAAAATAAAGTCAGGAGCGACAAAAAACATGTTTTCGAAATTTTAATTTTTCCTAAAATTTAGTGAAGTTCGACCATTTCTAGAGGACAAACCATGCATTTATTAAATTCTCCACCCCATATATATTGTGCGTATATGTCTTGCAAATCATTTGCAGCAAACAAAATTCTTCTATCTGATGTCTAACGAAAACGGATAGGTTTTTCGTACACATACCCTCATCTGCACAGTTTTCTGCGAGGTTCGAACTTTCAACCTTCCGTTGCTAGCTCAAAAAGTTTCATCCACTCACACCTAGAAACTATCGTATTTTATTAGGTTATCAACAAGAAAGAAAATGTAATAAACCGCATTTGGATCAGGCTTTAACTTTTTGAGTTATAAGTAGAAGAGTGCTTTCAAGCTAAGCGCCCCCTAGCGGCAAAATGAGAAACAAAATTGATTAAGTTTTTACCATTAGGTACCTAGAAATGCAGCAAATAGTTCAATCAAGTACGCAAGTCGCACTAGTCGAACATTCTATTTCTTATATATCACTGTTTAAAGCATAAAAACTGATTTACAATTATTCCAAAAAAGGATCAAACTTTGGACTGCCGTAATATGACCAAATCAAGTCCGATCTTAAAAAACTAAAAATCACTAGAAAGAGCTCTTAAAGAACTAAAACTTTTGTTCATATACTCTCAAAGAAATAGTTTTAGTTTTTGAGCTACTTTGGGCCGAATAAAAACACAAGAATCGTAATATGACCTTGACCTTTTTGATTATTTTTAAAAAATTTAATTGTGAGTCCCTTTCAAACATAACAATACATTATATGTGAAAAAATCATGAAGAATGATCCAAAATTAAAGTCAGGAGGGACAAAAAACATGTTTTTGAAACTTTAACTTTTCCTAAAATTTAGTGAAGTTTGACCGTTTCTAGAGGACAAACCATGTATTTCTTAAATTCGTAACCCCATATATTTTGTGCGTATATGTCTTGCAAATCATTTGCAGCAAACAGAATTCTTCTATTTGATCTCTAACAAAAAATGATAGGTTTTTCGTACACCTACCCTCATTTGCACAGTTTTTTACGAGGTTCGAACTTTCAACCTTCTGTAGCTCAATACTTTCAGCGAGACGTACCCTCGATTCCTATCATATTTTATTTGGATATCAACAAGGAACAGAATACAAAAAAACTGCATTTGAATCGGACCTCAAATAACTGAGTTATTAGCCAATTATTCATTTCATGCAAAACGCCCCCTAGCGGGAAAAGTTAGACATAAATGAAAATTTTCTCAACGTTAGGATCATTTTCAAATACGTGGTAATAACTGATTAAAATTTCATAAATGTGACTTTTCTGATCACGGAGATTTGCCGTTAACAAAAAGGGGTTAGAAAAATAATAATAACTAGAATCGCAATCAGAATTGCGATATCATCGGTTTTCGCAATTCAATCACATTTTTAAACAATAGAAATTGAAATGTATCATATTTGAGTAGGCTTATGACAAGCAACACAACGCAAAAAAACCGTAATTGAATCAGACCTCAAATAACAGAGTTATTAGCCTCTAGTGACTTTTACGAAACGCCCCCTAGGGATAATTATATCAAAGGGGAATAACACAAAAAGTGCACAAGGTAGACATATGGTCCTTGCGCACTGCACTTCGCGTCATTGCAAGGAACATACAAATGAAGTTTCAAGTCATTCAAACTTATGGTGACAAAGTTATGCTTCGGACAAGAAATTCTATCAAAGGGAAATAACTAAAAAAGTGCACAAGGTAGAGTTATGGTTCTTATGCACTGCACTCCTTGTCATTGCAAGGAACATACATATGAAGTTTCAAGTCATTCAAACTTATGATGACAAAGTTATGCTCCGGACAAAAAATACTATCAAAGGGGAATAACACAAAAAGTGCACAAGGAAGAGTTATGGTTCATGCGCACACACCGCGTCACTGCAAGGAACATACATATGAAGTTTCAAGTCATTCAAACTTATGGTGACAAAGTTATGCTTTGGACAAGAAATTCTATCAAAGGGAAATAACTCAAAAAGTGCACAAGGTAGAGTTATGGTTCTTACGCACTGCACTTGCGTCATTAAGGAACATACATATGAGTTTCAAGTCATTCAAATTTATTGTGACAAAGTTATGCTCCGGACAAGAAATTGTATCAAAGGGGAATAACTCAAAAAGTGCAGATGGTAGAGTTATGGTTCTTGCGCATTGCACTTGGCGTCATTGCAAAGAACATACATATGAAGTTTCAAGTCATTCAAACTTATTGTGACAAAGTTATGCTCTGGACAAGAAATTCTATCAAAGGGGAATAACTCAAAAAGTGCACAAGGTAGAGTTATGGTTCTTGCGCACTGCACTCCGTGTCATTGAAAGGAACATACAAAGTAACCCCTATACTATAGTCAGGCTACTCAAAAATGATATTAAGCAAAATCTCCAATAGCAGCAAAACGATAAACAAATTTATTTACATATTACATTTTAGTTTTTAGAAATGCAGTAAATTAGGATTTCTGCAGTTTAGTGTGTTCTTGTCTTCACTCTGAAAGGCGAAAGGTGAAATTACAAAACATGCCATATTGTCGTTGTGAAGAAATTAAATATGCCAGGCAAAATAACAAAATTTTAACAGGCGAATGAAAAAAAGTATCGTCTTTGAATGTTTCTTGTTAGCAGTACGAAACCTTTTATGTCAGAACCATTTATCTGTCTTATATTGTATCTTGACCCTAATAGGCGAAAGAATGAAAAGATGCCATATTGTCATTATTTCGCCTTTTGCTTTTTGGGTCAAAGACACAACATATGCCTGGCAAAATAACAAAATTTTAAGGTGAAGGAAAGAAAAGTTTCATCTTTGAATGTTTCATGTCCTGGGTTATAAACATCAGACACCACGATATAGCAGATTTCCTGTTGTAGTGTTTTCGACTAACAAAAAAATTGAAGGAACAAAATGACAACACTTCTGGTTTTGCCATCCGTGGTTATTCTTAATCACTGAAGAATCTGCTGACATTAAGAACATAGAGTAAATAATTATATGAAAATGTAATACTGAAAAAATTAGTATGGAAAAGTTCAATTTATATATGATATAAGCAAGTTCTTATGTAAGACATGCTGGAAACTGCTGACTATATGCACAAAGCAGGAAACTGGTGACCCTATATAGGATGAGAATCTGGAGGGAGAAACTCAAAGCATTCAAAGACGAAACATTTTGTCCTTTCGCCTTTAAAAAATGTATATTTCACTTGACATGTTTCGTGTTGTCGTGTCCTTGCCCCGAAATTGTGGCATTTTTCGTTATTTCGCCTTTCGGGCGAAATGGCAGAAATCAGCCACCACAGTCCCCTGATCATATATACAAATAGAAACCGGAGGGCGAAACCATAGTGCTATCTTATTATTTCGACTTTTCCTTTTGATGCGCAAAAACACGACAACACGAAATCTGCTACAGTGTCGTGTCTTCGCCTTTCAGGTTTAGGGTGCGAACACAAGAACACGACAACTAAAGGGCGCCAAAATGAAATGGTTTCTACCTGCAAACATGAAACATTCAAAGAGGAAAGTTTTTATTCAATTAGGGTACTTTTTTTTGCTTTGCCTGTTAAAATTTCATTATTTCGCCTGGAATATTTTTTGTTTTCGTGTTTTTGCACCGAAAGGCAAAAGGTAAAATAACGACATTATGGCATGTTTTTGTTATTTCGCCTTTTGCCTTTCGGAATGAAGACACAAACACACGAAATGTCTAAAATAATCCACCATTGAAGAAAGTTCAGTCAAGTATACAAGATGCACAAGTCGAATACTTTTCTTTATACATCACAATTTGAAGCAAAAGAAAATGTAACCAAAAAAGATCAAATTTTTACCAATATTACATCACCAAATCATGTTTTTTTTAATTGGTGCAATTTGGACATCCCCAATAAGAATACAATATTATAAACTTACTTCATATCCGTATCCTATCCTAGATCATGTGTATATAAGGATGTGTGTTACTGGTTGGTCAAATCACCTATAAGCATGTTGTCATTAGTATATATAACATGACAATCATTTTATAGAAGAAACCATGCCATATCTATATAATCTTTCTCCATTGAAACTTTAATACTTTGTAAAAATCCGTAACACAGTTGTTTTGATTTGCTTTCATGAGTCACCCGGTACCACATTTTTTCTACACGAACATGATACTCTGTTATTAGACTAGCATCAGTTATTGTTTATTACACTATGCTATCTATGTATCAGTGCAGTATTCGATTAATTCTCATGGTACTTCACTGTCTCTCTCCCTGTCTGTTTCTCTCTTTTTTTTTAATCTCACACTTAAATTTAGGTTGATTTAAAAGCTTACTTAGCTGATTACCTGTACATCACATGATGATTTTTTTTGCCTGTAATGCTAATGTTTCCAACCTATGTAAGACTTATGCAATGTTTATAATTAAAATCCCTTAATATTGAAAATTCTATCTTCCAAGGTGCTATATACGCGTGAATCTAGCATGTAGTTTATCAACTTTGTTGTTATGATAACGTAAAGTGTCCTCGTTTTCAATACAATACTGAATGATTTCAATACAACTGACTTTTTAATTTGAAATCCTATTTTTTAAGTATTTTCTACCTAATCAATTGATTACAGCAGTA
The DNA here is from genome assembly GCA_021229015.1 of Solen grandis. Taxonomy (NCBI): domain Eukaryota; kingdom Metazoa; phylum Mollusca; class Bivalvia; order Adapedonta; family Solenidae; genus Solen; species Solen grandis. The sequence goes on from CM037779.1 coordinate 78,943,674, forward strand.
TTATAACTATGCTGTAGTGGTGTATTGTGATTTATATGTTACATCTATGACAGAGAGAGGGAGAGGGGGGGGGGGGGGGGAGAGAGAGAGAAAGTAAAACTGACGCTCTAACCACACTCATTGATTTTTTATACGTCTTGTAAAATCATCAGTGGATGGTTGTTTTGTCTGTCTCCCAATAATGAGTGATCATTTAGCTTTCTCCTTTAAATGACGCGTAAAGAAGTCAATGCACGAAAACCAAGTTAACCGAATAAACTGGCAGCGTTAGTATCGTGCATGGATCGTATCGTGTATATGAACCAAACGTGTAACGTGCGCGCACCGTGTACCGTGCGTTCCGTGTCCGTGCAACGTGCGTTCCGTGTCCGTGTAACGTGCGTTCCGTGTGCCGACTTGCACACAAGCCGCACTGTATATACACATAATAAAGTTATTATATATGAAATTCATAAAATTCGTAAATGATTGTTATGATGCAGATATTTTCTAACGCTGAGATGTATTCAGAAATCAAGTAACCTTACAATCATATATACACTTTTAAAAACTTGTGTAGAAAGGTATATGCAAAGGTACACATTACTTATTGTTTGCAAAACTGACTCTAGCATAAAAACATTAATGTTGAGATTTTCATAGCTATATTTTTCATTATGCCCAATTAAATCTATGTGAGAGAGAGAGACAGACAGACAGATAGAGAGGTAAGGATGAGAGCAGAAACTTATAGTGATTTATTCGCTTCAATAACAGTGTACTGCATTGGTGGCTAAGATAAGTCAGTCTGCTTTTAAACATAGCTACCAATCTCCAAAGGCTGACCTACATAATTGATCAGCGGTACTCATTCTACTTGAGATAAGACAGTCTGCCTCTTTAGCTTGCATATACAGGTAATCCTCGTCAGGATAAGAAGCTTTTTTTTCTTCTCCAGAAACCATTAACTTTGTCATGTCATAGATACTACATTTCACAACCGATTTTGATCAAGATTATTTTACTTGAATTATAAGATTTTAAACTTCAGGATAATCGCACAAAAAAATAACTAAATTCAAACTTTGAAAACAAATTTACAATTTTTCCAAAGAGGATAAACTTTGAACTGCCATAAAATGACCAAATCAAGCCCGATCTTCAAAAACTAAACATCATTTGAAAGGTCTCTTCAAGACCTAAATCTTATCCGCACATGATAACAATGAAATATTTTTAGTTTTTGAGCTATTTGAGGCCGTTTAAAAATCCAATAATCATGATATGACCTTGACCTTTGCAATATTTTTTAATTTTTTTTCTCTGGAACATTCAGGACATTAAACTACATAAAGTGTGAAAATTTCATGGAAAAGGAACAAAAAATAAAATCAGGAGCAACACAAATGTGTTCAAGAAATGTTAATTTGTCCCAAAATTTAGTAAAGTTTGACCGTTTCTAGAAGACAAACAATGCATTTTTCAAAATCGCCAACCCATATATTTTGTGCGTATATGTCTTGCAAATCATATGCAACAAAAAGAACTCTTCTATCTCATCTCTGAAAAAACTGGATAGGTTTTTCGTAGACCTACCCTCATTTTCACCATTTTTTGTAAGGTTTGAACTTTCAACCTTCCGTAGCTCAAAAGATTTATGTACGCCAATCATTGAAATCTATCATATTTTATTAGGCTATCATCAGTGAACATAATGCAAAAAACCGCATTTGAATCGGACCCCAAATAACAGAGTTACTCCTCTTTTTATGATTTTATACAAAGCGCCCCCTAGCGGAAAAACAAAGACAAAAATGAAAATTTTCTCAACGTAAGGATTAAGTTCATATAAGTAGAAAAAACTGGTAGAAATTTCATAATTGTGCCTTTTTTCTATCATGGCGATATGCCGTTCACAAAAACCGGCGGAAAAATAATAAAAAAAAAAAAAAAAAAAAAAATAAAACAGAAGAAGAACAATAGGTTTTCGCCCAGCGATGCGAAAACCTAAAAAAAACAAAAAAAAACAGAAGAAGAACAATAGGTTTTCGCAAGCGATGCGAAAACCTAACTAGAACCGCAAAGCGGCATCTTGGTTTTCGCTTTAACTTGACTAGTAAGAGTACTGGTTTCAACTGCAGACATAATTGATTGATATTAACTTTATTCGAATATTTTTGTTAATTGATCAAATTAAGTCCGATCTTCAAAAACTAAACATCATTAGAACGATCTCTTCACGAACTAGAACTTTTGTTCATATACTTTCTATAAAATATTTCTAGATTGAGAACTATTTTGTGCCGATAAAAATAATCGGTATTATGACCTTGACCTTTGCATATTTTCATCGTTATTTACTATGAGTTTATTTGTATTATTTAAATGCATAAACAGTGAAAAAATGATGAAGATTGAACAAAAATAAAGTCAGGAGCTGCAAAAAAGAAGCAACATATGGATTTACAATTGTTTGATAAAAGGATCAAATTTTGGACTGTGGTCATTTGATCAAATGAAGTCCGATCTTCAAAAACTAAACACCAATGGAAAGATCTCTTCACAGACTAAAACTTTTGTTCATATACTTTCTATAAAATATTTTTAGATTTGGAGCTATTTTATGCCGATAAAAATAATAATAATTGGTATATGACCTTGACCTTTGCATATTATGCTTGTTTTTTTTTTCTTTGATTTTATTTGTTTGATAAAAATGCATAAACAGTGAAATAATGATGAAGATTGAACAAAAAATAAAGTCAGGAGCAGCAAAAAAGAGAAAACATATGGATATACAATTGTTTGATAAGAGGATCAAACTTTGGACTGTGGTCATTTGATCAAATGAAGTCCGATCTTCAAAAACTAAACATTAATGGAAAGACCTCCTCACAAACTAAAACTTTTGTTCATATACTTTCTATAAAATATTTTTAGATTTGGAGCTATTTTATGCCGATATAAATAATAATAATTGGTATATGACCTTGACCTTTGCATATTATGTTTTTTTTTTTTCTATGAATTTATTTGTTTGATAAAAATGCATAAACAGTGAAATAATGATGAAGATTGAACAAAAAATAAAGTCAGGAGCTGCAAATAACCTTAAAAGTCATGCTTTTAAAATGTTGATTTTTCGAAAATATTGGTTAAGTTTGACCGCATACTGTGGACAAACCATGCATTTCCCGAATACGCCACCCCATATATTTTGTGCGTATATGTCTTGCAGATCATATGCAACAAACAAAATTCTCCTATCTCATCTCTGAATAAAATGGGTAGGTTTTTGGTAGACCTACCCTTATTTCACAGTTTTTGCGAGATTCGAACTTTCAACCTCCTGTAGCACGAAAGTTTTATATACGCAAATTTTTGAAACCTATCATATTTTATTGGGCTATCAACAAGGAACATTGTACAAAAACCGCATTTGAATCGGACCTCAAATAATTGAGATATTGCTTATTAAATATTTTCATATAAAACGCCCCCTGGCGGGAAAATCAAAACAAAAATGAAAATTATCTCGACGTTAGGATCATCTTCAAGTACGTGGTTATTACTGATAAAAGTTTCATAGATGTGGCTTTTTTCACCTCGGAGCTATGCCGTTCACAAAAAAGGGGAAGAAAAAAAAAAAAAAAAAAAAACTAGAACCGCAAAGCGGCATCTTGGTTTTCGCTTTTAACTTGACTAGTAAGAGTACTGGTTTCAACTGCAGACATAATTGATTGATATTAACTTTATTCGAATATTATTAACATTTAAAAGTCAAATAGAAAGTTTGAAAAAATGAAGATACTTAATACAAAACAATCGTGTATTATATTACAAAGGGATATCTCCTGACGTTATTTGATGACAACAGCCTTAATCGAATTTGATCGAGAGAGTGTGGGAAAAAAACTGAAAATATAAAATTTGAAGATAAGAAATGAAGTGTGATATTCTTTTTCTTCTTTTTTTAATATTCATGGGGGAAAAACTCAATATATAATAGGCTGATAACATTTGTTAACCTTCTTGCCCGAATTTAGGAAAAAACACTGTGGTTAAGTTTAAAAGTGATTGCTTAGAGAATGAACACGCAAGCAATTTGGATCTATTTGAGCTGAAGAAAATGGCAATTATCGTTATATAACCTTGACCAATGAAAACACTGTTTAATTTTTTATTTATGAGAATCTGTGTATCATAAAACTATACAACCAGTGGAGAAAATGATGAAGCTTGAACAAAGGGACAAAAAAAGACACACACTAAAAACTGAAGTTTTTGAAATTGTAATTCATCCAATTAGTGACGTTTGCCGCATGCTGTTGACAAACAATACATACCCTTAACTCGCTTACCCAAATATTCTCTGTATATATGTTTAGTAAATTAAATAATGCAAATATAATTCAGGTAACATACTGATTTACGATTTTTCGATAAAGGATCAAACTTTGGACTGTTGTAAATTGATCAAATGGAGTCCGATCTTCAAAAACTAAACATCATTGGAAAGATCTCTTCACGAACTAAAACTTTTGTTCATATACTTTCTATAAAATATTTTTAGATTTGAAGCTATTTTGTGCCGATAAAAATAACAATTATCGGTATTATGACCTTGACCTTTGCATATTTTCATCGTTATTTACTATGAGTTTGTTTGTATTATTTAAATGCATAAACAGTGAAAAAATGATGAAGATTGAACAAAAAATAAAGTTAGGAGCTGCAAAAAAGAGGAAACATACGGATTTACAATTGTTTGATAAAAGGATCAAACTTTGGACTGTGGTAATTTGATCAAATGAAGTCCGATCTTCAAAAACTTAACACCATTGGAAAGATCTCTTCACAAACTAAAACTTTTGTTCATATTTTTATAAAATATTTTTAGATGAGAACTATTTTATGCCGAAAAAAATAACAATAATCGGTATTATGACCTTGACCTTTGCATATTTTCATCGTTATTTACTATGAGTTTATTTGTATGATTTAAATGCATAAACAGTGAAAAAATGATGAAGATTGAACAAAAAATAAAGTTAGGAGCTGCAAAAAAGAGGAAACATACGGATTTACAATTGTTTGATAAAAGGATCAAACTTTGGGCTGTGGTAGTTTGATCAAATGAAGTCCGATCTTCAAAAACTAAACACCAATGGAAAGATCTCTTCACAAACTAAAGCTTTTGTTCATATACTTTCTATAAAATATTTTTAGATTTGAAGCTATTTTGTGCCGATAAAAATAACAATTATCGGTATTATAACCTTGACCTTTGCATATTTTCATCGTTATTTACTATGAGTTTGTTTGTATTATTTAAATGCATAAACAGTGAAAAAATGATGAAGATTGAACAAAAAATAAAGTTAGGAGCTGCAAAAAAGAGGAAACATACGGATTTACAATTGTTTGATAAAAGGATCAAACTTTGGACTGTGGTAATTTGATCAAATGAAGTCCGATCTTCAAAAACTAAACACCAATGGAAAGATCTCTTCACAAACTAAAACTTTTGTTCATATACTTTCTATAAAATATTTTTAGATTGAGAACTATTTTATGCCGATAAAAATAACAATAATTGGTATATGACCTTGACCTTTGCATATCTTCATTGTTTTTTTTTCTATGATTTTATTTGTATAATAAAATTGCATAAACAGTAAAATGATGATGAAGATTGAACAAAAAATAAAGTCAGGAGCTGCAATTAACCTTAAAAGTCATGCTTTTAAAATGTTGATTTTTCGAAAATATTGGTTAAGTTTGACCGTGTACTGTGGACAAACCATACATTTCCCGAATTCGCCACCCCATATATTTTGTGCGTATATGTCTTGCGAATCATATGCAACAAACAAAATTCTCCTATCTCATCTCTGAATAAAATGGGTAGGTTTTTGGTAGACCTACCCTTATTTCACAGTTTTTGCGAGATTCGAACTTTCAACCTCCTGTAGCACGAAAGTTTTATATACGCAAATTTTTGGAACCTATCATATTTTATTGGGCTATTTACAAGGAACATTATGTAAAAACCGCATTTAAATCGGACCTCAAATAATTGAGATATTGCTTATTAAACATTTTCATATAAAACGCCACCTGGCGGGAAAATCAAAACAAAAATGAAAATTTTCTCGACGTTAGGATCATCTTCAAATACGTGATTATTACTGATAAAAGTTTCATAGATGTGGCTTTTCTCACCTTGGAGCTATGCCGTTCACAAAAAAGGGTTAGAAAAATAAAAAAAAAAAGAAACAGAACAAGAACAAAGGGTTTTCGCACTGCGATGCGAAAACCCAAAAAAAGAAACAGAACGAGAACAATAGGTTTTCGCACAGCGATGCGAAAACCTAAAAAACTAGAATCGCAATCGCGATATCATCGGTTTTCGCAAAAGCAATTCCATTCAGTTCACGAGTCGCATGATTCGAAAAACATTTCTTCGTTCAATTGCTTGTCGATACTGTTAACAGCCATCTTTCAAACATTTCTGTCGCAATGTTTAAGCAGACCTTTTACCCATAAGAATATTGTTGAGTATTACCTGTCAGTTATGTAGTCGCGATATCATCAGTTTTCACGAAAGCAATTCCATTCAAATCACCAGTCGCATGTTTCGAAAAACATATTTCTTCGTTCAATGGCTTTTTGAATACTGTTGAATACAGTGATCTTTCAAACATTTTTGTCGCAATGTTTAAGCAAACTTTTTACCAAGAAGAATACTTTTAAGTATTACCTGTCTGTAATGTAGTCGCAAACTTGAAAACATTTTTTACAGACTTCGGGTACTGCAACATTATATGTGTGTGTTGCTTTATGATGGTGACATACGACAATTGTACTCGATGAACAACAATTGCAAACGACACACAACAGTATAAAATGACACGCGACAATGCGATATGCCACTTTTAATTTCATTTTCATGAAATATCGCATAAATTTTTTAGTGTTGTTTCAAATTGATGTCACCAAGGAACAGAATGCAAAAAATTGCATAAAAATCAGACTTTAATTATTTTAGTAATAAAGGGTGATTTCAAGCCAAGCGCCCCCCTAGCAGCAAAATGAGAAACAAAATTGAGTAAAATTTTACTATTAGGTACCTAGAAATGCAGCAAATGGTTCAATGAAGCATACAAGTCGCACTAGTCAAACATTCTATTCCTTATATATCACAATTTGAAGCATACAAACTGATTTACAATTGTTCTAAATAGGATCAAACTTTGGACTGCCATAATATGACCAAATCAAATCCGATCTTCAAAAACTAAACATCACTGGAAAGGGCTCTTCAAGAACTAAAACTTTTGTTCATATACTTTCAATGAAATATTTTTAGTTTTGGAGCTATTTGGGGCCGAATAAAAACACAATAATCGTAATATGACCTTGACCTTTGAAATTTCATTTTAACTTTTTAATTGTGAGGCCCTTTCAAACATAACAATACATAACTTGTGAAAATATCATGAAGAATGAACTAAAAATAAAGTCAGGAGCGACAAAAAACATCTTTTCGAAATTTTGATTTTTCCTAAAATTTAGTGAAGTTTGACCGTTTCTAGAGGACAAACCATGCATTTATTAGATTCGCTACCCCATATATTTTGTGCGTATATGTCTTGCAAATCATTTGCAGCAAACAGAATTCTTCTATCTGATGTCTAACAAAAACGGATAGGTTTTTCGTACACATACCCTCATCTGCACAGTTTTTTGCGAGGTTCGAACTTTCAACCTTCCGTTGCTAGCTCAAAAAGTTTCAGCCACTCATACCTAAAAACTTTCATATTTTATTAGGCTATCAACAAGAAACATAATGCAATAAACCGCATTTGGATCAGGCTTTAACTTTTTGAGTTATAAGTAGAAGAGTGCTTTCAAGCTAAGCGCCCCTAGCGGCAAAATGAGAAACAAAATTGATTAAAATGTTACCATTAGGTACATAGCAATGCAGCAAATAGTTCAATCAAGTATACAAGTCGCACTAGTCGAACATTCTATTTCTTATATGTCACAATTTGAAGCATAAAAACTGATTTACAATTATTCCAAAAAAAGGATCAAACTTTGGACTGCCGTAATATGACCAAATCAAGTCCGATCTTCAAAAACTAAACGTCACTGGAAAGGGCTATTCAAGAACTAAAACTTTTGTTCATATACTCTCAAAGAAATATTTTTAGATTTGGAGCACTTTGTGGCCGAATAAAAACACAATAATCGTAATATGACCTTGACCTTTTCATTTATTTTTTAACTTTTTAATTGTGATCTCCTTTCAGACATAACAATACATAACTTGTGAAAATATCATGAAGAATTAACAAAAAATACAGTCAGAAGCGATAAAAAACATGTTTTTGAAACTTTAACTTTTCCTAAAATTTAGTGAAGTTTGACCGTTTCCAGAGGACAAACCATACATTTCTTAAATTCGCCACCCCATATATTTTGTGCGTATATGTCTTGCAAATCATTTGCAGCAAACAGAATTCTTCTATCTGATCTCTAACAAAAATGGATAGGTTTTTCGTAGACCTACCCTCATTTGCACAGTTTTTTGAGAGGTTCGAACTTTCAACCTTCTGTAGGTCAAATACTTTCAGCGACACGTACCCTCGAAACCTATCATATTTTATTTGGCTATCAACAAGGAACAGAATGCAAAAAACCGCATTTGAATCGGACCTCAAATAAGTGAGTTATTAGCCATTAATAAATTTCATGCAAAACGCCCCCTGGCGGGAAAAGTAAGACATAAATGAAAATTTTCTCAACGTTAGGATCATTTTCAAATACGCGCTAATAACTGATTAAAATTTCATACATGTGACTTTTTTCTATCATGGTGATATGCCGTTCACATAAAAAGGTTAGAAAAATAATAATAAATTTGATCGCGTACTGTGGACAAACCATGCATTTCCCGAATTCGCAACCCCATGTATTTTGTGCGTATATGTCTTGCGAATCATATGCAACAAACAAAATTCTCCTATCTCATCTCTGAATAAAATGGGTAGATTTTTGGTAGACCTACCCTTATTTCACAGTTTTTTGCGAGATTCGAACTTTCAACCTCCTGTAGCACGAAAGTTTTATATACGCAAATTTTTGAAACCTATCATATTTTATTGGGCTATTTACAAGGAACATTATGCCAAAACCGCATTTGAATCGGACCTCAAATAATTGAGATATTGCTTATAAAACATTTTCATATAAAACGCCCCCTGGTGGGAAAATCAAAACAAAAATGAAAATTTTCTCGACGTTATGATCATCTTCAAGTACTTGGTTATTACTGATAAAAGTTTCATAGATGTGGCTTTTCTCACCTCGGAGCTATGCCGTTCACAAAAAAGGGTTAGAGAAATAAAAAAAATCTAGAACCGCAAAGCGGCATCTTGGTTTTCGCTTTTAATTTGACTAGTAAGAGTACTGATTTCAACTGCAGACATAATTGATTGATATTAACTTTATTCGAATATTTTTGTAAATTGATCAAATGAAGTCAGATCTTCAAAAACTAAACATCATTAGAACGATCTCTTCACGAACTAAAACTTTTATTCATATACCTTTTTAAAATATTTCAAGATTTGAACTATTTTGTAAAAATTCATCGTTATTTACTATGAGTTTATTTGTATTATTTAAATGCATAAACAGTGAAAAAATGATGAAGATTGAACAAAAATAAAGTCAGGAGCAGCAAAAAAGAAGCAACATATGGATTTACAATTGTTTGATAAAATGATCAAACTTTGGACTGTGGTAATTTGATCAAATGAAGTCCGATCTTCAAAAACTAAACATTACTGGAAAGATCTCTTCACAGACTAAAACTTTTGTTCATATACTTTCTATAAAATATTTTTAGATTTGGAGCTATTTTATGCCGATAAAAATAATAATTGGTATATGACCTTGACCTTTGCATATTATGCTTGTTTTTTTTTCTATGGTTTTATTTGTTTTATAAAAATGCATAAACAGTGACACAATGATGAAGATTGAACAAAAAATAAAGTCAGGAGCAGCAAAAAAGAGGAAACATATGGATATACAATTGTTTGATAAGAGGATCAAACTTTGGACTGTGGTCATTTGATCAAATGAAGTCCGATCTTCAAAAACTAAACACCAATGGAAAGATCTCTTGACAGACTAAAACTTTTGTTCATATACTTTCTATAAAATATTTTTAGATTTGGAGCTATTTTATGCCGATAATAATAATAATAATTGGTATATGACCTTGACCTTTGCATATTATACTTGATTTTTTTTTCTATGGTTTTATTTGTTTTATAAAAATGCATAAACAGTGAAATAATGTTGAAGATTGAACAAAAAATAAAGTCAGGAGCAGCAAAAAAGCGTAAACATATTGATATACAATTGTTTGATAAGAGGATCAAACTTTGAACTGTAATCATTTGCTTAAATGAAGTCCGATCTTCAAAAACTAAACATTAATGGAAAGATCTCTTCACAGACTAAAACTATTGTTCATATACTTTCTATAAAATATTTTTAGATTTGGAGCTATTTTATGCCGATATAAATAATAAAAATTGGTATATGACCTTGACCTTTGCATATTATGGGTGACTTTTTTTCTATGATTTTATTTGTTTTATGAAAATGCATGAACAGTGAAAAAATGATGAAGATTGAATAAAAAATAAAGTCAGGAGCTCCAAATAACCTTAAAAGTCATGCTTTGAAATTGTTGATTTTTCGAAAATTTGGTTAAGTTTGACCGCATACTGTGGACAAACCATGCATTTTCTGAATTCGCCATCCCATATATTTTGTGCGTATATGTCTTGCAAATCATATGCAACAAACAAAATTCTTTTATCTCAATTCCAATAAAAATGGGCACTTTTTTTTGTAGACCTACCCTCATTTTCACTGTTTTTTGCGAATTTCGAACTTTCAACCTTCCGTAGTCAAAAAGTTATATATACGCAGATTTTTGAAACCTATCATATTTGATTAGGCTTTTTACAAGGAACACAATGCAAAAAACCACATCTGAATCGGACCTCAAATAACAGAGTTATTAGCATTTGTTGATTTTTTTCAAAGCGCCCCCTAGCGGCAAAAATAAGACAAAAATGAAAATTTTCTCAACGTTAGGATCAAGTTCAGATAAATATTAGGAACTGGTAAAAATTTCATAATTGTGGCTTTTTTCTATCATGGTGATATGCCGTTCACAAAAAAGGGTTAGAAAAATAATAATAACTAGAACCGCAAGCGGTATCTCGGTTTTCGCTTTTAACCTAATCAACTTGAACACTTTATTTCAATTCAGCCACAATTTTCAATATGAAATAGAACGAAAAGGTTTTTGAAGACCTACTCTCATTTGCACAGTTTTTGTTTTTTTCAATGTTAGAACATTCAAACTCTTCTAGTGCAAATATTTTCCCATACCCTATCCCTTGAAATCCATCACATTCTGTGTTGCTGTCAACAAGGAACAAAATGCTGAAAACCGCATTTCAATCAGACTTTAACATTTTGAGTTATAAGCAAAAGAGTGATTTTAAGCAAAACGCCCTCTAGCGGCAAAATTAGAAACAAAATTGCAAAAACAGCAAATAGTTCAAACAAGTATATAAGTCGCACTAGTCGAACATTCTTTTTCTTATATATCACAACTTGAAGCATAAAAACTGATTAACAATTATTCCAAAAAAGGATCAAACTTTGGACTGCCGTAAAATGAACAAATCAAGTCCGATCTTCAAAAACTAAACATCACTGGAAAGTGCTCCTCAAGAACTAAAACCTTTGTTTATATACTCTCAATGAAATATTTTTAGATTTGGAGCACTTTGTGGCCGAATAAAAACACAATTATCGTAATATGACATTGACCTTTTCAATGTTTTTTTTTTAATTTTTAATTGTGAAAATCTTTCAAACTTAACAATACATAACGTGTGCAAATTTCATGACGAATAAACAAAAAATAAAGTCAGGAGCGACAAAAAACATGTTTTTGGAATTTTAATTTTTCCTAAATTTAAGTGAAGTTTGACCTTTTCTAGAGGCCAAACCACGCATTTCCTTAATTCGCCACCCCATATATTTTGTGTGTATACGTCTTTTAAATGGTATGCCAGAGACGGAATTCTTCTATCTGATCTCTAACGAAAACGGATAGGTTTTTCGTAGACCTACCCTCATTTGCACAGTTTTTTTTTTTTTTTTTTTTTTTTGCGAGGTTCGAACATTCAACCTTCCGTAGCTCAAAAGCTTCCAGCCACACAGACCCTCGAATCCTATCATATGTTATTAGGCTATCAACAGGGAACAGAATGCAAAAAAACAGCATTCGAATCGGACTTCAACTTTTTGAGTTATAAGCAAAAGAATGATTTCAAGATAAGCGTCCCCTAGCAGCAAAATGAGAAAGAAGATTGATTAAAATTTTACTGTTAGGTACCTAGCAAAGCAGCAAATAGTTCAATCAAGTATACTAGTCGCACAAGTCAAACTTTTTATTCTTATGTATCAGAATTTGAAGCATAAAACCTGATTTACAATTATTCCAAAAAAGGATCAAACTTTAGACTGCCGTATAATGACCAAATCAAGTCCGGTCTTCAAAAACTAAATATCACTGGAAAGAGCTCTTTAAGAACTAAAACTTTTGTTCATATACTCTCAATGAAATATTTTTAGTTTTGGAGCTTTTTGTGGCCGAATAAAAACACAATAATCGTAACATGACCTTGACCTTTTCAAATCTTTTTTATTTTTTGAATTGTGGGGCCCTTTCAAACATAACAATACATATCGTGTGAAAAATTCATGAAGAATGAACAGAAAATAAAGTCAGGAGCGACAAAAACATGTTTTTGAAATTTTAATATTTCCTAAAATTTAGTGAAGTTTGACCGTTTCTAGAGGCCAAACCACGCATTTCCTTAATTCGCCACCCCATATATTTTGTGTGTATACGTCTTTCAAATGGTATGCCAGAGACGGAATTCTTCTATCTGGTCTCTAACAAAAACGGATAGGTTTTTCGTAGACCATCCCTCATTTGCACATTTTTTTTTTTTTTTTTTTTTTTTTTGCAAGGTTCGAACATTCAACCTTCCGTAGCTCAAAAACTTTCAGCAACACGGACCCTCCAATCTATCATATGTTATTAGGCTATCAACAGGGAACAGAATGCAAAAAACCGCATTCGAATCGGACTTCAACTTTTTGAGTTATAAGCAAAAGAATTATTTCAAGAAAAGCGCCCCCTAGCGGCAAAAGGAGAAAGAAAATTGATTAAAATTTTACAGTTAGGTACCTAGCAAAGCAGTAAATAGTTCAATCAAGTATACTAGTCGCACAAGTCAAACTTTTTATCCTTATGTATCAGAATTTGAAGCATAAAACCTGATTCACAATTATTCCAAAAAAGGATCAAACTTTGGACTGCCGTATAATGACCAAATCAAGTCCGATCTTCAAAAACTAAACATCACTGGAAAGAGCTCTTTAAGAACTAAAACTTTTGTTCATATACTCTCAATGAAATATTTTTAGTTTTGGAGCTATTTGTGGCCGAATAAAAACACAATAATCGTAATATGACCTTGACCTTTTCAAATTTCTTTTATTTTATTTATTGTGAGGCCCTTTCCATCATAATAATACATATTGTGTGAAAATTTCATGAAGAATGAACAGAAAATAAAGTCAGGAGCGACAAAAACATGTTTTTGAAATTTTAATTTTTCCTTAAATTTAGTGAAGTTTGACCTTTTTGAGGACAAACCACGCATTTCCTAAATTCGCCACCCCATATATTTTGTGCGTATATGTCTTGCAAATCGTATGCAGCAAACAGAATTCTTCTATCTGATCTCTAACAAAAGTGGGATAGGTTTTTCGTAGACCTACCCTCATTTGCACAGTTTTTTGCGAGGTTCGAACATTCAACCTTCTGTAGCTCGAAAACTTTCAGCGACACGTACCCTCGAAACCTATCATATCTTATTTGGCTATCAACAAGGAACAGAATGCGAAAAACCGCATTTGAATCGGACCTCAAATAACTGAGTTATTAGCCATTAATAAATTTCATACAAAACGCCCCTAGCGGGAAAAGTAAGACATAAATGAAAATTTTTCAACGTTAGGATCATCTTCAAATACGTGGTAAAAACTGATTAAAATTTCATAAATGTGGCCTTTCTGATCACGGAGATTTGCCGTTAACAAAAAAGGGTTAGAAAAATAATAAAAACTAGAATCGCAATCAGAATTGCGATATCATCGGTTTTCGCAATTCAATCACTTTTTAAGCAACAGAAATTGAAACGTATCATATTAGATCGTTTTAGATTTGGGGCTTTTTTGTGCAAATAAAATGACAATAATTGGCATGGGCCTT
>CM037779.1:78958207-79008207 GCA_021229015.1 Solen grandis
AAACTGGAGACAAGTCCAGGGTAATTATCTCCCTTTATATAAAACAACAACAACAACAAAATTCTTGACAAACTTTGAGGTACATGTAAAAGCTACCATACATTCTTATGATTTTTTTTCCAAATGAAGTGTTATTAATAACTTTACTGATCTATGTCAATAAATATGAAAATACAACAACAAAAACAACAATTGCAATTATGTTAAAACATGAATTGTACTGGTAAAATTTAAGCCAAAATACAGCTGATGATCTGATGGACTGTTGCATGACAAAAGTGGAATCTCTCAGCAGCAACATCTGCAGGAGTCATAGAAAATTTATGCTGTTGAGAGATGTTACTGTACAGAGGTACTGGCTGGTATCCAGGTAAAACAAATGAGGGGAGATCAAACTTTTGCTGCTAAGAGGTATGCTTTGCTTAGAGGTGCTGTTTTTAAATGTTTTAATGTACCTCTGTATAGCACATGTATGACTCTTTTGTCTGCAGTAAGAAGTGTGGTTACTTTACTTCTCGAAGTTTACTAAGCACCACATCTCATGTGTCACTGAGAAAATGAAATGGCCATAACCTCTGTTATATTTGTTCATATGTCTTGAAATTTCACAACCATCCTTTACAAACCCAAACCTTTGATTTTATATAATTATCTCATAATATAAGATCTTTATTTCGTGATTTAAAAAAAAGAGAACAAACAAGAGGGCCATAATGGCCCTAAAATGCTCACCAGGGTATCATCACTTAATTAGACAATACAGTTTAACCTTGATTAAAATTCCAGATAAACAAGAGCTTTCCGAAAGACAGCATGCTCGACTATTCGGGTATTTGATAGTGACGCAATACCATTGTATTAAAGCAGTATTAAAATAATTTATGTGACTCAATTTAGCAGCATGTTCTCTTTAATTCTCAGTAAAACTCAGGTCTTAGGAAAAAAAAAATCAAGAAAAAGTTCATCTTTGATATGTTGGTTGTCTCATATTTTGGATGAATTGAATGTTAACGCAAATTTCTAAGTCGAAAAAGGCCCATAATTTGAGTAAAATTCTAGCAAGTGTTGTTCATCTTCGTTCTGCAGGTCCATTTCATGCCTAGGAAGACTTGTGTGAAGTTTAAATCCAATACACCAAGGGGTTACTGAGTAATGACATTAATTTATTTGCAAAAAACTTTAACCAAAAATGTTAACACAAATTTCTAAGTCGAAAAAGGCCCATAATTTAAGTAAAATTCTAGCAAGAGTTGTCCATCTTGGTTCTCTAGGTTTGTTTTGTGCCTAGAAAGACTTGTGTGAAGATTGATTGCAATACACCTACTGGTTTCTTAGATCTGACTGCCAACGCCGACGCTGACGCCGACGCCGGGGCGAGTAGAATAGCTCTCATATTCTCCGAATAGTCGAGCTAAAAAATACAATCTCAAAATTTCTATACAGACAGAAAAAGAACAAGCCAATCATCAGCAGGATCAAAACCATGAAATGATAGTATAGCAAAGGCTATTATGTCAATTATTGAATAAATTAACTTCAAAACATAGTTTGGCAGTTCCATCATTCAACAGTGATAACCATACACTTCCATTAAACAAAAATAGATAGATATTGAGTTTTTATTTCACCTCGCACCTTGAGCTTGTCATTTCAGCGAGTGTTCATAAAACAAAGAAGTCTATATCCTAACTAAATGTTTGTATCTTTTGACTTGGGTTAAAGTCAACAAAAACAAACATCAACAAAAAATCTAAAAAAACTGTTGATTTCGCTATTATTTAAAATGTAGTAAAAGAATTTTATACATAGATGAATTTAATCAAAAACAATTTCCATGATATATTTGTTTATATTGTTTATATATTTATTACTAAGGGAGTTAATCAATATTCATTATTTATTACCAGTAGAGTTTTAAGAAAAAATATTGATTATCTCCATTGGGAAACTGAAAGAAAAATCAAACTAATGGTTTGGGGCCACATTTTCAAGGGATAAACTTCATTTTAGCAAATATTGTAGAGACAAATTAGGTGATTAGTTGTGCCAAATGAAATTAAATTCTGACAAATGGTTTCAGAGATGATTTTTGAAATTTTCTATATAGAGTATATAAGGAAATTGGCCAATCCCGTGGGCTCCTATTTTTTAAGGTATCAACTTCATATTAGCAATTTTTGTAGATAACTATGAGGCGACCATTTCTACCAAAGGAAATTAAATTCTGAGCATCAGTTTCTGGGAGGAGATGATTTTTAAAGTTTTTAAAATAAATTGGTGTTGGTTACCATGGCAACCAGAATTCTGCATGGATCAAGTTTATTTTTTGTGGAGGTTCACCTAAGGATCATTCATGACAAGTTTCTTCAATTTCTACCAGCGGATTCAGAGGAGATGTCTTTTAAAGAAAATTGTTGACAAAGGACAGAGGGTGATCCCAGTACCTCACCTTGAGCACAATGTGTGAACTAAAAAGCAAAATGTTTCCTATTCTAAACAAATATGACATCATTCACAAAATTTTCAATATATCTAAAATGTAGAGTTGTATTATCACCTTATAATGTTTTGTAAAATTGTAAGGACATTTGAAGTAATTTTGACAATCTTGAGTCTTAACAATTAAAAGACCCAATTACAACTAGAAGTCGTTTGTTTAAGATACAAACAAAGCGGCTTTCCGTTTGCTTATTCCAAAGGTACTGAATATATAAGTTAATACAAGAAATGGAATAATGATGCTTAAAAATGTAAGATTTAATACGTAAATCATCATTATCATAAATATATACTTATGTTCAAAAATAAGCTTTAAATCTGATTTTTTTTTCACTTTTATCTTCTTATGACGATATTGAGAAAGCATAAATATGGATGTTATTTGATTACACAATCGTTTACTTTCAACAAGACAATTTCAAGATAATACTATCCTCAAGAATATTTTTCTTACATTATTCAATAAATTTTAAAGTTTTTTTTTTCTTTATTTTATATCCATTTCGATTTTATATTTTTTATTATATTATATATTCATTTCTTCGTAGGGATATGACTTAAAGTTTTTTTTTTCACTTTTATCTTCTGAAGAAGAGATCGAGGGGTGAGAGTGAAACTAGGCTAAGTGCTTATACATGTATTTTTATATACACTTAGCATTGTTTCGCTCTCACCCATTAATATTGAGAAAGCATAAATATGGATTTTATTTGATTACGCAACCGTCGTTTACTATCATGCAGAAAAAACAACAGGAACATTTTTAGATAATTCTACCCTCAAGAATTTTTTTATGTTTTTCAATCGATTTTAATAGTTTTCTGTTTTTCTTTATTTTATATCCGTTTCTTCGTAACATATGATAAACAAATATTAATTGCAATTTGTTCCATATAACTAAAATTGTAAAAAAGAAAAAAAAACTTTGAAATCCATGACTTTCAACCATTAAATTGATTGAGTTTTACATTTACAAAAATAGATGGAAACAAATAGAGGTGTAAGCAAAAATAATGAAAATAATTTCTTATTTCTATGTAATTAACGTTATAAACGTCTTGAAACATTCAACAATTCATTTGCTTTTGATTAAATATATATTTTTTTTCAGATTTAGAAAATGAAACTGTTAAACCTTAAGAAAACATCAAAAAATCGATATGTAGATACACATGTATTTGTCATCTTCTTCAGGTTTGCAGTAAGCCGTTATGACAAATGCAATAATTTATCTGTATAGGTTTTCTGGCTCTAGTATAATTATACTAATTCTTCTTAAATGCGAGTCATTTTCTCAAAAACGTATCACAATTCACTATTCAAACGGGCATTCTTTCCTGCAAAAGAACAATCGGATCTTGCTCAACCAACCCAATTACCTCTGTCATGAATTAGCCCTTATACGAAAAACTTGAATATGTCATGTTTGATGACGTAATCACTTGAAATTTTCTAGACTTTTTGCGCATTACGGGTATGGCAATATTATTTATTTAAAGTTTATATATCCAATATTATGATCTTTTTAATATATTTTGCTTACAAAGTATGCAAAGGTATGCTTAAGATTGGCATCAATACTCATGACTCTGAAAACAAATTGAAATGAATGATTTTTATATTTCAACGACGTCAAAATCAAGAGGCTAAAGTAAAAAATCTTCTTTTGTTTTTGCAAGGACATGTTCAGCTAACGTTCTATTAATCCAGAAAAAATATTTTTGAGAATGCGAACAGGTTTGTTTTCACATTTTAAAGTGAGCATTCCATCAATCATGAATATCTGCCATGTTCGATGACGTAAACACTTGAAATTTTCAAGACCTTATGAACCTACTAAGTTTTGACATTTTTGAAAATTTTAAAGTTCATTGGTCTAATTGGCGATTTTATATGATTTTTTATTTCAATCATTCTTGCTTTAGTATGCATGACGTCATAACCACGTGACAAAACAAACATTTCTTGCAGTATGCATCACTTCAATTTTAACTCTATCAATTCTGAAGATTTAATTAAGATTGACTCAAAATTCGTGATACCAGAGCAACATAAGTCTTTAATAAGAATTTTTTTTTTGGTCTTTTTGGTGACGTCATAACCACGTGACTTAAGAGAATATACTTCAATAAATAGAATGTAAACCTCTATGCTGATATGCTGTCCAATTTTCATGCTTCTAACGCATCAGGGGGCTTTGTAACATTTAAATTTAATTTTAGGACCAAAGTTTGAAACTCGATTTTGCCATGAAACTTTAATTTTTCGAATTTGGAAATTTGAATGCCAAGATGCACGTCTACATCCTAAAATACATCTTTGTGAAAATATCAAGATAATCGGACCAAAATTGAAGGCTCTAAAGCGCAAACAAACTTTTGAAGCTGACTTTAAATCTGACGTCATTGAAAATTGAAAATGATTGAATGTATAAAAAGATACTTTTTTATCGCTGCAATTTCAATTTCGTTAAAATTACTCAAAATGCATGATGCCAGAGCGAGTGAAATCTTTGGAAAAAATAGGATTTTGTCCTTACATGATGTCAGAACCACGTGATTTAAGAGAAAACCTTTCAGAGAAAAGAAAGTAGACCTCTGGGCCAATAAGCTGTCCAATTTTCATGCTTCTTACTCATCAGTAGCCTTTGTAACATTAAATAATAGTTTTAGGACCAAAGTTTGAAACTTGGTTTTGCCATAAATTCTTAAATTTTTCAAATTTGAAAAATGAAAAGCAAGGTGCACATCTACATCAAAAATATCAAGATAAAACGACAAAAACTAAAGGCTCTGGAGCGCGAACAAACTTTTGAAGCTGACGTCAAATCTGACGTCATTGAAAAATGATGGAATTTAAAAATTTGAACTTTTTTGTTGAGGCAATTTAATTTTCATGTTGCTCAGATGCTGGCAACATAGTGAAATTAACTCTTGGATTTGGTTGGAAAATGAGGAATAATAATATAAACATAACAAACCCTATACGTTTTTCGCAGGTTTGCGGAAAGCCGTAAAAAGAAAAATTGCTGTAATGTTCAAAAGATTAATTACCTTAAAATAACAAAAACTGTTCATTTCAGTACAAAAATAGTACTTCCAAATAAAGGATTGAAAAGTTTCTTTTTGCTTAGTATACTATTAGTGTTTAGCAAACTTCGAGTAGTATACATTCCATACTTGTTGATAATGTCCAATATTTATCAGTTATTTTAATATCATATTTTATGCACATTATTTGAATATTGAAAATCCACCAATACCAAATATCTTTTTCAAAGATTTTTTGGTTTTATCTGTCTAGTCATATGTAATCCAATCTTTGAATCAGTACTAAAAACTCATCAGATGCAAGGCTCAGACAAGTCACCATAAATATATCAGAGACCATAAATACATCAGAGTTCATATCTGTATTGAAGAGTCTCAGACTGTTATCAAAACATTAACAGTAATTAGTCTTGCAATGGCAACAGTTGTGAAAGCTATGTTTATGATGAAATAAAAAACAACATGAAATTCAATCCCTTAAACAGCATGTTTTAACCCTTTACTTTAACCCTTTCCCTCATAGAGGACACCATGAAAAGACCTATGCGAACTGCATAAAACCAGATCAGCCTGCGAGTAACTCGCAGGCTGATCAGGTTTTATGCTGTTGGCTGCTCCTCAGTGGTCTGGAAGATCAGCAGATCAGGCTTTATGTGATATGTATTGAGGGCGTCAAAATGATTATATATGAGGGAAAGGGTTATACAGACTCATTTTGATGCATTGGCAAACAGAGTGGATCCGGGTTCTCCTCTTTTTGCTCACACAATATAGAAACTCAGTTTCTAATCAGTCTTTGTGGCAAAGAAAAAAATATGAGGTTAAGGGATAAACATCCTTCAATAATGGTATGCATAAAATAATTACTAAACTGATTCATTGTCCTATAACCAGTTACTGCACCACTAAATGACATTATTATGCTGATAATCCTGGAAAAGCCAGAGATTACCAATTTGTTTGAGTGTAATATCCAAATAACAGTATTTCATTAATAATTAATCAACTCTGCCTCTGTGAAATACAAACATGACACTAAAATAGCTGTTAAACAAAACTGTTGAAATCAAGGTTTGCATACATTTGTTTGTCAGAGCTTTGTACAGTTTAACCACATTTGGTAGCAGGCAATTCAGTCCTGGAATCACATTTTTTTTTGTTGAAAACCTGGTCAAAAACTAGAGCTACCATAATATGTGATTAATACCCCTGCAAGCATTCCACCTTGTCTCAATGTAATGTCGGTGTACTGCAATACAGGATGAGGTCATTTCTATATAGCCCTACTTCTGTTAAGCTAGAGCCCATTTATAACAGAAATCCCAGCATATAACATCCAAAGAAATTAAGGTTAAGTCCCTGTAATGGTTCTGCTACGTCTTGAACCACTTAACCTCTACAGATACCAAGGTACCCTAATGAAACATTAGGAAACCTTGGTTATCTCCATGAAAGGCCATGCGGTCTGAAATGCAGTGGAACCATTACAGGGACTATATCTTAAAATGATGAGTCTACCATGAACTTCAAATCTGTTATGAACTGGTAATGATTAAACTAGTATGTCTTACTAAATCCTATTAAACTTTGAGAGATAAAAGAAAACAAGGCAGTTTCAAACAAGAATTACAGTACAACCAGTCTGTAACTAGAACAGTCATTCCACTTTTCAGACAAAATTATTCCCTGAATGCCAGAAAAACACTAAACACATCTCTAGACCAGAATTGTAAAAAGACACAGACCAAATAAAGCAGAAGTTATTTAATTACCCCACACCAAGTATTACAAATTCCCCTGACTAATTTAGTCCTTCCTGCATTTTCCTCTTCTAATACTTCAATAAAACCATCTAATACCCCCATTATTGCACTTAATATTCCATTCATTTGACTAATAGACTTTTTATTTACCCAGAGACAGTAAGACACACTGACAGTGTGTTCAGAATGCAAGCTAGGGAAGTCTGGGTCCTTGGAGATATTTGTACAGTTTCCCTCTCCCTGACCTGAATAAATAAGTCAAAGTGAAGAAGTCCAAAGGATGGCCCACCTTTAAGGTAAATCTTTAATATGTAGACTTAAATTTGGGATGTGCTGTGGATTGAAGTGGAAATGCACCCAATCACAAAACAGTTTTTCAAACCAAAGCACAAAATGATTATGCTTTTACAAAAAATCAACTTGAGTTCTCTTAGAATTAATTTATCTTATTATCATTTCCATTATTTGCTTGTTTGTTGGGTTTAACGACCTGCTGACAGTATTTCAGTCATCTATTTGAGACAGATACAGGGCTGCCACACTGCAGTATCACGCCATAGACATGTGGAATGATACCATACCCAGTCACATTATCATCACACTGAGCCAACCAGTCCTGCAACTACCCATATACGCTGAGTGCCAAGCAAGGGAGCTATATCAGTACCATTGTTTACGACTTTGGTATGTCGTGGCCGGGAATTGAACCCATGACCTCCCGCTCCAGAGGCGGAAGCTCTAACCACTCGGCCACCGTGCATTTCCATTATGAGCTTTTTCATTTGGTTTGACAAAAACTCTTGAAAGCAGTTATGAACCAAGCACTGTTTTTTGTAATCTTGTAAGTTTTGGGCAAAAAAAAAATAAAAAAAAATTTTCAGACTAATTATCAAAGCCTACATATTAAAATAACTTTCATCTTTTGTCAACTGTTATAAAGGTACCTGGTATGTTGCTTTTGCTTTGACTGAACCCCCCCCCCCCCCCGACTTTTTTCAAAAAAGTCAAAAAATTGTTGTTTTTTTAAAAAAAAAAAAAATCAATGACCATATGTATTTTAAATAAGGTTGCTGAATTTTCTTATATATAATATATTTTAAGATGTAGTTTATGATGTTTTCGGAGTGTTAAAGCACTTTCATTTTAAAAAAAAGGAAGTTTTCTGGTCAGAGCATCATACTGGGTATCTTTGGTTAAAACCAATATTGAATACTATAATCCTTTTTAGTATATACTTACTTGTAAACTTTCTAAAGACTTTGGGAAATTTGTTGTCATAGGATATTCCTTTCTACTAGTAATGACCATGTTGGTTTTTGGCTTTTCAACATTCCTGGCTGAGGCTGGCGCCAGACTGGACAAAGTGACATTATCCAGGCTTTTTCCCTGTATGGCCAAGCGTAATACATTCAGGAAACTCTTCAGCTGAATGACGTCCGCCTACAATATATAACAGGAAACATGGGACTTTGGAAACTATGTGACCTTTAATTATGTGGAACAAGAGGACTGCTTAATGAGATAGAGGGTTCTGTAGCCTGAACATATTTGTCTGGAAGTGCTGTTAATAAAACCGTGTTATTTATTGTCTTTGTCCCATCAGCTGCTGTCACTGATCTGTCTGATTCCCTGCGGACAGGAAGAAAAAAGATTTTTGCATGTGTAAATAACATTAGTATGATAATGCCTGCTTCTAAACTGTAACCTGATTCCTATAGGCACACGTTACAGGCACCTGGGATGTCTATGTCTGTATGAAGAAAAGGCTAGAGAAACCAGATCAATACCTATACTAGTATATTTCTGGGAAACCTACTGGCTAGTCTGGCAAGAATTCATCACAGTGAGATGTTGATGTATTGGGGTTTACCGTCGCTGCGATAGTATTTCAATCATATAGCGACGTCCAGCTAATTACAGGTGGAGGAAGACCCCGAGTACACAGAGGTACCCAGGTAGAACCACCAACCTACCGCAAGCCAGCTGGAAGGCTTCCTCACATGAAAAATCCAAAGTCCCTACCGGGATTCAAACCCACAGCGGTGAGGGGCTGAGGGATTTGTAGTCCACGACTGTAACCGCTCGGCCATGGCAGCCCCTTCATCACAGTGAGAGGCAATTGAGACCAAAAGATAAAAAATCCAGTCTTCAGAGCAAAAACTCTCAAAGGATCAATATGAATGGCACAAGTGTACAGGTACTCATATCACCCTCAGTTGTTACAGCTGTAGGATACCTCAATCTGGTGTCAGGGTGATGTTATTTGCTTCATTTGTCTATCACGTGATACTTCTGTCTCCACTTCTGTCTCCAGAGCACTAAGAAGGCTTCACATTGCATTGAATTAATGATAATCATCAGATGGGGAGGTTCTATATCCCAAAAGCAATACTTCAGCTTTTAACTCTACTTAAGACTGTCTGCATTGTTTAAACATATCTACTTTACATCAATTGAGAAACAAATTTCTATTTCTGCTAATCACTCTAGACAATTCCTTGGTTAGACCAGCACTCTGCCCCTAGGTCATTAAAGATTCTAACCCAAAACCTTTCAGTCATGTCCACTCTCATTAGAACCTTACATTAACCCTTTCCCTCATAGAGGAAACCATGAAAAGACCTATGCGAACAACATAAAACCAGATCAGCCTGCGAGTAACTCGCAGGCTGATCAGGTTTTATGCTGTTCACTGCCCCTCAGTGGTCTGGAAATGAGGACTTTATAATTAAATTTGGTAAGGTTTAACTGTGGTTTTCTGCAGATCAGGCTTTATGTGGTACCTAATGAGTGCATCAAAATGAGTAGTCCAGTCAATCTAGGGCAAAAATAGGGTCGACCCTGAACAAATTGCAAAAGAAACAACACAAACATTTCCATTTAGTTTGTTATCTGAAGGATGTGGAGAAAAAAGTCTAGAAAAATCTAAGCACGGGAAACCTATTTTTTCAACACGTTTTGTACATACCTATCAAAACAAAATTTTGCCACACAGTGAAAACTAGAACTATCACTGAAGGTGATTCATACCCCCACCCCCATCTTTGACACAGGATGTATTCACATGACACATAAAATGAATGTTCATACATAGGATTTGGGCTTATAAGCATACAAAAAAAAAATATTATCATTAAAGGTGATCAATACCCACACCGGAAGTCTGTCATGTGTAGGAATACAGTTTCAAAAGTTTGCGTGAGTGAAATACTACATGTATGTAAGGTTTAAAGTTAGTGTGAGCAATGGTTCAAAAGTTTTGGACAATGCTAAAAAGTTTTGACAGACAGACAGATAGACATAGAGACACACATACAGACACACAGAAGAAAACAATTTGCCCCCAAGATCTGTAGCTGAGGAGAATAAAAATGCAGTCTAATTATGGTTCACATCCATATCTATTGTTTGCAAAAACCTGTCTTTAAGAATTTACAGTGTGGTTTTCTTATGCACTGCACTTCCTCTCATCAAGATCAATCTACATATGAAGTTTCATCAACCTAGCTACTTTAGTATTGGAGTTATGCTCCGGACAAAATCAAAAGATTAAAAATGACAAAGGGCAATAACTCCTTTCAAAATACATGCAGAGTTATGGTTATTGTGCACTGCACTTCCTCTCATCAAGATCAATCTACATATGAAGTTTCATCAACCTAGCTACTTTAGTATTGGAGTTATGGTCCGGACAAAATCAAAAGATTAAAAATGACAAAGGGCAATAACTCCTTTCAAAATACATGCAGAGTTATGGTTCTTATGCACTGCACTTCCTCTCATCAAGGTCTATCTACCTATGAAGTTTCATCAACATAGGTACAGTAGTTTTGGAGAAATGCTCCGGACAAAATCAAAAGACAAAAATTAACAAAGGGGAATAACTCCTTTAAAAAACATGAAGAGTTAGGGTTCTTATGCACTGCACTTCCTCTCATCAAGATCAATCTACATATGAAGTTTCATCAACCTAGCTACTTTAGTATTGGAGTTATGCTCCGGACAAAATCAAAAGATTAAAAATGACAAAGGGCAATAACTCCTTTCAAAATACATACAGAGTTATGGTTCTTGTGCACTGCACTTCCTCTCATCAAGATCAATCTACATATGAAGTTTCATCAACATAGCTACAGTAGTTTTGGAGAAATGCTCCGGACAAATATTTGTAGACCAACCGCCGGACCGACGGACCGACAGGGTGACTCCTATATACCCCCCCAAATTTCATTTGTGGGGGTATAATAACGAGGATGCAGTGTAGGTGGTTGTTACATTTAATAACATACATTCATCAAAATTTTCATCAAAACAGCTTATAACCCATGGTTTTCAAGTAAATAGCTATGCATGCCTATCTGCATTAACATTTTATCGTAAAAAATGACAAAAATCATGAAAAATGAACAATACCCCACCCACCAGATTTGCTTTCAGACAGTGTTTCAGTTACAATTATAATTTGTATAAAAAAATAACCTTTCTGTACAAAGGTAGATAATGCATTGTTAAACATACTTTATTCAGAATCAGAAACAGTATATTATATATCTTATCTGTTATGACGGCAGTAGTTTTTATAGAATTTGATAAGCTGGTAGATATCAAGATGAAACATGAAGTTTAACCAACAAAAAAAAATATCAACTCACTGTGCCCTTACTTATAATATCTATTTCAGCTAATAAACTCCTATTCATGATTTTTCAGTTTTTACTATTTTAAGTAGCTTTAAAGCCAATTCAACTTTTGCGTTCTTTACAAATCATTGATACATGAAATTAAGAGCACACAAACAGCAATCAAAAATGTTATGCTAAAATTTACAATCTATGCTACAGCTTTAATAATAGAGCAAACTTAAACACAAATGTACTTTGTTTTTATTTTCAAATAATACCATCAACACTGTTTAGGGTGATTGTATTCAGAATAAATTGCTCATTCATACAAATATCAAATCAAAGCAGGTACAAGCAGGTCCATATATCTTCTGTTTATATACTCAACATAAGTATTGCATATTTCACCGTATGTCTTTCCCTGTTGCCATGGTATTCTATGCAACAAAAAACCACCATCTAAGACATGTTGAACATTGAGAGTTTCTGATTCAGCAACAGGTACTCCACAATCACCTAAAGACCAAATGGCATCTGACAAAGTCGACTTCTGTGCTTGTCTTGGGAGGCCAGATGGATCAAAAAGTGCCGATGGTATGCTAAACAATTCGTATGTGAAAGCATCAGAGATGTTGTATTCAGTTCTATGGACAGCAGTTGTAAGTCGTTGAAAGAGAAGCTGGGGGTCTACTTGAATAGACTCACCACCGATTTTAACAGCATTTTTGTTGTTTAGAACTACAGCTCGTTCTGATTTTTTAAAAGAGAAATCTATGATGATTTTCCCTACCATTTGCTCTACAGTAGACTGGCCTATCATCTTTGCGTCATCAACGTTGACTTGTTTCTCAGCAGCAACTCCAGTATCTATATTTCTAAGTATATTGTCCTTTCTAAACGGCGTTCTTTCGGTGAGAAAGTTGGTTATAATAAAACTATCCTTTGAATCTCTCGCTTTCCTACTTCTTCCAAATTCTTTGTGTTGCTCACTTGTGTGGTACGAAGTCCCACACAGTTCCTGAACGGCTGTATTCATTTCAGCACAAGTTGGTAACGACAATAACCACTGAGCTCTCTGGTACTCCCCAATACCCTTTCCCCTAGTCAAACCACCATTTGTTTTAATGCTTCTCATCAGAACCTGCTCAATGACCAAGTCTGGAGATAATCCGGCCCAAAACCTATCGCTTCTACGTATTACGTGGTGTCCAGATTTGAAGAGTTCGTAAACACGTCTGTTTGATGTTTCCAAGTTGCTCATAAACTGCAGATATGTATAAACAGACTTCTGGTAAAGACTGTGTCCAGATGCAGCGAAATATGGTAACATGCATGAAAGAGAGTACAAATGTAAATCCCAGTCACCAGTACGCTCAGCTTTTATGAATAGCTGCATTATTTGAACCATTTCAGTGTACTGAATCCAAAGGGCTCCGGTTCTAAATTGCCTAAGACCTTCTATACCAGATGTGAATTTCTCTTGCATCTCATGTAACAAATCTAGGTCATTCACGTCTGAAACATTCATTTGTCCTGAAGTCAAGGCATCAAATACATCTCCTAACTTTCTGATACGCTCACTATCTGAAGTCATGACGGTAATTTGTGAGATTCTGCCTGTATCACTAGTTTCACTGCTATCATGTTCATTATTTCGATCACCTTCGAGTGTGTCATTTTCATTTGCTTCTGGTAATCTCACACCAAAAATCTCTTTCGTAAGAATTACAGAAAGCGCTCTATCTACCAACGAATGACCCCTTATTGCCCTTTCAACAGCTTTACATGTACCACTCATCATGTGGGTGACAGCATTAGGAGCATACACAGTCTCTAACACTTGACTTAGACCGGACTCCTGCATTAGGTAACCAATGCTACCTAAGAAACTCATGATTGTGTGAAAGCCACCTAACCTAAGAACCACTTTCTGAATGTCACTACCATTTGGTTCTCTGAGTGTAATAGCCAATGCTTTCCAATACAGGGGTTGGTCAAAAGTGACAACAGGAGTTACACCGTGTTTAGAGGCATGATCAATGATAAATTTTAACGTGGAGTATATACACAACATGTCACTGGGAGGCAAGTCTATCATAGGTAAAAATGCAACTGACGATTTTCCTGGATAGTCGCCATGCTGCATAAGTTGCATTACACCTGACCACCCTGGTCTGAACGGACGAACGGACCACGTTAATTGAATAAGTGAATCTAGATGTCTTGTAGAATCGACTTTCCTAAGTTCACGTAACTCCTCAAACCGTGCTGGAATATTGTTGGTATCAGTTTGTGTGTAGTAAGATATGTTGATTTTTCTGCTGCAAGAATATCATCTTTGGTTACTGTTAAACGCTTTACAGCGTGATTACTAGATGTACTTGGTGTTACACATGCTATGATACCCATCCCATGAAAAGTTCCATGGCCATCTAACGTTCTTACATTATGATCAACGTTATCTGCCACATAGTGTATAAAGCTACTAGGGTTAACATTGGGTATTGTATTTCCACCGGACACTGCGTCACTGGATTCGAATTTTTGAATTTCACTGTAAGAGGAACAAAATCCCAAAATATTTAAAGTTTCTATCAAGAACTTAGATGCAAACTGGTGATGAAGTTGAATGCCTAGACCTATTTGGAGAGGAGCTAATATAGAGCGTGGTCTTGTTGCTTGAAGTATTGCCTGTCCAATTGCTGCTACTTTAACATTAGAATTCTTGTGAGTAAGTATCTCGTGTAAGAATATTCTTAGACTATCAGGTGCAAAATTAAGGTTTTGCTGAAGAGACGAGACCTCTGGTGGTGATGGGTACACAGATTTAAAGGTTGGTTCAATGGAACAAATATCACTTTTAATTAGTTTACCAACAGTTTTAATCATGTCAATGCGTTTAGACTCGCTGTCTTCACTATCCTGTCTCTGAAAAAACTCCCTTAGTATAGACTTTGCTGTTCTATGTAAAGTAACTACATCTGCCTTTCCACATATTTCTGAGATAATAACTGAATCACCAAAATGTTCTTTAAGCTTTTGTTTCATGTATCTATTTGTATAAGCATTGTCACCATAGTTCTCTCTCATCTTATGAACGAGATCACCAACGTTCAGCTGCTCATCCTGGTTATCTTCAAGGTATTTTGCAACATACTGTATAGCGGGTATTATCTGCGGGGGTTTTATTTTGGCTTTATTGGCGGAAAATGAAAATGCGCCAAATATAAACACCGCTAATACAAACCTCTGTAGTTATAAGTCGCCGCCATATTGTTTACTAAGGGACATTACTCTTATTAAATTTTGTGTTCATTAAAATATGTATGTATTAACTCCCTTAAAAAACAAGAATTATGTTGTGAATTAGGTACGATTTATTATGTAAATGAACAACATTAAGTATTTTGAATAACACAAAGTAATTGATACAAGTTACATAATTATGTAGCAAACGAAAATACAGACAGACAACACAGTCAGGTGATTAATGCTTAGTATGAATACCAGCACTTGGTTCAAATACCAGCCTTCGAGAACGCCTCTGCAATCACATCTGGCCTCTCTTTCAGCTTCTTTGCAGATGTGACTAGCCACTTTGCATGTATTGCTTTTATATATGATGTACGCAGATCAATGTTAACATTTATAAATTAATTTATAAAGGCTTACATAAGGTAAGTAAGTGTCTATACCAGTACTAGTATTTGTTTAGTGTCGTAATAGGTTTCGCAGTTTTATAAAATAGTTTATCACACCTTTAAAGACAGCGTACCGTGAATGGCGTAAATACAATGGTCACAATAAATACGATAGATAGTAAACAGTTTTACCTTTCTCTTCCATGGTCCAGATGCCACATGGTACAAGATTGACTCCTTATCACCTTTACAAACATTTACACCTACTTATATTTGCCCTCTCATTCTGATTTCACATTATTTATATAATCCGATAATCGTCAATTATCATACAGGTAGCGTACCGTATACGACTCAGACAGAGTTATGTACCTTTGACCATCTTTTACCTGGAGGTTAAAATTTGGCGCTCAGTGTAATTTCCGCCAATATTAAGCATCGCCAATACAAAACGCTCTTGTTTACGCGAAATCTTTGCCCCGCAGAAATAACCCGCTATACAGTATGTAAAGCTTTCTTCCAGCTGTGAATCAGATGGTCTTCCTCGAGGTTTCTTATTTCCTGTTGGAGAATACGCTGCTGAGAGGTTCTTCAGTGTTCTGAAGATACATTGAATAGAGAGTACAGCAAAATATACTAAGAATGGTAAAGAAATATGAACATACATACATACAATGATAGTATCAAAAGGCATTTACAATAGATGTATGTATACATAAAATAAGTCGGTGGACAAATGACAAAATATTTAATTGTTCAAGGTTTCAGAAATACCTCAAAGATATAAAAAATGTACCTGAAATTTACGTTGCATTTCTGATGGTACAATGCGTCTGCAGCCGGTAGATCTGACACTGTTCCAAGCCTCTGAAGAACTGCCATAGCCCACTCATCCTTTCTCTCTCTACAAACTTCCCTAATGCTTTTTTCAAACTGTAGAGTGACAACAGGATATACGTCAAATCCACGTTTGCTCCCTTCATATTTGGCATACTGGCCACAGAATAAACAATTGTTCTTAAATGTAAATGTTTCTGTCTCTGAACGAAGTTTAGGCAATTTAAAGGTCTTTTCTGGGGGTGACGAAACAGTGCCATCGCGCTTGATTACATTAGGATTGCAGTAGTCTTTTCTACATTTTACGTGAACCTCTTGACCAGGTATTGTAGTAATGTTGTCACATCGGGCAGCACTGGCAGAGTTGATACCATGACAACCTTTTTCTCTCAACTTTACTGTTTGATTGTCTCGTGCAAAGGGCGCAACAGTCCTCCATCTCTCTGATCTGAAAACCATGAATGAATAATACTGTTACAAGGGTTAACATTAAGAACAGAGAAAGAAAAGGTCAAATACTGTTTAAACCAAAAATGTAAGTGCATTGTTATTGAATAACTGTGTACTATCATATTATGATAAACACATAATCCAAAAGAAGAAACAAAACCATAAATCTATACGTTAAATGAGTGAATGGCGTATACACGTCATTTCGCGAAATTTTGACTTTATAATTATGGCCCAGATGAGCTTCCGTAGTTTAAATAAATGACAAAATCTCGACGCAATACCTCACCGACACAAAGTCAATGTTAAACAAAATTATGCACAGAAATTAAGTAACAACGTCGATTTCTTTGAAAAAATGCCACTTGTATATAGTTTTATTCTCAAAATTTCCATAGATTGTCGCAAAATACAGAGTTCGTGACTAGATTACCCCACCAACACCATAGTTTCACATGCTACATGGCCGGTGGAAATTAAAGTTGCGCACATAAATAATATGATATAGTTGGTTATGTTAATATATAGAACTGCTCTCAATATACTAACCTGAATATTCTTGATCTTGTTGGTCCTAAAATCTTCCAAAAAAACTGTTCTAACACTGAATCAGACATTTTTCGATGGATTTTCAATACACGGCCGCGCTGTGACGTCACACTGAATAAATGTGACATGTCATAAAATACAAAGTATGGTGGAGCATTGGCGGCCTTAATTGTACTTCGCATTAGGACCGGATTAAAAGACTTTTTTCATAAGTTTCCCATTGTTAGATTTTTCTAGACTTTTGATATGTTGTTCAGGGTACATTAATCTATTATTCTATCGTAGTTTAGTTTCTTTTGCAATTTGTTCAGGGTCAAAACTTAATTTGACTGGACTAGTCTATATGACTCTTTATGAGGGAAAGGGTTAAAGTTTAAACACCCAGTCTACACTTTAAGAGATATAGTGCTGCATTTTGGCAATGTAACTGTGTACAGGCATCTATCCTTCTGATTCTGTCTTTTCACTATATTTGTTGTGTCCGAATTGATAATTAACAACAGAAATCTTCTGATTAAGCAAGTGGTAGTTACCTTGCTGATACATAATCTTGCTCTGGCTCCTTTACCCTGATTGTTGCTTTCCCTTCATTTACAAACTTGGTGAACACTTGCGAGATGTTGTCTTTAATCTGAATAATAGAAATACTGTGATAAAAAATATGGAAACCAGTAACAGGGTTAATTTTCACTAGTGTTCTGAAAACTAATAATCCTTGACAAAAAATGGCCAAAAAGTTGGAGTCTTCCTAAATATTTATATAGGGAGTTACTCAGGAAAACAGTATTCCTTGTCCCAACCATTGTAGTCTAGGACTCCAAATCATGGGTAAGTGGTACTGAATAATATAATCCATGAAATCATTTCAATTTCACAATCCAAACAGTAACCATGGTCAAATTTGAAGTCAAACTTGACTAAGAGATTATGGCTATAAACATTGTCATGAAATGTCAAAATGATTGCTCAAGAAATGAAGACGCTAGAGTGTTAACAGTGAAATCTATTTATATTCATTTTTATTCATTAAAGGGTCATAACTCCTGACCTAATTATCCAATGTCAGCCAGTCAAACTTGGCCAAAAGATTATGGCTATAAACATTATCACAGGGGTTTTCTTAAGTGGATGCCCACGCCGGGTTAAAATCACTGCGGGAAAGTGATTTTTCAAAGAAGATAGCCCGGTGGGCAAGTTTATTTATGTAAATGAAATCTTTCGGGTTTTTTTATTTTCTACAGTATATTAGGGGTAAAATGCTTGCAAATTGTGTTTCATACATATTAACTAAAATCCGCCTTAAAATTGCACATATCTAGTTTTAAACATTAACAAACACCAACTAACTTCAATATCGGGCAACATGTTTTCACTGGGGGCTAGAAGATGTTCAAAGTAACTTGCCCCCCTGGACAAGTGAAAGTCAAATCCTTAAGTAAACATATGATTGCTTAAGAAATAAAGATGCAGAGTGCAAAGTGAATTTCTTAATATAAAAAGGGCCATAACTCCTGACCTAATTAGAGGATATCAGCTATAAACGAACTTGGCCAGGAAATGATGGCTATAAACATTGTCACTAAATAATGAAGATGATTGTTTAAGAAATGAAGATACTAGAGTGAAAACAAACTAACTGTGGATGACGGACTGACAGAAGACAAACATTCAACGATCCTAATAGCTCATCCTGAGCGTATGTACTCAGGAGAGAGCTCTAAAAATACACAAGTGAAATTTTATAATTTAAATTTTGGCTTTGACAGCATGTGAGATTTATTTGCAAATTTATTTGCAAAACGTGATTCCCCTAAGGCATTGCAGTTAATCATTAATTTTGATCCATTATTTTGATATATAAGTAATTTATATATCATTATCAAACAACAACCAGTTTTTGACAAAAATCCAAAAAAGCAGTGGTAAAAATAAATAAGATAACAATATAGCATTAAGTTTAGTTCTAACTTAAACTTTAAAGCAGCTTGTTCAAAGAGGATCAGAAGAAATTTTTTTCTACTCTCCTTCATTAATGTTGGTGAAGTCTTTGTTTCCTAACAAATTAACTCTGCAAGTGTAGGTCACATTCCACAGGAAAATGCTATTTTCATAAATGCAGACTTTGGGAAAATCAGTGAAGTATAGAATACAGTATCCCCTGAAGCAGGTGCTTGCGGTACCACATGACATGTTCCACAACATGGCATCTTCACCAGTTCCATGTAGCGAAACTCTAAGTTCAGCCTGTAGAATGAGCATTTGCACGAAGAGTAAATGTGAACAGTGATGACAAGCAAAAATAAAATGTCTAAAAAAAAAAGGTTTTAAAATTCTTAATATAGGTTCAATACCATTAATAACACTATTGCCTGTGATGGAGAAACCACCTATTGTTTACAATCACAGAATGTTGCATTGAGTGACCATCCGTCTGTATATATTTATGGATATTGATAGACGTAATACATACTGCTAAATAAAAACACAATTCATACCCAATGGCCATCAGTGAACAAGCTGATTTTAAATATTATAATTATACTTATATCAGACTTAAATTACTTGGTATTTTGCTCCATTTCTGTCTTTTGCTGTACACAACATGAGAAACAAGCAGCCATCTTTCAGTGGACCATTGCCTGGTTTCCGGCCTATGGACAGCTGGGCCCTGCTGGCTTTACCCGACTTCTTCAGGTTGTGGACTGGGAGCAGCCTGTTCACCACATCCACATCACATGACAACCTCATCCTAAAGTCAAGCAAGTTAAGATAGTGTTCAAATCCTACCAATGATACTTAATGCTAAGGAGTTCTTAAATTAAGAAACACGTTCTGCCAATCATGTTTTACTAAATATGCTAGTTTATGATTATGCTGAAAGTAATTACTAGCTTCACAACATACACTATTTTGTTAAGTAATGAAATACATGGTTCTGTTAAGTAATGGAATATATGGTTCTCATGTTTAAAGAATAGCTTTTGTGTCTTTTGTTGCTTTTTTTTTAAGTAAAAACTATTCAGTTGGACAACATGCAGTTTATTCTTTCCAACTAACCAATAACAATACTTATTTGACTTGATGTGAACTACAATATCTTATCAAATGAAAAAGTATTTAAACAAGTAACTGGTGTTGCATGCAACACATGAGTCCCCTACAGGTGAGGTGCATAATATTTCTGTTACCATAGCAACCAGAATTTTGGTCCGAGAAAAAATGAAAGTGACATGCAGAATCTCCATACTGCCATCTATTCATATACCAAGTTTCATAATATCATCTTAAAATGGTTTTTAAGTTATCGCTGGATCCATATTTCCGGTCATCCGAATGGACAGAGGGAAAATCTATGGTCCACTCTGGTGTACATATTACCTCTCCATTCCCCCCCCCCCCACCAAAAAAGGTGTTTTAATGCGTTTTAAACCAAAGCAGTTCATATACCAGTGGTGACTCTGAAAATAGGTCAAAGGAAGTAAACATACCAAAGTTGGGATTTGGGCACCAGAAAACTGCCAAAATGATAACCTCCACTCCATCATATATGTAGTGATATAGCCAGAATTAATGGTCTCAGACTCACTGTAAGTGGTTTCAGCATTCTTCATCCTACCCCCTGGATTTTTTTTCTTTTAGACCGTGTAAAATTAATGTAATCAGATACTGTAAGCGATACCATCCTAGTATTCCACAATTATTCATAATTAGGAAGCATAAGAACATGTGTTGATTGGATTAAATGACACTCCATCATTTTTATTGATTTTTTCATCTGCACTCAGCAATAGTCCCATCAATGAGCCGCTCAGCGCGACATGCTATTTTTGTTTTGGGTGTCACGCCAAATTGAAAGTAGAATGATATCACAAATTACGGGTACACAAATGTGGACTACACTCAGCATGTACTTTCTATGCGGTCACACGACTAACCGAAATACTCCCGAAATACCGAAATACCGAAATACTCCCGAAATACCCCTAATTATAGGAATATCTATACATGTAGTATACATGTGTTTATATCTATTGTGGTTTTTAATAAATATACATAATACAATGCACACACTATATATACAAAGCTATAACAGGAGACCAAAAGATCACAAAAGACTAAAATTATAAGAACATAGAGACAGACGCTAATCCATATTTAACACTTTTTAAAAGAAGGAATGCTTATGAAAAACTAAAGGTACACGCACTTGCGAGAAAAAAAAGCGATTATCATCTCTGTCAGACAATCATATTCTTGTCATATATATTAAAAGACAACTTATCGGCATCAGACATGTTATTAATAGCGGGATTTACTTTAATTGCTCTATTTATCAGATTTTGTTGGATATTGTCATATAAGTTATGTAGCGTACTTCTGACTCAACCACAGTATTATTACAAAACATACACAGTCATTCAATTCCAATAAGATTCATAACGCCCTGTTTCTATTCTGATAGTAGTTACTCCGATTAAGCGAAGATCAAATAAACAGCCAATATAGTTAAACTGAGCCCCCTACTGTGGGGAGTACAGTCCTGCTCAGTGGGGTGTCTCCGGTTTATATATGTTGGTTCATTCCTTTCTGATTCCCACTGGAGACTTCCGCTCCTTTAACCAGAACAGAACAGAATATATCTTTATTACGCTAAGTATAACATGTATACAACAATACAACATAGGGATACAGCAATACACCATTTTATTTCCATATAAGATTCTGGTCGGTTTTGATTGATGATCAGGTAGAAAACTAACACATACACACATCATCATTTTGGTGTTGCAATAGTGGTATTAATAATGATTGAAATGTGAGAAAGACAGCTAAAGATGGAAAGAGAGAACAATGGTTGATCAATATTCTAAACTTTATATGAAAGGCGTTAAATCTAAATTTAGGAGTTCATCATCAACCTGAATGAGCTTGTGGATGTGTGTATTATTTGCAACTGTAAAGCCGCCTTTGGCCACATAGTACACATATACATACATGCAATATGGTTACACACAATTACATTTAATACAATAATAATGCAATATTAATATATATGCATATTCCACATGATCTACAAAACAATTTCAAATTTTTCAAACACAAAAAGATGTCCTTTATATATATCACAAACTTACCCTTTTCAATAGCTGTGATCTGATAATCGTATTTTTGTAACATGCATTCTTACTTCTTTTTCTTTGAAATTTTATGAAATACCTACGTTCGAGTTTTCTATATCTGTAATCGCTTATTCTCCTCTATAACATTGGAAAATAATTGGTCTCTTAACAAAATCCCCCAATATATTATTAAACCTCAAATTCTCCAGCTATAATTATCTCATACTTAACTAAGCAAAAGCAGTATATATAGAATATGAGGATAAACTATTATAAATTTTATCTTAATTGAAATTACGAAGTAACACATGTGGAGAAATCCATTAATTCTTGTTTATCAGTAGATTGTAGTTTGAAATGATATTTCGAAGATCTTCAAGAAATCTGCCAGTCTGTTTTCTAAGTTCCAAGGCGCGTAGCTGCCTATAAGCGAGTACGCGACTTAATCCCAATGTTTTTGACAAGAAAAAAAATCAAACCTGGATGATTTTTAATTTATTTATGATAAAAAAAACTGTCGATTTGCCAGTTCAAATTATGCACCGCAGAATGCACAATATTATACCAAAATTGTCCGTGTGTGTGTGTGGGGGGGGGGGGGGTCATACCCGGACCCCTTGGCATAATTATGACTCTGTGTTACTTAATATTTCTATGATGAAGCACATTTATTAACCAGACATTACTCGGACATACCTACATTTACGTTTATGTTAACCGGTGTAAATTCAAATTTATTTATATATATATAATATATTTGATATCAGTCTCTCTCTCTCTCTCTCTCAGATTATTACTTCAATTACATATAGCAGACATGGTCGTGTTATGGTATGGAACAGGTCGTGTTTTTATCAAACATTCATTAAGCAGACGTGTTAAGTCTATTTCTTCTCTTCATATAAGCTGCTACTACAATCCTTGTATTCTTTTCAAAGTGTACACTACTTTTTCATTGTCATTCGCGTTAACGTAATCAACTTTGTCATGAAACTCATTAAATTGTGTTACACGGATATCCCTATAATGTGAACAGTTATCTTTTTCATAAAGATAATTTGCTTTACATTTAAAGATATATTACATCATTTATATAAAATATTCCTACGTTTTTGTAGTATTGGTTTTGGCACACATTCTTATCATATCTTTATTGGAAAAGAGAAACTTAATTTTATTTCAGACGTCAAAATTATTGAAGTTCGTATCTATGCTTACTGTTTTAAGCATCAGATCAGTTCTAATATTCTATATCTAATATACGGTGCACATTTCAGAATACCATGACACTCATCTTCTATAGTATTATTACAGAAAGGTCATTCTCATAATTACCCTCATATCAACCAATTTCTACTTTTAATGGCGCAACACCACATCTGAATTTTGCAAACGCTGATCTATGATTCATTGGTAGCATAATTTACAGTTCATAATCTTTTTTAAAAAGCCTGTAATTTCTTTCTGACGCCCATTACCACGTATACTAGTTGCTTGATACTTATGTAGCGTCCGGTTTCCATCCTGTTTGGAAACTAATAGTGCACACTCAGTACTTTGAAGATTTAACTCGACATATCGCTCTAGACTGAGCTCAGTTTTGTGTAAACGATACGTTCTTTATTTCAGTCGGTTGCAACGTTTTGCACTGCAATACGTACTATAATAATCTGTATGTAATGTTTAGCAATGTCTAAGTAAATGGTTGATCTATTATCGTAATGTGCTTCGGATGTGTGTCTTATCTACATAATCTGATAATATGTAATCAAGCATTTAATCACATGTATCCCACCGACAAAAGATTACAATTTTATTAATACACTTAACACATACATTTTACACATGTGATACAAGGTACAATATACAGTAAACGACCGGTCCGCTATTACGACAACATTTTCAAAGACCCGTTAGGAAACTTACAATTAAATGGTTCCGATAATCAGAACAGAACAGAACAGAACAGATTTTATTACACGTAAACTTTACAGTTTTTTTTTTTGGTAATTTTTTTTTTATAAATATCACAATTATACAATGTAGTGAGCAACATTTAGGAAATATTTGATCTATCATATAAAGGATGAACTGAAATTCGTCAATATTAATATGACAAATAATAGTTCATAAGGATAATCAGACCGGTCCGCTATTCAGTATGACGACTATCTGTTACAGACCAACATTTTTAATTAGTGCTTATTACGCTCCTACTAATCAGACCACATTGCCCAGGGCAAATTCTCAGATCACAGTTTTCACGCCTCATCAGTGATTAACACTAATCTAATTTTACGACATACCGATTGGATATACACAGGCACCCTGTTAGCTAACAAACAAATACTTCAGGGGGATACTTGTTTTTACAGTACTTATGTCGGCATTCAATTTGATTGCCCCGTGATCACATATTAATGACTTTTGGATGGCAATATTGATTAACTTATACTGACAATGTACACAAACTGAAATGGAGAAACGTAAACGAAAATAGTTAAACTTTTAGGATAAAGTTGACCTTATTAAAAAAAAAAATTAATGAAAGTACAGGGAAAAATAACTAAAACTGTGGAGTTTTGGGTTGTTCAATACACATGGTGTTAGGAATTGTGAAGTGTAATTAGCACCATACAGACAGACAGACTCACTATTAAGACCGACACGCTCACTTTGTCTCAGTCCGAAAGGTAGTCTTAAAAGCGGAACTTTACTGTAATATACTATTATATATATTAACCATGTTTTTCGTGTAGAAAGTTGAAACAGTAAGAGAAAAGAGGTTATGTTAATGCATAAGTTTTGCCTGCCGGGTGTGTACTGAACATGGTTCATGACAATAGAAACAAATTTGCCTAATTCACAAAGCGTTTGTTCATTTATTTCGTTCATAAGCGACTGACAATTATAAGAAAGTTAGCGTTTCTAAGATATTGTTCTGGTATGAGTGTCTTTCGTATTTAAGTACAATTAAATAGGTAATGAAATTCATCTCCGATCTCACCAGAAGTACAAACATCACAAGTTCTATCATTACGTTGTACATTAGCCAATCTAAGCTTCTCATTTGAAATTGTTACACATTCTATAAACAATTCTTAGTTTATGTACATAAGAAAGTGTCAACGTATAAAGATAATGTTCATATTCATTTTCATCTATTGGAATTAAAGACCTTGCCAGCCACATTTGTGAATACTGGTCATGAAGAATTATTTTAATTTTCTTTAACAAAAGATCAAAAAAAAAAATAGCCATCAAGATGTTATATTATAAATTACACTCTAAAATACATTTCATGAGTGAAAAATTGTTAAAATACTCAATATTAATTTTGTCTCTTACAGGCGGCTGAACGTGGTGTCGTTTCGCTGAGAGAGGCTGTAGAACGCGAACTTCTCCTACATAACGACAGAAGCTTTGCCGAAACTGAAACCGGAAGTTGTAATGTGAAAAACGACGATATATCCGGTTCGATCCTACAACGATATCACCACGTGCAGGGCCGACCACTGAAAACAACCGGAGATGGAAACTGCCTGTTTAACGCGATATCTATTCTGCTCTGTGGTAACGAGAATAAGTCTGTAGAACTTAGATACAAAACTGCACTCATGATGGTTAAAGAAAAAGCAGAAATCATGAAGCACGAAGACAAAGACAATATCATGCTTATA
The DNA here is from genome assembly GCA_021229015.1 of Solen grandis. Lineage (NCBI taxonomy): Eukaryota > Metazoa > Mollusca > Bivalvia > Adapedonta > Solenidae > Solen > Solen grandis. Next base: position 78,984,419 of record CM037779.1, read on the forward strand.
TCTCCGGATTATAACGCCTCCGTACTGCACTGTGCAAGAGTAACATCCTGGTCTTCAACATGGACAATTATGGCTCTTGCTAAGGTCATTGGTCGACCTGTGCAAAGTCTCTACCCGTGTGTAAATGGAACGGAAGACTTAGCATATAAGTGTCTAAACACAACCTTCAATTGGGAAAGCCAAAGCGGTAAGGTCATGATAATGTGGACGACTATGACTAATCCAAGCCAGGATAGTACTATGCTATGGATTCCAAACCATTTCGTTGCCGTTACACCCATTACAAATGAGTCATCACCTGAAGATACCTCCGCTGAAATTACTGTCAATCCACAGGCGTCTTCATCATATCACCTTCCTGAGCTCGAGTGGGAAAAACCAAGACATTGCCGAAGGAGTTACAACGCACCACTCCAAGAAACGACCGTCAGCATCTCAAACACATATGCAACATTGTCGGATGATGACACTATGTCAAATACTGTTCACTCAGACATTCTACTGAAAAAGGAAGTGATGAAACGTCGTAAATTCAGCAAAAAAAGTATTGTGGTAAAACTACCGGAAGCAGACACATTTGTATCAGGCGATGAACATGAACAGTTCGCATTTCGTGACAGCGAATCTACATTGAAACAAAAGAAAGACGAAAATCATGAAAACACACAAAAACAGCGAAGAAAAATCAATGATCTAACATCAGTAGAGGTAGACATAACGACGTTTGAAGAAAAAGATGACAGCGAAGAAAAATCGAAAACGATGTTTGAAGAAAATTGACAGCGACGAAGGAACATCACTAGAGGATGAAACAACAGGAAAATTGATAAATGGATTCATGGAAACAGCAGAAGCCATTCAACTTTTGTCAGCAAAGTTGTCGGGTAGAGAGGAGTTACCTAAGGGGGTCAAAGAAAACGTGTACTTCTTAATGAACAATACAATGAATGCAAATAATCGGAAGGCCGGAAAACGTAGTGATTTCCCCGATGACTGTGGTATATGGGACTGTGGGAAAGGGGCAACACCAAAAACACTCTATGCAAAGTTTGGCAATATATTTAAACAGATTTGGATCAAAAACGACCTGTTTTGTTATAGGAAGAAAACTAATGGCCATATCGAATACATACCATATCTCCCACAGATGGACGGCAGTATGGTATATGCTGTTCATAGGTACTATGCTGCCTCCAAAAAGGACCCAACATACAAGAAGCGAGTCACCTGGCTAGGTGGTGGCAACCTATCAATAATAGAGTATGTTGGGAAATTTCCAGGCCTTGCTACACATGGAAATTCGACAAGAAACAACGAGTACCTACGTACTAATCCAAAGGTTATGAACACTATTACAGAAATGACAGGGAAAATGAAACCACACAGAATTCTTAACAAATTGATGGACACCTACGACGAACTGACGCACCCAACAGGCCTTCGACAAGTTCATGACAAACAGTACCGTGATCGACAGAAAAATAGTAATTTAGAAGGTCACAAAGACAACTTTTCGGACCAAATTCAACATATCGAAAATCTAGTAACTGAAAACGATCCCTTTGTTAGGTCTGTTATTCGGACAAGTGGCCGGACACCAATTATCATTCTTTATACGGAAGATCAAATTATGGACCTAAAGAAAATGTGTTGTACTGGTAGGACGGTGTTGGGCATCGACAAAACATTCATGCTCTGCAAGATGCATGTTACAGTCACTTGTTACAAACAACAGACTGTAGACCATTACAGAACTGGTCAACACCCTATTTTTTTAGGCCCTATACTCATCCATGATAACAGTGACTTTGAGACTTTCAGCCAGTTCTTCTACCAACTAAAACTTAAGTTACACGACAGCCCTCAATCCAAATTGGTAATCGGATCCGACGACGAAAAAGCTCTTGTTAAAGCAATCGAAACTGTTTTTCCGGACGCGACCCATGTTCTTTGCACAAGACATTTAGAGGAAAATGTTAGACAAGCCTTAACGGACGATGCAGTGACAAAAACTCAAAAACAACATGTGTTAAACCGAATCTTTGGACAAGGGGGTCTTTTAGATGCAAATGATTCCATCTGTTATGATTACATGGTCAATAACATCAACCAGGAACTAACAGACATTTCTTCCAGATTTCATCAATATTTCAACAGACGACTGGTTACAATTCTTAAAACAAAGGTTAACAATCCACAGAGGGAAAATAAGATCATCAAACGCTGGACAAACAACAATTGCGAGTCCATGAATCATGTTCTGAAACAGACAGTCGACTGGAAATCACAACCTCTTCCTGAACTTGTAAAATTAATCCATGAACTTGTAAAAGGCCAATTCAAACGACTTACCGCTGCACTCGTACAGACAGGAGACTACCGACTAGCCAGCACACACAGACAATTTGAAAAAACAAAGACGGAATGGATAAGAATGACGGAAAAACAACGGGAAAACCACTATAGGCGATACAGACAGTTTGTTCAAAATGATGAGAAATCGGTGACTTCAACGGACGGAAAGAGTACGGTCATTGCACCAAAGACAAACGGACGTAAACCAGGACAACGTAAACGAAAAGCAAAGACGACGACACTGAACGGACAAGGCAAGACACGCAAAACAGACGAACGATTAAGCCTCCAACAATAAACAACATGTTGCATACATAATTAAATATAGAACAGATCAGAATATATTTTATTCAGACTTGTACATTGTACATCGTATCATCACATACTATACAAAATAATAGTTTACACGTGCATTGCATACAATAAAACAATATACATAGTAACATAAAGCAGAATTGTGTATGGAGGAGCATATCAAATAAATATTCCACGAAAATAATCATAGGAGGTTGGATGTATTAAGAGTGCAATTTCTAATAGCAAGAGCCTATTAAACAAACAGCGAGAGTTTAACAAGAATGTGCTTATTTTTTTAGTTTAATAGTTTGATATATAAAATTTGTGTCACATGTAGTATAATTCATACATATGTTGATACAACGCCTAGAAAAATAAAATAGAACAAAGCATTACATAAGTCGCAAAATGTGAGTATTTAATATGGTGCTAAAACACTCAAGCAGCGTGCCAGAATTTAGTATTGTTAAAGAACTGTGTTTACCTGCCGGGGAATGTAAACTGTTGCACAGTATCCCATTTACAAGTTACCCATTCGGTCATTGTTATCGGACATCTTCTCATGAAAAGCATCGGGCTATGATGGGTTGTGAGGGTTTAAAAGTGTAGCCATTTTTCTTCGAAAAATAAGCGCGAACGCCGATACATTTACAAGAGAGAGGACTCAATGACAACTTAATTAAAAAAAAAGAGGGAGATAGACATAAACATAACTATTATATTCCGTGTTATGTCTAAGTACTCCCTCTACTGTATATTCTTAAGGTAGTCGCCAAAGCTTAACTACAATGAAAGTATATAAGTTTATCAAGTTATGTTTTACTTTTTCTTTTTCTTTCATAAGTTAAAATTCTTAGAATTTCCGGTAGTCTGCACCTCATAGAGTACATTTTTATTGCGTTGTTCCATTTATTTATTTATTTTTTTTATTTATTTTCGAGATGTCTAATATAATTACTTCATCGCAATTCATGTATGTATACAACTGTATATTGTGTAAACATGTTTTTAGTATATCGTGTAAATTCTTCATATCTGACACATTCTCTCTATAGATAAATAGTCATTTAGATATTTGTGAAATCATTTAATTCAGAGTAAAGGCTGTGCATGTATTTTTATGATACTGAATGTTAAGATGACAACTGTTGTCATGTATAATTTTGCTGTATTTTTTTCGAACCTTGACATGCGTGTATTTTTCTAGATTGTATTGGATAATATTATTATTATTAATAATATCAATAATTATTATTATTTAAGCAATCTCATAAATATGAAGACTGAACAATTTCTTGTTTTCATTTTTTCATTCTTTTCAACGGATATGTCATGTTCAATGTTACGAACGAAAGTAAAGAGAGAGAGAGAGAGAGAGATTGCAAGTTTATGACCATATTCGCTCGGCCACGGAGGTCTCCGACTGAGAAAAAAATAATAAAAGATAAAAAAAAAAAAAATAGCATTTATACGTTTATTAAATTGATGTATAATTTCATTAGTCCCGCAAACTAGCCATGTCCATACCGGAAATGATATATATCGCATTATCGCAGCAACTAGTTTACACTCCACTCTTAATACAAATTAATACATTTAATACTTCATTCATTATATATTTCAAACACTACTAATACAACACAAACTAGAAAATCAACACAGGATAGTTCCGTGCTATGATGCACACTGCTTATAAATGTACGTGTATCAACAATTAATGTATACAAAGTCACAAAGTTACTTCGCGATCCACTTTGCACTGGGTAAAATCCTCAACTAAGAACATAATCATCATAAATATGCTCGAAAACACACACTTAAACCACACTAAATATTAACACATACTACATACACTTTTATAATTGGGAGTATTTCGGGAGTATTTCGGTATTTCGGGAGTATTTCGGTTAATCGTGTGACCCCTTTCTATGTTATATAGTGTATATGTTTTCATTTGAGTTGAATGGACTGACGTTTAGTACAAACTAGAAAGATTTTTTTTTTGTAAAGCTGTCTGAAATTGTAAAATACAGTAAAAGGTAAACTGGCATGTAGCATGTTACATTTTCCACATTAGATCTAAAGCTTTCAAAAAATAAAAAAAAAAGCCGACTATCCCATTTTTTTCCCAGCCTGTAACCAGAAACAAGATTTTTTAACGCCTAAACGTCGTCGTCAATCACCCTGATAACGGATAAGTCACATGATGGCTTAATTAAAATAGAAATACTGTGGATATATGTAATGAGGTTTAGAGGGTTGGAAAATAAAAGCTTGACCCAGTAGCTCTCTCTCTTACCTTTCGTGATCCCTTCCTAATGGCGCGAAATCTCATAATACAGTATAGAGACAACTTGACTTATATTGATACCAGAAGTCATCTGAATGTATTTGCCTCCATGATGGACATAATAAAATCGCTTCTACAATAAATTAATCCTTGCATGTGCAAAATAAAAATAATTGTTTAGGCCTACCTGTCAGTTTTCAAAGTTTCCGCGAAACTGTCAAAACATCCGGTTTAATGTAATAGGCAGAATGAAGATAAATTAGCAACAATGATCGTTACGCCACCGGCGCCGAATGCCTGCTACGTACTTCACGACACGTCATACTACTGTACAGTACGTTTAAAGTGTATGTTCTTTATCACAGATAGGCTAAATGACCAAAATTAATTCTATAAAATAATTGATTTACTTTATATATTGCTTGGTATCCATGTACCGTAAGAATGAATCAAACTAATTCATCTACTATTGATGCTATTTTTTAAACTCAGCTATTTAGGCATTTCATTTCGACATGTGTTTTTACTTGGATGAAATCAATTATTAATACAATGGGAAATATGATATAAATGATATATATCAATGAAATACAAAGTGATAAAACCACGGAAATATGACAAAACAAAGATTGACAGACAGACAGATGGACAGACAGAAATGCAGACAGACAGACAGACAGACAGACAGACAGATAGATAGATAGATAGATAGATAGATAGATAGATAGATAGATAGATAGATAGATAGATAGATAGATAGATATGCCTATTCATAAGTATTACTCAACCAGAAAATTTACTCATGTAGTCGTAATTAAGTTAAAGACCGATCCCATTTCAACATCAATTTTGAAAATGAATCATATTTAGATTAAACTGTAAGTTTATTACAGTAAGTGTTTTATTGATATAGATCCATTTAATTCTGTCATACGTGCACTTCAATTTGATTTACGTAATAATTCAAGTGGAAATATTTGGAACCCTTGAGCAAAATGTTTTCATTTGTTTCTGAATCTCCTTTAGATATATCGGATATAACTTAACCTTAACTTCGATAAAATAGGTATTATCTGAATCGAGTATATATTCATGTTTTTTTGTTTTGTTTTTTTCTTTTCTATATTAAAATGGTTCCGCTATGTTCTGGACCACTTAACCTCTACCAAGGTAACCTAATGAAACATTAGGAAGTCTAGGTTATCTCCGTGAAAGGAGATGGGGTCCGAAATGTAGCGGAACTATACAGGGACTTTACCTTAAACCTTTTTGTTTTGTGTAGCGCTTGCCGAACTAAACCAAATTGTCCATTTATACGTTATGTAGTGCTTTAGATAAAATAGCCCTATTTTTGCTGAACTTTATGATGGAATAAAATGGGCTCTTAAATGTCAGCAGATGCAAGAATTATTAAATTTTCCAAACCTGCATTTTGATCTATAAAGACTATAGCGTACGTGGTTAGTTTTAAACAAGTATAGGCACATGTATATTTCTCTGTCTATTTTTCACTCAAAACACAACTTTAGATTTGACTTTCCTTATGCTTGAAAATTAAAAAAAAAAGTAATTAAAAAAGAACTGATATGCCGAACTGTTGTAAGTCTTCGAGAGGAAAATCTATATACCAAAATAAATGTTATTTCAACATATTGTCGAATTCCATTTGTGTTTACGAAAGTTTTGAAGTAACTGTCGACCATAATTGTTAATGATAGAAAAAATATATCTTTTAAAATTAATAATCATGATAAATGACATAAATAATAATACCTGCGTATATTTCTCATATTATGAATTTCTAAATAATTTTAAATAAAAAAATGACACTTTTTACCCCTTTCTCAGTCATTTTCTAAATAAGTGCGCCGAAACAAAAAGGTATATATTGTAATGTTTACTGCTTTGCAACTGTATATAATTCATTTACGAATATAACGTAACTATAAGGTTTTACGCATGAGGATGGAATGGGCCATGATTTCAAAACTGTGGAATTATAATACTGAATTTATTAGACGTGCCTGGCCCCGTGTTCTCAAAAATACTTATGTATGATCTCAGACTCAAATTTGAGTATCATACTCAACTCCCTATTGAAGCTAATGGGCATAGTTTGAGTATAAGTATGAAAGTCCTACTTAAGCTCCATTTTTATTTTCGAGAACACGGGGCCAGGACATTGAAAACAGTATGATTAATGATTGTATGGGGAATTTTAATTTATATTTAAAAAAGTAAAAGTTGTGTTGATGTAAAATGTACACGTGTAGTCTGGGTTATGAGATTCTTTTAATATGTTTTGTGGAATCAATCTGATTATATTCCTGGTTTGTAGAACCAGTTTTATTAGTTTTGTAATATGACCATGCATCATTCAAATTCGTCTGAATGTATTTATTTTAAATTAACTCAGAATCAAAATAATTTCAACTGATAAGTTTATCCCTCTGGACGGCTTGTCTATTGCACAACTTCTTCTCATCTTGGTACATTATTTACCTAAAATTCCTCACATTGTCTTAGAAATGATATTGGATTTTACCAATGGTAATATACGGTGTTCATGCGTGTTTTAAAGAAAGATAAAAAATGAAGTAAAATTTGTTACTTTAACATTATATATCTGGTATTCTGATTTTCCATTTGACTTCAGTTTGTGTTCAGAGATGCGAATCTCACAAATTGAAATAGTACTTACAAAAGTTTGAAAATTAAAATACCACAACTTTTTCATGAATATTCAAGAGGTACAGTAAAGGGTTAAAGGCTACAACAGTGTTTAGTTTTTGAACGTTAGGTGTATCATAAGACTTTCATTATTTTACATATAAACATATATTGTCGGAATGGTTGGGCAAGGTGTCAGGATAATGTGACTTACTGTGGTATACGGCCAGACACCACATATGTCTCATATACACACAGTTCACAAATATCTGAAATACGTGATTTAACTCGAGATGTGCGATGCACCAGTGACGCTCCGTTTTAATTGCAATAGATACTTTAAAACGCACTTGACAGCATTATTATGTGAGATTGGATCGTTTGTTTGTTGGGTTTAACGTCCCACTGACAATATTTCAGTCATTTGGAGACGATGTCTACTCGAGACAGATATAGTGCTGCCACACTGCAGTATCACGCCGTAGACATGTGGCATGATACCACACCCAGTCACATTATCCTGACACTGGGCCAACCAGTCCTGCAACTACCCTTATACGCTAAGCGCCAAGCAAGGGAGCTATAACAGTACCATTTTTTACGACATTGGTATGTCGCGGCCGGGGATCGAACCCACGACCCCCGCTCCCGATGTAAGATTGAATTTTTTTTTCAGATGATGACAAGGACATGATAATATCTCCACCATTGATTAGATTGATGTTAAAAGTACTATAACTATATTAAACTATAATACACTAATTCAACAATTGCTGTATGTCGCAAACGATATATCTCTGCTTAGATCTGTTTACACTACTTTAACATAACTTAATTTCAATACACTGTTGGTAAAAAGCCATGAAGCTTCACTCTGTACACGAGTACATGTATATCATACTGTGCTTAACCCGTAACTGATATATCGCAATTGTATGAATTAAGTATCGGAATAAAACCACAATTGGATCAAGGATAATAACCGGTTAATCAAATAATTATTCATTTTCTCTTAATTTCAATAAATGCTGGGTTTTTTTTCAATCATTAATTGTATTTAAAGATATTTAAGTATTTCATTAAGTAATGCACTGTACAAATAATGTGATCGATGTCAATAATTTGCCTGTGCCGATATTCAGATGGAGAGTCTTTTTTACCCAGAAATTTAGCATACTGCAGCATATTGGCTTCACAATCCAGAACACAGGAGGAAATCGAATTACAGAGCTTTAAATGTATTGGTGCCAAGGAATGTACTCTGAAATGTCTGTTGAGGACAAACCCCATTTCCATGTAAATAGAAGTCACAATCAAACGACTTCCATAAATCCCCTCTGTGTTTCTTTCAATCAATCGCTTAATGAAAGCTACTGCTTTCCAATGTTATCAATGATGAGAAATGTGTACTTTGCTTAATGGAAAAGTCACCGAAGGAAAGTTCAATGTGCAATGTTAATTGGTTATAGTAAACCACAGGCTGTAATATTCCATTTATATTGCATTGGCAGAGTTTAGAAACAGTAACCTTTTTGAAATGACGAGCGTGAACATTTGACGATAACTACCGACAGTATATTTGACCAAACTTTAACGACTTAACATAAGAGTCAAACCAATTAAATAAAAGTATCTTTTATAATAAGACCAATCATAAGGCCTCTGTTTAAAGGAGCTCGTTCACAGATGGTCACTGACATCGGAATGAATTTTTAACTACCCGTCTGTATTACGTCTATTTATACCCGTTTATAGACGTATGGTCACCCATTGCAATAATCCGTGATTTCAAGCAAAAGTGATACTTAACGGTATTGCGCCTATATTTAGAATTATAAAACCAATATTTAGAATTTCTATTTTCGTGTGCTGTCACATGACAGATCACATTTACTCTTCGCGCATGCGCTAACATTACAGAATGAACTAACGAATTCGCTACCGGGAACTGGTGAAGACACAGTGTTGCTGAACGTGTCACTCGTTACAACATAATATAATAAAGAAATAAGAAAAAATAACTTTGAATTCTTCGGGAGAACCGCGTAAATCGCTGTAGTCAAGATTTTATCATGATAGAAATTCCACCAATAAGTAAACATTCACGCCCCTCGCAATTACCTATGTCGCATGCACTTAATGGCCGGCTGAAGTTCCTTATATAGGAGTGATTCCAGACGGCGAGACACGATTGTACGAGGGATGTTCAAATTGAAATGCAACTCGGGTTATATTATGTAACTACGCACGCTTTTCACAAAAAACCTACTTGGATCGCCTAGTTGGGTATGCCAAAGATATTTCTGGTGCTCCAATTGTGTAATCGGGTTGCTAGCCTCGGCTAGCACGGATTACTGAACGACATAAATGAAAAATGGTGGTAAAATCCCGCCTGCAAATAGGACTACATCAAAGTTGTTTTCTTGGTATAGGTCCAAAGAATATTTCATGAAAGATGCTCAATTTATGACCAGGTGAGCTGTCCTAGCATCGGTACTGGTGGTGAAAGAAATTTCAGTGGAATAACGTCTGCAAGATGCACATGTGCATCGCAGAAGCAAGCGTCCAAACGGTAAAAGTCAGAGAATTGTCGACGATGCAGTTACTGTAGGGAAATAGCCCGAAAGGTATGCATCTCAATCACGAGGAGCAGAAGCGCCTCCGCTGAAAATGTCAAAATGGAAGCACCTTAAAATGAATAGATAACTGCGCAATGGATACCCCATTTGCTCACAGAGGAGCAGAAGCGCCTCCGCATGAAAATGTCAAAATCTTTGCTGAAAATGTACCCAAAATACAATAATCACTCGTTTGCCAATATCGTCACATGCGACGAGACATGGGTGTATTTCTATGAGCCCAAACGAAAACATGAAAACAAGATATGGGCTACAAAAGACATGAAAAAGGCCATGTATAGCCAAACGCGCAATGAGCGTCAGAAAGGTTATGTATGCAGTTTTCTTCACAAATCAAGGGCCTGCTATACAAATTGCTGTTCCGAAAAGTAAATCGGTCAACAGCAAGTTCTACAGAGGGGCTGTTCTAAAAAAAGTTGAAGAAATATTTCAATAGGCCAGCGACAGGTTTATCGGGGGTCAGGTTGCTGCATGACAACGCATCTAGCCACAAAGCGGCTATTGTACGCGATTTTTTAAGGCAGGAAAAGATTGTAGAGCTTCCGCACCGCCGTATTCCCCAGACCTTGCCCCCTGTGACTACTTCCTGTTCCCGAGGCTCAAAAAGTACCTCACTGGACGAAAATACAAAACACGAAAAGATCTTTGTTCAGCCATCTTCCAGTGTCTCAAGGGTATACCCAGAAACGACTATGAAACTGCCTTTAAAAATTGGATCAAAAGGTTGAAACTGTGCATAGCTCACGGAGGTGAATCCGATAGTTGGTTTGTGAAAATTAACAAATCCTTTCTAGATATGCTAGGAATTGCATTTCAATTTGAACATCCCTCGTATCCTATCAAATTTCCATTAACAAAGAAATTGGTTGGAGATTTTATTATCACCCTCACTTCAATATAGGTTTAGGTTTACCATGTAACCATAAGAAAACATTGACCCAGTGGTATAGAAAAAAAAAAAGAACTTAAAATGAGTGACACTTTGTGAATGTTTTATTTCTCACACTCGGCATTAAGATCACTGTCATGCACCCTTAGTTATGGAGACACGAACTGTCACGTCACCAACATACTTTAAAAATCTCCTTGTAAGTAGCACATACTGTTAAAATGCGGTTGTTGTTGTTTTTAGGTGTTCTACCAAGCGTTTTGTGCATCGTCGGAAAAACCCGGTCGATATATATCGAATGGACGTTGGTTCCGGACGGATATCGGACGATATATATAGATTGGTCGTGGATATCGTGGAACGCACACCAAATTACGATAATATGGATAAAAAATGCAGGCAAGTGGGGCTAAACAGAATAGAAAAACCAACTAGTCTTGTTACGCTGTACAAAATGAAATTCGGGATATACTTGCCATTATACGAGCTACTTCCTCAGCTTTCTAACCAATTTCAATTAAATAGTACTGATGATATTGCCAATTGTGCTTTGGTTGATAATGTCTGATTGCTGACAATTTGGCAATTATTTGATATACGATTCTGAAAAAGTAGTTCATGCAAAGTATATTTATACGAATAGTTGCATAAGTTGGGTCAATACATTTGCATAAAATGGTGGTAACTGACAATATTATTTTCAAACATAAAACCGTTAAATAAAAATTTATTAAACTATACGGACATATTGTTTTTGATCTGTTTGTTTGTCGCATAACCTTAATGGTGGCCATATCACGGAAGTCACAGTCTCCAAACTTCACAGGTGTGTGCAACCCGCTGATGACCTTGACCTTCAAATGACCTTGACCCCAAAGGTCTAGCCCTCCCCCGCTCCATGTGCAAGGGCATGGCGTTTATTCGAACGTAGCGCTTGTTTTTTATTATATAGTTAAATTAAAAAAAAAAGCACCCATGCCGTTTGACAGTTTGAATAAAGTACAAATAGGAATAATAAAACAATTTTCAAAGCTGCATCCTTAAAATCAAGAATTTTTCTGGGGCCTCCGTGGCCGAAAGGGTAAAGTCGCTGACTTTAACACTCAATCAGCCCCTCACCGCGTGAGTTCGAATCCCGGCAGGGTCATTCGGATTTTCATATGAGGAAGCCTCAGCTGGCTTGCGGTAGGTCGGTGGTTCTACCCTGATGCCTCCATGCATTCGGGGTCTTCCCCCACCTGTAATTAGCTGGACGTCGCTATATGACTGAAATACTGTCGAAGCGACGGTAAACTCAAATAGTCAAGTCAAGAACTTTCCTGAGTTAATTTGACATTAAAAGAGGCAACTGCCAAATCTAGGCATCATCTTATAACCATAAAAGCTCTATTCACGCATAATAATTTACATCATGCACGATTCAAAGAAATCATATTCAGTAAAATGAAGAAATCATGAACCCAACTGTACATTCAAGGATATGTTGGATCGCGTTTGAAGCCGTCTCATTTATGTGATTTCTCATAAAGCTTGGCAGAAGTGTAAAAGTATTTTATTTCAAAGATCGCTTTCGACAGGGTCTCATTTCGTAACTTCTATCTGTGAATACTTGGCATGAGGAACACCATTTTTAAATTCATCACTGACAAAATGTAATAAACCTTTAACGAAAGGATTAGCTTTTTTCATTCAGTGTAAAAAATATTACATCACTTGTTCTGCACAAATCAGATCCTTACACGAACAGCAGATGTATTTTTTTTCCTTATCATCTGACGGAAAAGAGAACATGGGGACAACTATTTCTGTTATTTTCCCTTTTATTAATATCAACAAGAGGGAGTTCATATTCTTTCTTGAGAATAACATTCATAAACCAATTATAAATGAAAATAAGAACCCCCCCCCCCCCCCCGAAAACACCTACAATAACAACACTACACTATCTAAATAAGCCCAATAAGAATCAAACATGTAATGATCTTTAAATAAGTGTTTTACATTTCGTTTGACTTTTGCATTTCAGCCATAATTAGATAGCCTCATGCACATTAGCCTCATAACCCACAAAAAGACGATAAATCATCGCGAGATAATAAAACGTGTTGTTTAAAAAGTTGCTTACTAGAGTTCTAAAATTTACAGATTGCTAAAACTACATGTAGCTTAGACGAGTCGATATATTCTGTAAATTTAATTATCGAACTTCATTCTGAAGCTTTGTCAATCTTCATTAAAGAAAATGATCGATTTACCTCAAATGCTCTAGAAACGGAGCTCCGTATTTCCTCGCTCTCTTAGAAGAACTTTCAAGGTTAAATCCTTCCTGCATCTGAACTGTTTGTCTATTGATCTATGACAGCGTTTTTCAGTTTGCAGATGGTTTTGATGGTACAATTGTTGACATTTGCCACGATATTTATTTTACAGAAAATGCAATATTTTGTCTTTTTTTTCAAATCATTTTCTGACTCTAAATTTGCTGAATACATGGCGTTCATTTATTTTACTGCCGGCGTGTATCTAGTTTGACATTTCAGTTGATAAAAGACATCTTTCTTTGGATCAAATTGCTGTTTTATATGTGTAATATGGGGTCGAACGATACACCTTTGGCAATATTCTAAATAAAATAAATTAGATTCGATTTTCATTTATTTAGACGAATCAATTTATCATTCGACATGTACTATATTTTAAGAATCACGAATAAAATATCTATTTAACGTGATCAAAATTGATTTGCCACGAATCTAAACGTTATTTCGTTATTCACAAATTATTTGACACTTACCAAGTCTTAACTCTCATTTATCTACCCGTCTGGTTTTACGATAAGCAGATTAATAGACCTTGTCCCCTAACTCAATCTCATGAGGAATTTTCAAGAACACTTGTGATCTTGTCTTTAGGGACACTGCTAATTCAATTATTCTGCTGCCACCGGCGTCGTATTTAATTAATTTTACACGTTATAATTTTGTGTCAGACTGTCAACGATCGAGCGAAACCGCTGTGTAATAAGTGTTGTAGAGTTTCTCTTTATGGTGAATATATCATCAGTCCGGGCTTATTGTGTTATTGTACGTTCTGGGGCTATTACACTAAAAAGTATTTTATATGCAATGTGTGTGATATTAATCTCATTCTTAGTGTCTGTGCTGTACAATATACGTAGTAAAAGGTCAGGTGACGAAAGGCCGTATATGAAAATTGATTCAAACTTTAGATTGAAATAAAGATGCCGTGACAAGTATTTGAAATACAGTATATAATAATGTTTTGGAGACGAAAATAGAAAAAAAGTGCAAAACAGCCTTCTTATACATAATTTTGGACCCGTAAAAGCGGTCACCTGTATTTAGCGGTCAGTTTTAATATTATATACCCTTTTGTTATGTTTGACATTTATTTAGCAACAGCCTCTCTTAAGCGGCCACTTTCTGTTACCGCTTAAGACAATGTTGAGTGTACATTTCTTCATAGAACTGATTTGAAATTGCCTTGAATTATAGGGAAAGCCATCTGTTCGATGTATGTTGAAACTATAAAGTCAAATCCAGTTTAAAATTTCAAGGCTGTAGAGCCTTGTTGAACCGTAAATTTCACCAAAACGAATTTGTCACACGTGTGAAGAATTCGTACGAGTTTAGCACATGTGTGTGACAAATTCGTACGAATTCTTCACACATTGGGGTGTGAAATTTTTTTAGACCCATTTTTTAGATATCTCATGGTTCGAACGAGATTTTCACAAATAATGTGAAATATTCGTACGCTTTTGGCACACATATGGAATATAAGTTTTAAGTCTGGATTGGTATTTTTTTTTTTATGTCTGGCTGAATATATATGTATATATAGCTTGGATATTTGGTGTGTAGCATCATATGGACTTCTACCATGAATCTTCATACTTATTTTACATAGAGTTTTTAAAATACTTTATAGGAAAACCATTAAATATTCTTCTTGTCAAAAACATAAGACCTGTAGCTTAGATATTTGGTTTGTAATATCATCTTATGAACATAATACCAAGATTGTTCAAATTATGACCCGGGGTTAAATTACCTCTGCCCAAGGGGTCACTTAGTTCACATAGAATTATATGGGAAACCTTCAAAAATCTTCTTGTCCTTGAGCTTAGATATTTGGTGAGAAGCATTGCCTGGTGGACCTCTGCAAAAGTTTCTAAAATAATGTAGATCCAATATGAAATTAGGCCACTAGTTAGCCCCCTACCGGTTTAACCGGATGGGACTATAAGTTTGCCCTCCGTCCGTCTCTCCTTCTAGTCTGTCCGTCCGTCTGTCTGTCCGCCCGTCAGTCCTTCCGTACACAAAAACTGAATCCCGTGATATCACAAAAAATACTGAATATATTTTTATGAAACCTGGCATATAGATGGATGGCAGTAAGGTAGATTATACACGTCTTTTTTCTTCATATGTTGAAAAACCTGGTTGCTATGACAACTAATAGACATATATATCACTATTTGTGATAACTCAAATAGTACTGAACATATTTTTTATGAAACTTGGGCAGTGGCCCTACTATCGGTGTTAACCTGTGAATTTCAGCATCGGTTATGGCGTTATAACCGGTAAAGGACTTTTGTATTGCTTGCAAATACTTTGATAATTGATTGTATTTATATGTTTTTCTTGTCTTTTGTTACACATTACACAATTCAAAAACCTTGATGTAGGAACTTTTTGGCAAAACTGATTGAAGTATTTTTCTTTGGCTCTTTCTTAAAGAAAAAAAAATCCTTTACAAAGAACGTTTGATGTTTTACCGGCTATACTATGTCGTGTCTCTTACCTACCAGAACAAGCCCAGAGTCTCGGAACAACATTGCACACTATTGAATCTCTTCGCACACAGCGAGCTTCACTTATCAAAATTAGACAAACTAGAAAAATGAAGAATACACGTTTTTCATTTATGCTTTTACCACATCTTGGCCAAGAAATGATCGTATCCAAGATTATAAATCAAAATCCAGCAATGAGGTTTGTATAAGAGAAGGTAGATCAACACTTTGTAGACCTTATTAAAAATATGAAAATTCAAAGACCGAAATTACACATATCTCCTGCTATATTGAACAATGTTCCCAATCCAGTTAGTGTCCGTTATTTTCTTATTCATCTTGGCAGGAACAGTGGTGTGATTCAAGAAATTAAAAATGTTATAAGACAACCAAACTGGGCAAATGCTTGGTTAAGACTAAGAGTATCTGGAATCTCCTGGTATGACATTGTGGACGTTTATTTTTCAAGAATTTGAATTTGTACCCATATGTTCAGTTTCTTTATTTGTGTGTTACGGTTTTCAGCATAATTAAAAAATATGAAAATTCAAAGACAAAAACTACACATATCTTCTGCTATATTGATCAATGTTCCCAATCCAGTTAGTGTCGTTTTTTCTTATTTACCTTGGCAGGAACAGTGGTGTGATTCAAGAAATACCCATATGTTCAGTTTCTTTATTTGTGTGTTACGGTTTTCAGCATAATTAAAAAATTGTATCACCTCAATTTTGGTGTGTGGTTTTACTTATACCCCATCACGCCGTTTGACTAGTATAGCAATGGAACTTGAACGTATCTAGATGGTCATCATAAAATTTTGTCATCATTAAATGTATTTATGCAAGACACCGGATTAGTTACCCATTCAAGATATTACAGGATCCCATAACCTTAATTGGTCCTGGTCAATAACGTGTATTATCCAGCAGGGAACGAACCCTTGTCCTTCCATTGTTGTGTGGCTGGCGATGTAGACACACGGTCTTGGGCCGATTAATTTTTCAGTCAAAATTTGTATGCTGAAAAAATATTTATGTCTTAAACAAAACTATAAAGAGAGGGAGAGAGAGGGAGTAACTACGGAAGCCGAATGGTAATAAAAGTCATAGGTAATAATATTTTACGTATAATTTTATTTATTTTACGTATATATATATATATTAATAAAGAGTTGATATTTTGTTATATCGAGAAACTGATCGCGTAAAGTCGAGATAATTCTCGTAAAAACGTACAAAATTGTTCATATGAAGATAAATTAACTCGATATAACGACAATTAACTCGTTATTACATGTAACAGCTTGGTATAAATTATGAAAAAAGGATATCGTTTTTACGAAATAACTATCATTTACAGATTTTTTTTAAACATGGGACAGATAAAGTGCTGCCACACTGCAGTATCACGCCGTAGACATGTGGCATGATACCATACCCAGTCACATTATCCTGACACTGGGCCAACCAGACGCGCAACTTCCACTATACTTCCCATTTAGCGCCCAAGCAAGGGAGCTATAACACTACAATATTAAGGACTTTCATATTTATGTCGCGACCGGGGATCGAACCCACGACCTCCCGCACCCGAGGCGGACGCTCTTACCACGTAAACACCGGGGCCGGTATATAATGAATAATGGTTCTAATAGGAAGACTAAAAACAATATGTCGAGAGATGGAGTCTTGCTGAAATGTGTGAAATTTTCGTTTGGATAATTTTTAACAAAAGTTTTTTTTATTTTTTTTGACGTGTGAAGAATTCGTTTCTGCCTTCAGAGGGGTCAAAGGTTGTGTACGAAAATTTCACATATTTGTGAAGAATTCGTACGGATTTGTCACACACATGTGCCAAACTCGTACGAATTCTTCACACGTGTGACAAATTCGTTTTGGTGAAATTTACGGTTCAACAGAGCCTATATAAGGCTGAATATGTATTTTATGTTTCGGAGAAAAGAATGAGATATATCAATGAATGACTATTATATCTTTCTCCATAGAAATATAATAAATTAAAAGCTGTTATCAATTTTCGTTGCGGTTAAAGTGTCCCATATGTCTATTTTAAGGTAACTTCGTCTTTTATGAGCAAAATTAAAATGATGATAAACGATGTCAATTTGGTAAAAATGACGTCAAGTCACATTATCTAGGCTCCTCGTGGGATATTCAAAGAGAAAGAACGGAAAAGAAATGACGGCCATAAGCACACGTTGAACAACATCTACACGCATATTGGAATCACTCGTCTAATCGCCATTGATGAAAAATGTTTTCTGTGACACCACAAGTACATATTAAACTAAATAAAAGGAACATCTATATGTATAATTTTCAATCCCGCACACGTGCAAACACTGTCATAAATATTAAATCGGTGTATTGTTGCTTACATCGCAGCTGCATATGAGTATGGCTCTACTTTTACATATATATTTACGTGTATTAAGGGTGACCGAGCGATTACATCGTCCACCTCGGGGGCGGAAGGTCGTGGGTTCGATCCCCGACCTCGACGTACCATAAAAATGGCACTGGTATAGCACCCTTGCTTGGCGCTCAGCATATAAGGGTAGTTCCATGACTGGTTATAATGTGACAGGTCAGGCACGATACTGCACTATATCTGTCTCAAGTAGGCATAGTATCCAAATGACTGGAGTATTCTTTGTGGGACGTAAAACCCAACAAACAACAACAACAAATAATAATAATAATGAATCATATTTTGTGTCTGTGCATATGGAACGCATTATCAGCAAACTTCTGTTTTCGTATTCTTCTCCATCTTCATAGGTGAAACATGAAACACGTCAGTCTATAGGTAGTCCCATCATCAATTAAATAAGTACTACTGATAATTTTATTTTGAGTGTCCACAGCAGATGCGGCTTTTTTGTATGACTACGTAACTGCAGGGGCTAATCTATTTCAGAATGTAATACAAACAACAGTCTTTTACAGTTAAAGTCAACCTTGGATACATTTTCTACTTCTCAGACATGAACAGTCAATAATAATGTTAAATTTTCTCACTTGGGTGGGATTTTCCCAAAATAGTGAATGCGGTTTGTATGTTATATTATGTGCCTATTTGCGTCACGAAAAGAACTCGATGGAAGTTACAATAAGGGATACGATTTACCAAGTGTTAAAGTATAAAAAACAAGTATTTTTCAATAGCCTCTTGCTGTATCGCTTGACACATAAAATGTTCCATCCACCAATCGTCTCTCTCTCTCTCTCTCTCTCTCTCTCTCTCTCTATATATATATATTCATTTCCCCTTATGATTTCAAGACTTCTGTTTTTGGTTTGGATTTCCAAGAGGTTTTCCGGGTTTCCTGAATAACAGCATGGCCCCACCGAACCAGCTTAAACTTCTGTTTTTCTTCACTGTTACTTGTCTTACTGCCAGTCGCCGTTTTACTGCATTTTCATTTTGTAGACAAACATTATTGAAAAGGGTGATGACTCATTTGTATATTTGGTCCTCAATTGGAAAGAATCTGATTGACTGATTATTTTACAGTCGCTGCGCCAGTATTTCAGTCATATAGCGACGTCCAGCTAATTACAGGTGGAGGAAGACCCCGAATGCATTGAGGTATCCGGGTAGAACCACCAATTTACTGCAAACCAGCTGGAAGGCTTCCTCACATGAAATGAAAAGAATCTACTCGATATGAAAACGGCTATATCTGAGGCATTATTTGATAACATAAATCCTTGTTTCAGAAAATATTTGAGGAAGTTCGAGTCTATCTAGACGTGTTTTTCTTGGAAGCACATATATTTGTAAAAGATGTACGGATGTTTAAACCACACACTTCATGTGAACCTGTCGACATAAAGGTATAGCGGTTCTACATTCTTTTTTAATATCAACGTTTTCCTTTGTCGTCTATTTTATTGTTGAAGCGCGCTATATTCTCAGACCTGTACAGTGTACTTATATCAGTGATATGTTATCATAAATTCTGTCTTAGTTTTTTATTGCTATGTAAATGTTTCGGAGCTTTAACTTTTATTCGGTTACAGAACACAGAAAAATCTACCATACTCAATGTAGCAATTTCTTGCATTCCCGAAGACGCAGATTTACTCCTTAAGACAGTCATACTCTGAGTGTTCAAATCATTCACGTATACCTTATAAAGGTCTGTACTTAGAATGCCACCATGACGGACATCGTGCAGGATATTGAAAGGCCCAGACTGAATTCTTACAAATATCACGACTCTTTCTGCCTCTTTGCGAATACTTTGAACAATGTTCAGTCACTCCTCCCGGCAATCCCAGCACGATTCTTAGGTTATCAAAGCTGTATTTAATGGACACGTCATTAATGTAAAGCCCCCATGTAAAGTGATGTGATGTATGATGCTTTCCTTTTCATGGACAATTCTTTTTGCCCGTAGCTTCTTCTTAAGTGTTTCTTAGCAAATAATGGATTATCAATTTCTTTTGGTTTGCCCCGAGCGGCTCATTACCTGTATGCAGATCCCGTCTCTCTTAATATGTTGTCAAGTTTTTGCGTTCACACTTTCAACTTTGGTTTCGAGCGCATTTGTAACTTTTGTAGAAAAAAGATTCTACTGTTCCTTGAACTATTGTCATGATATTCAGTTAACAATCTTTTTAGAAGTCGAGTTCTGTTGAACCAAGCGCTAAATTTCACTTCTGATTTCCCTACTATAAAGTTCTTTATCAATTTTGTCCCATTGGACTATATTTATAAATACGAGATTTTCATTACGTATATGTTCTCTTAAAGTGATACTAAAGGATGGATATCTGACAATTTGACATACAAATCAGTGTCTCTTTCCTTTCGTACTTATATCTGTTTGATTTTTTTTATTTGATCTTATATATATCTACTGTTTTCATGACATTTCAAATTCAACTAATACTTGCTGTTCCTTTCAACACTGGCGTTTTGGCTCATAAGTGTGGTTAATATCCTAGCAATAAGAATGTGAAGCAAATTCTGTTATTTTAAAGTGGCATGATCATTGGTTCATTAGAGACAAGTTCTTTTCCAAGACGATAAGTATGCAGTAGCATTTTATCTGTTATCTGGAAATCTAATTAGAGTCACACAATAACTGCTTCGGTGCTTAGGTACGGAAAGTTTCCTGTTAGCACTGAAGAAAACGTCATTTCCATGCAAATGAATGGAATACATGGCTTTCATAAGCCCTTGTGATGTTTAGCCTAGTAATCCACCTAAACGTGTTTACTTTGATTAATGGAATTTCCAACATATTGTACCTTATCTTCTTAATTTTCTTTCAAAAGGATCAAGATTCAAAGAGATATTAAAATAAGTTGATTTTAGCTTAACACCAAATCTAATACGTTTCGTTTGGTGCACTGAGCTCTCATGCAGGAAGGGTAACAGGTAACAATTCTATTAAACCAGCTCTCTCAGCATCGATATTTTTATTCATGATTAAGCCATGACTCAAAACAGTTTCAATACATTAACTTTGTTTAATGTCTAACACAGGGGACTAAATTAGTGTATTGTACTAAGATGAAGAGGCTTTCTTCTTCTTCTTTTGTAACTAGCAATCATTTTCTGATTATAATGGCCATATTTTAGACCTTGCGGTCAAAGGATACAAGGGAGTCCGGGTGCGATACCCGAGCTCATTTGCGAATAGACCCCTTGGTTCTTTTAAATAAACAGTGTATAGCACTAATACACGAGATACTGGGTAGAATGAGCACTGAGTAGCCCGAGTTCCCATAGCAACCCCATTTTGCCGAGTGCCAGGCAAAGGTGTATCTGGTACCAATTTTATACGTCTTTACCAGAGGATGTGCCCCGGCTGGGATTAGAAAACCCAGACCTCCCGAACGCAAAGCGGACACCCTGAGCTAAATATATAGTTATACATAGCTGAAGAATTGGCTTTGAGGGAGAGAGAGAGAGATCTAATGCATAAAATGTATTTTTATCCACCTTCGGTAAAAATATCGAGACCTAATGGATATGAGAACTACTAAAACATATTAAAATTTTCCATATACAGACGGTACAATAATGATAATTATATTTGCTTACGTATAGGTTTCCATTAGTAAATATTCACCAGAAATATTACTGAAATAATGGCAAACAACACCTCATAAGGTTTTAAAATCAATGTTCAGTACTTTATTCCCTGGCTCTGTACAAAATTTGTAGAAATTCTATACGAGAGATTTTATACTATAATCAATCATGCAAATATATATCAATTTTCCTCGAACTACCTCCTTTTTTTAAAAAAAATGTGATATATTTACAGTTTTAAACATCTCGATAGTTAATGTATTGCACAAGTACTTTGTGCCTGAGATGTGTACAGTTACTGGCTACATGATTGTGTAGAAATCCAGTTCCCCTATTGTCTAAGAGCTATTGTTGCAATGACAATAACGTTATACGGGTTTCGAATACATTCTATATATTAAGACAGTGAAGAATGGTTACAATGTTTGTTTTTATTTCCAACATATTCTTCGACATTATCAGTTTTTCTTTTACTTCAGTTTATGAGAGAAAAATGCTAAATCCCATTGTGAAATATGACTTACTTTCTCTCATAACGAAAAATGGCATGCAATTCTTCATTTGTTTTTAAATCTTGTCCTCAGAAATACAATCAAGATACAATCAAGATAAGTGAGGGAGCTGCAGTAAGCAGTCTAACATTCGGAGAAACCTGCAGTTAAAGCCGCCTCACACGTAAGCGAATATAGGGGGACGAAGGGGAACGAATGGGGAAAATGGACAAAATGCGCGCGAATTCAACGAATTCAAATAAAATTGCCTTCAAATCATCCGATTATAAACTATTGTCAAATATGATCAACGAACGGTAAGCGAAGGATTAATATGACTTACGAAGGGTGACGATTTTTCGGTTCACTTCTTTGAGTAAATTGTAGCCGAAGACGAGCGAAGGGTTGATATGGCCCGATAAAACGAACGTAAAATGAGCGATGGTTTGCTATGGTGTGCGATTGGCAACGAAGGCGAACGAAAAGATCGGACGTTCTCGGACGTGTGTCTGCGCTCCTCGGGGAATATAAAAAGGCGACCAGTTCCGTCCAAATTTCAGTACTGCCAGAGAAATTACATGATGCCTATAAGAGACAAAGGAAGTGGGAAAGGCATAGGAATTTTTTGAAAGTCGGAGGATCTTCTCTTCGGAGCTCAACCAACAGCTGGTCAAAAATGCCAAAGGCACTTCTTCTGGCAGGGTGCAGCCATGTCCTTCTCCAGATACGACGCCGTCTGAAGCCTCGTCTCCTTCTGAAGCGGCCTCTGATGAATTGGTGCAGGTTCAGCTGCTGAAGTACTTCATTATGAGCCATTGCCAGTAAATACTGGACTTAGAGGCGGGCTGTATCTTCCATCTTAAAAAAAAAATGCGATAAACTGTAAAATTTTGAGGAGCTTTGATGCCAACAAGTTGAAAATTTGGCCAGGACTGAAGCAAAATGATAGAGATGGACCTTATATGATGCGTGACAGGTCTGAGAGGCACAGAATTCACCAAATATTTCGTCTTGCAACTCGCTCGTGTTCGTATCAATTCGCAATCCATAGTTTGTTATAGTTTCTCTTAGTCTTGCGTTCGTGTCTGCATCGCTATTCAAAGTTAGTAAACGTTAGTCTTAGTTGCCCTTCGCATAGACGATGGCAAGCGAATATACGTTAGTCATAGTAAGTCTTCGTTTCTATACGCAAGTCATATTTAGTCATCGTGTTGCTTCGTTAGGGTTCTTTCGAGATCGGTCCATTTTTGGAAGAGTGCGA
>CM037779.1:79008307-79058307 GCA_021229015.1 Solen grandis
ATCTGGCTTTATCTCCATCTTCAGAGTCCAGCAAGGTACGTGTTAGGACGAGCAAAGTCGATCTTGTATATGTAGCAAAAGTTGATATGTATACATGTATCAGTTGACAAAGTGCTTATGGTTTTATAAACATACGGGTTCTGTCTACTGTAAAGTCATTAATTTTCATTGAAATTAAAATTCGTTGATTATGTACCTAAGGAAATTTCTGGGTACATTTATTTGTTGATCTTTGATCTAAAAAACGTAGGTCATATAAGAACCAAATTTAATATTAATATGGGGATTAATATTCGTGGATAAAACCCTCCACGAATTAGTGTCCCGCGAAAATTTTACAGTAGGCCCTATATTGTTTGACATAGTTTCCTCCCAAGACATTCGCCATAAAACATATGAATTGATCGATTATATGCGTATTCTGTTATAGCTTTTAACAGTTACAAAATGCCAAAATGTATCATAGAAGAGCATGAAAACAACAACAACAACAACAACAAAAAAACAACGCATATCAGCATGTACACGTGTCATAAGTACGCGTGATGAAAAACAAAATATATGCAGTTTATACATTTCGCATTTTTATGCCCTAATCATAGTGAAACAAGACAAAATTAACCAAAAACAAAATAAAGCAACAACAAAAACAACACACACACACACACACACACACACGCACACACACACACAACGGTAGCCTCATATGGTTTTGGAACAATTCATGAAATGCATTCTTGTATCATATTTCAAGACATATAGAGGTCTGATAATAATAATGGTTTCTATGCCATTGTGCATGCTAAATTTCAACTACTGTAAGTAATGCATTTCATTCAATTTATTAAGATATTGATATTTCAACATTATTCAGGACTGAAATTGCGATTAAAGCTAACACAAATTCGATAGTCAAATATGTTTCCAGACTGATTAGCTTTTTTTTATGGTGGTAAAGATTTATTCTTCATTTTATGTCTACGCAAACTCCCCGGCTAGCGCGTCTGACAAAGTCTCAGTGCTAACTTATGCAAGTCTTATTTATGTAAATGAACTCGAACGTCCGTTCGTCTGTCTGAGTGTTATCAGCACGTGTATCAATGTTTGTATCAACTGGCCGGGTACGAGATGAAGCTCCCGAGAAAGAACCAAGTGATACAAATTAGATTACATAATCTAATCTCTCCTCATTAACAACCTGGATATTTAATTAGAACATGCTTTACTTTTCCATTCTTGCAGCATTTTCCGTAATATCTCTATTGTGTTTTCTTCCTTAAACTACATCGTCGGACACACACTATCAATTCCTGTAGGGAGAGTAGCATAATCAGCAGCCGTGTGTTTCCAGACGATGTTAGACACCTGAAACAAAATAGCGCATTGAATGTAAAAAAAAAAAAAAAAAAAAATAAACAAAGTGATGAAGATCCTGGCTGTATCCTCGTAATCTTTTTATAATGCAGTTGGTACCTGCGCTTGTTGGATTCGATAGTTTTGTCCAATAGATATCCATATTCAAATATTAATATTTGTTTCTATGATATATCTTAGTCCTTCAAATCTGTTTTTAAGCCAGATATTTGTTTTTCAAGTGACTGAGGTATTAAACTTACCTTTTTTACAAGTATGCAAAATGACTGAGTTCGTATCTTTATATGCAAAATATGACATTGGGCTTGATATAAATGCCTTGCACAGGAGGTATTTTATGAACTGTAGGACATGCATATTACGCTGACATATTGACAAAGAGAACCATCATTACAGCTTGTGGTCATGACAGTGTTCTTACTGAGATTGCAAAAACAGTGGACACGCAAGGAAAACAAAGTCACTGGCCATGGTAGGAGACTTGGGCCTGGTGTCTTTAAGGAGTAGCTTCCTGAGGAGGTCGAGCGCTGACACCCGGCTCAGAATCAAACCAGCTACTGTTCAGGGAATCAGCGCATGGGAAGAAGGGATGACCGGATGATGGCCAAATACTAGCAGTTGACAGAAGTTTGTCATGGCAATCAAAGGGATGGAAGACTTGAAACCTTGCAGAACATACTATCGTTAAACATTCTCGGAAGTGTACCTCACGAGGAGGGGGGTCATTGCTATTATCTACAGGAAAACAGAGTCAACCTCTCGGATATGGAATGATATTTAAGCAAATATTGCATCATGCTTTGTGACTATGTCATTATGTTTAATGACAATTTCATTTAGCTTGGTGGTATCCTTGTGCGTATATCCTCTCCCGCGAGGTGACACATGTATTTCCTACATATTTTATGACAAGTGAATGAAAATACGATCTTAGAAGGAAACTCAACACTTTTTTGGGGGTAAACTTCATACTTTTTTTTTCTCCCGGAGATTTCCGTATTTTCCATTTCGAGTAAAGTATAACGATACATCTGTACCGTTACAGATTGTGTGTATTTGACAGTCTTTTCAAAGTATGACTAAAATCATGTACGCTATTTCTTTGAATATCAATGGTGCATCATTCGTTCAAGCGTCTTGTCTATGCATCTGCATCTGGCCAGCTTGGACTTAGTGATGAAGAAATAAGATATTAATAAGTATCTGGAGTCCATCAGATTCATCACGGAGGTACATTAAGGTTTTCACATAACTGTATTCATGCAACGTTAAATTTTTTATTTTTTTTTATTTTTTTAAATTTTTTTGTCTAAGGCTTCAGAATTTTGTAATGGAAGATATATATGTGAATGTTTCTTTTAGCAGTGCTTTATACCAGTGTCTCCAAAAGAAGACGACGTAACAATTAATATTTGTTTTTATTTATTTTTGTTTTTCATATCGTGCCATGATATGTTCAGTAATATGTTTAATATTGAAAGGAGACGTTAAAGAGGAAAAACAAACAAACATAAGATCGCTATTTACATTTCAAAAGAAAAAGGAAGATGGTTAGGGAGAAAAACGACAATGCAATCGGATATGTTTCATACACGCGCGCTTGTAAACTAATTGAGATAATCGTGCGCGGATCCAATGTGGTCAGGCTGAAACATCAGTTTGGATCTAGAAACCTATGGATCTCCACATATTATTTCAATTACCGACAATCTACTTATATAATGTAGATGTATGCAAATTAAGTGGTTGGTACAAGTACGATATGTCAATTTTAAATATTAGATGAGTGGATCTTGCATTATCAGTCGGACAATTATCTAAATATGATCGCACTTAACCTAAATCGAAAGATGTAGAAATTGACCTGACGAAATGATAGATATACACAATCAGCGTGAATATTAATTGGTTATCAATGCAACATTTAGCTATCTAATCTTATGTAAATTATTTACTCTGATTTTACGTAAAGCTTAAGGTGCTCAAGGAAATGTGTGTGTGTGTGTGTGTGTGTTCACCAATCCTGACGGTCATATTATTTTAAGCTCTTTTGAATTGACCTCAGCCTGGCTAATCTGATTTTCTCTTACAAAATATTGAAATTGTTAAAAAGCTGGACTCATGCTCCACGTCCATCAGCCATCTTTAGCGCGTAGAAATTCCTTAAAAACTAAGGTTCTTATGCTAAATACTGCATAGACATATTCACCATGTCTTTGTCAATGCAGTCTTATATTTGAATATTTCTTAAAAAAGGAATGATGGAATTGATGGAATGTGTTTTTACTTTATAAGAATTCAAGTTTTTTTTCTAAGCACTGAGTATTGGTAAACTTCAAAAATGGTTTATAATAGAAATAATATTTGATATCACAGAAGGTAAATGACTGTTATATAGTGATATACACAATTGTTAATTAACATGTGATTTATTTAAGTGTTCACGAATTACTGATTTTCCTTCTTCAGTTTTTGTTTTCCGCAAATCTCGTCACTGGTGTCATCGTGGTTTAACCATAACTCACAAGTTACCATAACAATGGATGAAATAGTTTAGGCCTAGAGTCCTGTTATTGATTCTATCTTTAAATGCGTCGTTTAACAAACCGTTCTTGTACATACAGAATACATACGTCTGATTTTTTAATTACTGATTACTCGAAGAAAATAATATGCAAGCCCGGGCTTTTTGGCGTAAAGGCAGCTACGCGCCTGCCATTTTTGTTATGTCGCGGCTGGACATCGAACCCACAACCTCCCGCTCCCGAGGCGGACTTGTGATTCACCTCCTCCCGTCCCATCCGCTGCTCACCTACCAACAACCTTTGTATTGTATCCAGACTTATCAGTCATATAAGCTGTCCGAAATGTCGTTTTATTATTTAGATTTCTCTTTTTCATTGAAAGAAATCATGGTTTTTTCATTTTGCTAGAAAGAATATAAGTCGGTAAATGGGTACGACAGATATTGGGTACGAATCGAGCAACTCAGATAATGTTATGCTAAAAAGCGCGCGCATTTTCACGACAGGAAGTACAGGTGACACCATAAATTGTTTACATTATTGCTTCGATACTTCCTTGTTTCTACAGGTAAGATCATGTGGTATATCTTTTTTTTCTTAAGCAGTTTAAAACCACTTTTCGTCTTTGTAGCAATTAAAAGGATTATGTTTAAACTTTTGACGAATCTGATGCAGTGTGACATTTTATTAAAGATCTTGAATTTCAGGCTGTTACTGTACCAGATGATAAAGTCTAACTCTTTAAATTTGCAGTGTATGATAACACACGTGTTTTGTTGTTATATATTATTATTTATTTTGTAAATGTGAATACACATTTCGTCATTTGTTAATGGTAATATTTTGAAAAGTTATTGGTATACAGTATAATTCACCCTGGAAATGCTACAGCTTGGTGAACGCATGCTGGATCAGCGGAGGCATTTTAAACTCCATTGAAATACACCGCCAATTTTAAATGCTCTCCATTCTGTTAGAGAATACGCAGTTGCTAAATCTGAACTTTAGCCATTGTAGATCCCAATACATGTGATAGGTTTTATACAACAGAAAACTGAAACAAGTATACAAAGTTAAGATTTTTCAAATATTCCTTTCTAAACATCATAAATGACCAAGTACTAATTTTTGAAATGGCTTAAATGAATTGTATATACATGTGACACAGATAGAGAAAAAGAAACAGACTGCATTGATCTGCCCAAGACAAATAAAGCCTGACGAAATAAAAACAACATAAATTTTATGTCCTGGGCACATATAATTTTCAGGTTGAAACATTAGAAGATGTAAGTTGTAACATACAAGTTAACAGATGAATGCGAATAAGAAATATAAGCTGTGTCCAAAAGTATTGATTTTTCCTTATTCCCAAATCTAAAGAATACAGCATATGGCAAGATGGTTTCACTTTTGATGTTTTATGAAATGAAAACCAGTGACTATTGAGTTTTAAAACTGAGTTGCACATGGTGTAGTCATGCATGATCAAAACAAATGTATTAGATGCTGGTGATGGAAAACACAAAGGAAAACTA
Organism: Solen grandis; assembly: GCA_021229015.1. Lineage (NCBI taxonomy): Eukaryota > Metazoa > Mollusca > Bivalvia > Adapedonta > Solenidae > Solen > Solen grandis. The sequence continues at coordinate 79,013,745 of CM037779.1, forward strand.
ATTAATAAAAGAACTACATACACGTATACATTAAAGAAACTGTAACAGGGATCATTTTACCTCTGCGTCCCGCGTCCCTGACACACATTTTTTAGCGTGGACGCAAGAAAAATAAATATGTGCGTCCACTGGGATGCATAAAATTCAGGCTTTCATGGTTAATATAATTATGAATATGTAACGAAAACCTGTTTGTCAATTTTGTCAAACACGCACCATGAGCTGCTTGACTCCTGCTTTACCGCTGTTTCATGTACGAAAGCTGGGTACCAGCGAACCCGCAATCCTGCGAATAGGGTAAAAGCCGGTACGCGGACGCTGTAATGCGGTACATCGGTACCTGGAAATAGTCGAAGTCCGGGGGATATAACACTTACAGATAGAAGATTTCAACAAAATTATTCAACCTAACCTTTAAGATATTTGGTTAATTTATCATTTGGTTGATATACCCGTAATCACTTTCATTATAATAATTATGCTAAATACGAAGCCGAGATACCGGCATTTTCCTCCACCTTCACAAAGCCTAGAGTTATCGTCTGATTCCAAATGCCCAATTTTAGCGATGCCTCCGAAAAAGAAAATCTGCGTGCCTTTAAATGACAGACAGCAAACATTGACAGCGCTTTTCGGTAAAGTAAGCGACAAGGATCCAAATGATAAAAGTAATGAAGCTGAAACTGATGATTCACTGTCCCACCCTAAGAAGCTACGTACATTTCAACAACACTGGCTTAAAGTATTATACATGGTAAACATTTTATTTTATAAGGACCCATTAATTTTTGTCAGGACCCATCATTTCTGAAAATGTGCATCCTTTGGACTCATAAGAAAAAAAGGTAAAATGATCACTGCTGTAATTCAGTCAGAATACATGATCAATATTTCATGAATACAAGGCATATATTTCAGCTCATCGTCATCTTAGATAATGCCAGGTGTGTTAACTGTTTTCTATATGTGTAGGAATATCTGCCAATGAAAATCGTAAAGATATTCATTCAGAACCAGGGTTACTGATAAGGTGCGTATTTAGCTGCATATTTATGCAAATGAAATAGATAAAAACCCAATTTTTTAAAAATTTTAGCGTATCAAAGAGCAGTTAAAAAAATATCACTCAAATATCCAAAACATTAAAGCGTATTGGTACGCAACATTATGAAACCGAGTGATGTTTACAAATACTCGTATGTGTTTAACTGGTTACTTGCAAATCCGCAAAATAGACTGCAAACGATTTCTGGTAATTTCCTACTTTGGGTTCCATTCCAAATAAAACATAAATCCAGTCAGTCTTGTTCATTCATCTGACGCTTTTCTATTCGTTTGCTTCAAATATGGTTACACAAGGCAGGAAGAAACGGGTAAACGTTTAAGAAAAAACAACACTATGAGCGAATAGTGGATACCTAACACTGCATGCAAACCAAACGTCAGGCATTTGTCGCGCAATCATTGACAAACTGGAAGTTGAGATTGTCTGTAGCACAGGCTACCGGCGTGGGACCCCCCAATGATACAAAGTAACAATTTAAAACACATTTTATAACAAAATTTCACAATTCAAGAAAAAAAAATATTGATCTCATAAAATAAGTAAAGGTATGTAACTCTCCGTTCAAAATCTATAGGAAAACTGACATGGTCGTATTCTGAGCTTCGTATCGGACACAATTTTCAGCCGATCTCAAATATGCCGGGCTTGTTCAACGCAGAAACAATAGGCCTTTTCGTTGCCGAGTCGATTTTCTATCTTAGATAAACTACAAAGACAACACGAGTCACGAAACTCAATGGAAACTGTACTCGGACACGATGTGACCGAAGCAATGCATATCACATTCAATGCTTTTTTCAACGGCAACTTCACAGAAATACAATATTTCCGGCAAATACCCATATAAAACAATAAATTATGTATTTATTTAATTCTCACAAGTTATGCTTTTTTCCAGAAGTCGCTAGTATCGATGCATTCCGCCCTCATTCCACTGTTGCATTTTGTTATGACTGATGGCTACCATAATCGCTGGTTCCCCAATGTCATATTGGAATTATCACAAAAGCCGATAACCAATTCAATATGGTAGCTGCCAGTAATAACAAAATGCAACAGTGGAATGAGGGCGGAATGCATCGATACTAGCGACTTCTGGAAAAAAGCATAACTTGTGAGAATTAAATAAATACATAATTTATTGTTTTATATGGGTATTTGTCGGAAATATTGTATTTCTGTGAAGTTGCCGTTGAAAAAAGCATTGAATGTGATATGCATTGCTTCGGTCACATCGTGTCCGAGTACAGTTTCCATTGAGTTTCGTGACTCGTGTTGTTTTTGTAGTTTATCTAAGATAGAAAATCGACTCGGCAACGAAAAGGCCTATTGTTTCTGCGTTGAACAAGCCCGGCATATTTGAGATCGGCTGAAAATTGTGTCCGATACGAAGCTCAGAATACGACCATGTCAGTTTTCCTATAGATTTTGAACGGAGAGTTACATACCTTTACTTATTTTATGAGATCAATATTTTTTTTTCTTGAATTGTGAAATTTTGTTATAAAATGTGTTTTAAATTGTTACTTTGTATCATTGGGGGGTCCCACGCCGGTAGCCTGTGGTCTGTAGTGGCACCAAGTTGTCAGAGGTATTTTAGATGAAGTTTTGGACCGTGTTTACAAACCAAAAAAGCATGGCAGCGGTAGAGTCAATAGCATCCAATTCCATTTTAACCAAACATGTTAACCAGTAAATAGTTTGTTTTTTAATTTAATTGTTAAAAGTGCTAAATCTTTGGATCAGAAAGATCAAAAATGATTGAATGTTTTTAATTTAATTGTTGAAGAGCCTATGATAAATCCTGCATATGATAATTGTTAAATGGACATTGTTGCATACCAGTAAGTACATGTACTGTTATTTCAATTCCAAAATTAAGTGGAGGAAAAAAAGCAATTTACTTTATTTTGATGGGAGTTACCATATACTCAATTAAAATTGTGAAAACCCAATTCCTTGAAAAGTTGATGAGTAAATACCCAATTGACCTAAAACCTTATCTGTAGCCCTGAGAACTGTCTGAAGCTACATCATCATCCTTAGATAAGTGAAGAGTGAGATTGCAGCTACACTGAAAAAAATACCATACTGAGTAAATTCAGTTACTGACATTACATTCCAAAATGATGAAGAAAAACAAACGTTTCAGATATTTTTTTTTTATTGAGGATCTAAGCATTTTTGTAGGTCTGTTTTCCTTTTAACATTTGGTATACTGACACATAGGTGGCACAGCTTGGTATGTTAGTGTGTGAGATAAATCTTGAAGGAATCCAATTAAAATTTCGGATGCTCTTCACTGTGTTATCAAAAAGCTGCTGTTTTATCCAGATTCTGTTACATTCTCACCAGAGGTTGCAAGGTTTGAGAGGGAATCACTTGACGACGACAGTGGTGGTAATCAGATTTAGGCAATAAAGGTGGGGAGGGGTATGATTGGGAAGACTGATTGAAAGCTATGATTGATGTAATATAACTATCCAATTTTGACAGATAAAGATAGTTGTTGGGTTCCCTCATGATTTTACTGGTTATCAACTATAATGGGCTGTATCCTACAGGTAACTGACAAGAAGTACTAATAGCAGTGATGTTTGTTTTGGTGAATTTACTATCTTATACAGGCGGTTTTCTCTAGCTGAAAACTGGCAATTTTCCCCCCAAAATAATTACTGTGTTTCCCAATGAAATAAATTTCTATGCCCCCACCAAAAATGGGGGTGGGGGGGGGAATACAGATTTGCCTTTGTCCGTCTGTCGGTAAGTACGTACAGCCGTCTTTGTGACATGCGTAACTCCGAAAATATTTGTACTACAGACCGGAAACTTCATGGATATATTATTCAGGACATTAACTTGCGCACCTGGATATTTTCAGCAAGCCGTCATTGAAGTTGACAAGCCTGAAGCCTTTGTTTTTAAAAACTATAGAGTTTTATGCTTGTGGCGGATGTGACTTGCGCACCTGGGTGTAGGCCTTTGTTTTAGAAATTGTGACAAGTGGGGGCATCTGTGTCTCTGGACACATTTCTAGTTTTTTAGAAAGATGTAATTCATGGAATTTTAATAACATTTGTTTCATTGTCATAATATAAATATTAATTTGAAACTTCCTAGTTCAGATTTAGATAATTTTATTGTTAATCTAAAACTTTTCAGAATCTTCCAAATTTTCCAAATCTTGCCTTATAATTCTATTTATCCAAATAAAGAAAGCCACAGGTAATTAAAAAACAACAACAAAATACTGAATCAATGTACTGACAGGGAATGTGTGAACAAACATGTTATTAATTCCAATATTCTATTTAGCCATGAAATTGTACCATGTAAAAGACATACTTGATAATATTTGCGTAGATGCTATGTAATTATACCTACATTTTAGTTTGTGAATTTGGGAAAGTAAATTGGGTTTTATTACAACCCCCACCCCCTCCCCCCGACTCAGACTGGATGTGTTAAATATACAAAAAATGCTACTGAATTTTAAGTTGAGCAAAAATTGTAAAATATTCACAGAATATTAGGGTTTTTTGATCATCATTGTCTGATATGGTGAGATACCCATGGCTGTCTATAGCATATACTACTCACACATCTGCAAAATACAGGAAGTGATGAAATGAGTTGCCTGAGGGTTTCCAAATTTGACATTCGGGTATTCATCAGCTTCAAAGCCTTTGTTGTCAATTCTTCATATATGTGCACAAGGCATGTGATAAGACATGTAATATATTTCATTTAACCCTTTCCCTCATATAGACTCATTTTGATGCACTCAGTAGGTACCACATAAAGCCTGATCTGCAGAAAACCACTATTAAACCTTACCAAATTTAATTACAAAATCTTCATTTCCAGACCACTGAGGAGCAGCGAACAGCATAAAACCTGTTCAGCCTGCGAGTTACTCGCAGGCTGATCTGGTTTTATGCTGTTCGTATATGTTTTTTCATGGTATCCTCTATGAGGGAAAGGGTTAACTGTTAATTATTACGTTGGTTGTGTGTTTCAGTTAATAACTAACTGCTGATCTAATCCAATGGTTTAAGGTTAAAATTGCATAAAAGCATTTTTTTTTCAATGTTAAAAAAATCCCACTGTGCCACATATCACCCAGCCAAATCTGTTGCATTTTAACCCTTTCCCTCATATAGACTCATTTTGACCCTTTCCCTCATATAGACTCATTTTTACCCTTTCCCTCATATAGACTCATTTTAACCCTTTCCCTCATATAGACTCATTTTGATGCCCTCAATAGGTACACATAAAGCCTGATCTGCAGAAAACCACAGTTAAACCTTACCAAATTTAATTATAAAATCCTCATTTCCAGACCACTGAGGAGCAGTGAACAGCATAAAACCTGATCAGCCTGCGAGTTACTCGCAGGCTGATCTAGTTTTATGTTGTTCGCATAGGTCTTTTCATGGTTTCCTCTATGAGGGACAGGATTAATGAAAACCCTGTTTACAGTGCAGTTTATTTTGTAAGGGATATAAACACACATGTATTTGGCTACCTGGTACATATTTTGTGAGATTGATAAAATTTAATTAAAACCATCACAAACTATGGTTTTATGACTATTGAGATACAAGTATCAAAAGGTACAAAGAAAAATATTCATCTATATCTATTTTAAACTGGATGACTCATTTTGTAGATGGCAGATTTTACTGTGCACCATCTTCTTCTGATAAATGGGAGAGCTAAAACTTCTCTCACATGTATCTAGTTTAAAACATGGTTTTGATCTGCATTCTCATGTGTAACCAGACACTGCCAGACTGTTCATACTGCTGTGATGATAGGCTTTGCCATCATGTTTCCATATTTTTTTGTCTGTTAGACATTTCCGATTGTACTTTCGACATTTGAAACACATTGCAGGTCTGACCCGAAAATATCAAGAGTGATATAGTCCAGTGTAACTTATTGCATCACAAGCGTCAAACTTGTATGGTAGGCTGTATCGTTTAATGTGTACATGTATTTTTAATTTCCTTTAACTATACTTGACTGATGGATATTATTGATGATGGTAAATGAAAACAGATATGTTTTAATGCCCCCCATATCGATAGGTCAGGGGGCATATTGTTGTTGGTCTGTTTGTTTGTCTGTCTGTCTGTCTGTCACAACTGTCTGTTTGTTACAAAACTTCAACATTGACCATAACACGGAAATCCTTCCACCTACAGCCTGCAAACTTCACAGGTGCACGATGAGATCTACCCGCCAAGTTGACCTTGACCTTCAAATGACCTTGACCTCCAAGGTGGGGTGGGGGCGTAGCATTCATTAGAACGTAGTGTTTGTCTGTGGGATAATCAACAGACTGACCTTTTATTCAATATTCATACTCATTACTTACATGTACTAATTACAGACCATGTCCTAAACACTGCTAAATGCACAATAGAAAATTAGAACATACAATGTATGGTTCCTACTATATGTACAAATTACATGCATCTCTAGTCAGCTGCTCCTAACAGCTGATTGAATGACAACTCTACTGTGCATGAACAGAATCCTCATGCACACACTGCAGCGCCACCTTTTGGTCACTTCATTAAACAAAGGAGAGAAATTTTCTTCGAATTCATTACTTTCAAAAATGCAGATTTTCCGCCAAAATTATATCAGTCAATATCTTCAGCAGTGGTCAGCCTGTGGTCAAGTGGTTAGGGGTCCGCCCAGTAACCAGTTAGTTGTGGGTTTGATGCCTGACCAGGACATAGCAAATTTAAAGTCACTAATTCATAATGTTGCTGGTATAAATGTGTTAGCTTGGCTTAATGCTCAGCATATAATAAAAAAATGACTCATATAATGTTGGTGGGATATTAATGCTAACAAACACACTGTTATTAGTATAAAGCTGAGGGTAATTTGTTGTTGGTAGATATATCAGGAGTATTTTACGTGTGGAATTTATGATCATCCAGATACTGCCAGATTCATGGTCACACCTTTATATTTATTAATCATATTAATAGAATCTTGATTTATGAACATAACTCTGGGAGGTGTCAGTAACAGTATAGTGTTGATTATAGTAATAGATGCCTTTTGATGGGTAAATTTGGGACGTCTGTTTGAAAAATTTCTACAGAGGGCTGTTGATGGTAGTTTATAGGAAGCTCCTGGGTTCTAAATGTAGACTGTGTGTCACTGTAGATAGATAACAGGAATTAGAATGCGATGGGAAGGTTGATAAATGAGCAAACACTACCAGCCCTGTTTACAGTATGAATGAACTGTTTTACCTGAGTGCCTGTTTGTCTATAGGGCCTGATATTTTAATGTTTTATCGTCAGTTACAGGGGTAAGGCAGGGTGATCCCTATATCGTATGAAAGCTATTTAATATATATAAGAGTAACAAGTGTTACTACCATTAAAATAGACCAATAAACTTGTTACTCATGAACTGATTATGTCTCTCCACTCCATTTGGAGATAATGAAGTAAAACCTGGTACATTGCTTTGACTTAAAAACTGCCCATTAAAAACATAAAAAAAACCCAAAACATCAGCAACCTTATAATAAGAAGGTAGCTAATTTTTTTCCAATGAAAACATCCTGCCATTTCAATTGCCGTAATTCCTTTGAAAATTGATATAATTTCATAAAATTGGTCTTATTTAATGTGAAAGGGATGAAAAAAGACATACAGGTACAAAAAACACCCCTTTGTCTAAGGAATTGCCATAAAACAGTTTGCGAATTCAAAAATGAATTTGGTCGGAAAAGATTTGTGATGGGACTCCCAATGAGTGATCTAGGGCCATCATGACCTTCTTGTTATGGTATACCATTGTTTGAAATGATTCAGGATCAAGTAGAAAAGAGAGAGAAGTTAATGGCCAATCAACCCTCAGGTGGCTGAGTGGTGAAAGGAGGTTGTGGATTCGATCCCTGGCTGCAACATACTAATGTTGCTAAAATCAATACTGGTATATCTGCTTGGTGCTTAGAACATATGGGTAGTTCCATAAATAGTTGACGTATTGTCAGGAAAATGTGACTGGTTGTGGTATATCATGCTTGATGTGGTATACCATGCCGGTTGTGGTATACCATGCCTGTTGTGGTATACCATGCCGGTTGTGGTATATCATGCCTGTTGTGGTATACCATGCCGGTTGTGGTATATCATGCCTGTTGTGGTATACCATGCCGGTTGTGGTATATCATGCCGATTGTGGTATACCATGCCGGTTGTGGTATATCATTCCATTAATTTTGTTTATGGCATGATACTGCAGTGAGGCAGCACTACATCTGTCTCATGTAGATAAATAGTACCCAAATGACTGGAATATTGCTAATGGGACATTAAACACAAGTAATTAAATTCATGTAAAGAACGAAAAACAACAATTATAATAGACAATATCCGGACCTCACATAAATGGGTTTTTCCATGTAGGTACAAACAAGGTGTCTAGGCATTGTTGCTGAAAAGCATGCAGCACAACAGTAATTCCTTTGTAGACCTTTGTTCATTTCTAACAGTAAAATTTGTTTGTACCTACATGGAACTTGGAAAAAAATATTGTGTTTGTTATTCTAGAATAAGTCTATTCTTGACTGTGTGCTGCTTAGAGTAACCATTATATTTTAAAATGGTTGTCAGCTAAGAAATGAAAAAAAAAATACAGATTATTTAATTAAATTCCTGTATATAACAATATTTATGTAGAAAAGGAAGTTATGGTTTTATATTTTCTGGGTAATACTCTTTGTTGTTTAATAATTAACCTGTGCCCACTGCCCAAGTTGTATATCTAAAATCTCATCAAAATATTCCCACTACTACTACCACCACCACCACCACACCACCACCACCAACAACAACAACAACATTTTTTCTTCACAATTTTATGATGGGGTACAGTATTAGGTATTTTTGAAAATCTCAATTTTTATTTGAGATGTTTTGTGAAACTCAGGCCTCAAAATTAATATGAATTTTATAATAAGCTATCACATTGATTACTTAATTTAGATATTTTTAGCTTACTGTATGGATTCTAAGTACCATTGCAAACATATTCCATATGCTCATAAAAAAGCTAGGTGTGTGATATTTAATGCCTTTTCAGCTAATAAGATGGCAAGCACATCGCACATATTGGTCTCTAGGGAAATAGCCTTTAATTAACGGAAGATATATTAGTTGTTTGTTGCATGCAAAAGGTTCGGAATTGTTCGATCAGCACAGAATCATTGTATTGGACTTTGTTATTTCATTCAGTTAGATTTCTATGGCACTCACTCTGCAATGTGAAATTGATGATGTCGGAGAAGTAGTACATGTATTTAGGCTGATGACTTCCTATTTCAGTATACCTATATAATGCATGTTCATTTATTGAATGCATGTTTAATCAGGATAGTTTCCAGGGTAGGTCTATTGGATAGCTCATTCAGAAGGGCTGCAGTCTGATTCTTGGGTTGACATACCACTTGTTTAGTTGAATAATTCTTGATTTGGATATAAATCATGCCGATGCCAAGGTAGTATTTTATTTTTACGTGATGTTGATGCAGTTATTGTACATTGTATGACCATAATTTTAATGCATAGCAGTGATATCAGGGGTTTCCTTAAGGATTTGACTTTCATTTGCCCAGGGGGCAAGTTACTTTGAACATCTACTTGCCCCCAGTGAAAACAGCTTGTCATATCTTTAAGTTGGTTAGTGTTTGTTAATGTTTAAAACTTAAAATATGTGTAGTATTAAGATGAATTTTAGTTAACATGTATCAAACACAATTTGCAAGCAACTCACCCCCTATATAATGTAGAAAATAAAATATATATATAAAAAAAAATAAAAAATTTTGTTTACGAAAATAAACTTGTCTGACGGGCTATCTCCTTGGAAAAATCACTTGCCCATGGTGATTTTCACCCGGCACGGGCAAGCAGGCATCCACTTAAGAAAACCCCTGGATATATTTAAGGGGAAGATAGTCCCCTTTTTAGCTTTCCTAGCTAAAAACTAGCTGTTACAGCCTGAAATCATGCAAATGACCAGTGGCAGCAATTTCTTTAAAGGTTTATGAAAACGATTGTTCAATTTTGATAAATCTATGTTCCAGAAGTGATTTGAGATTTGTTCAGAGAACGATTCCATTTAGAAATCTGGTTTCCATGGCATTGGGAAGAAAAATTAAGATATCATGTACCTCTTGTGATTTTGTGTACATGAGAACTTAAAAGTGTTCTTGACCGTAATAATTGGTCAAAATTGAATATATTACGGCATAGATGTTCCTTGGCTTTGAGTTGCGACCAGATTTTTTAAAAAAATATTTGGTTCCTTAAAATAGATATGGCTATTAAAAGCAAATTGTCATCAGGTAAGCCATCCAGGGCCTTCAAAACTTTTTGATTAATATATAGCTATGTACAAATGCAGTGAATTTCTCTGTATATCTGAGATAAGAAATTCAGATTTAATATAAATTGTTATTTTCAAATTGAATAATCATTTTTCGATGCACTTTGCTGGTAGTGCACTGGTGATTCATTCAATCATGAAATAAATATTGGTAAATTTTGCATTTTTGAATTATGCTGGTATTCCAACCTTTTATATTTTAGTTAAAGAAAATGTGTCTAATAGAAAAAAACCAATTTTTTTTTTTTTGATATTTTGAATTTTGTCTGTAGTCTAGATTTCAGACGTGAAGGATGGTGGACTGATATTTCATAAATTCTCCTCTGAAATTTGGCAGAAACATAAGAAAACCAACCTCAGATGTTTACAAATGAGTCAGAATCTGATTTTGTGTTGGCTGCTAGACCACTGCAGTACAGCTGTCCTAAATGTGTAGATAGTGATGAAAAGTGGATGTTTCTTTTTATTAATTTAAAAAATTGTCATGGCTGTAATTTGTTTTAGTATCCTTGTAACACAATGTGACTTGACTATTTGAGTTTACTGTCGCTTCGACAGTATTTCAGTGATACAGCGACGTCCAGCTAATTACAAGTGGTTTCACAATGTGAAATAGAGGAATCACACTCAGTCTTGTCCTGTCACACCCTGTATTACAAAAAAGTTCAGTAGCTTTTCATATTGTGTCAAGGAAGTGTAAAGTTCATCACCTCCACAGGGGTCTCCTTAAGGATTTGACTTTCACTTGCCCAGGGGGCAAGTTACTTTGAACATCAACTTGCCCCCAGTGAAAACAGCTTGTCCGATCTTTAAGTTAGTTAGTGTTTGTTAATGTTTAAAACTAAATATGTGTAGTATTAAGATGAATTTTAGTTAAGATGTATCAAACACAATTTGCAAGCAACTCACCCCCTATATAATGTAGAAAATAATAAAAAAAAAAAAAAAAAACACGAAAAATTTCATGTTCGAAAATAAACTTGCCCAACGGGCTATCGCCTTGGAAAAATCACTTGCCCATGGTGATTTTAACCCGGCACGGGCAAGCAGGCGTCCACTTAAGAAAACCCCTGTCTCCAGTGATAGGTCTAGTTTGCAAACCAACTTTTATCTACCTAAAAAATATTGATTTTAAAAAGGGGTATTAAACAAAAGCAACACAACAAAAATGAAAGTTTTGTAATTGTTGTAGTAGATACTTAAACCTAGTAAATGTGAAAACTGGCTTAATTTTAATAAATACCTTGATGAAAAAATATTTAAAACAATTTTTCCAAATCTTGCTGTTTTCTCACTGACTTGGACTCATCATTATTTTTTTTTCTTCAAATCTGTGAGGTAGAATACCTTAGAAGTTTCATTGAAGGATGATTTGGTCAACTAATACTTATTTGATGACCCTAACTATCAGAGTTCATTTGAATAATTAAATATGATACACAATTATGCACCAAATACTGAAACTACTTGAAGAACTCTTGGGATTATGTCAGATTTATTGAACTCATCTGAGACAGCCTGCATTGTTCTGGGGTTAAATGTATATGGCAGATATGTGTCTGTCTTTATATATCTAATCAAAAGACTTGAAGCAGGTATCATTTATATTAATTTGCATGTCGTCTCAAAGGTTTAATACTTCTCTGCTGGAATTTAAGCTGCCAGATAGTTTAAATTAAGTTGGAGGAAGGTTGATTTAACTGTCTACAGTGGGGCTGGTTACGATACATTGATATTGAGCAAGGTATAGACAAAGGGCCACTGTGTATCTCTCTGGTTTTACCAAAGACTTGGGCTTTGAGTCTCCTCCTACTACCTCATTGGCTGGCCCCCGTGTTGAGAATGTGAACTGATCAGCTGTAGCTGATAAGCCCTGTTAGGCTGGCCCGTGGCTCTGCCTGTTTATTTTACCTTTCTTAAATTGAGGTTTAAAGCCAGAATATCCTGTGTACTCATTATTATAGAGGATAATTTTTAAGTGGAGCGGGAAAAATATTTTTGGGAATATATTTAAACCATTTTTTTTTTTTCCACTTCAAATTTTGGATATTTTTATATAGTGTTGTTTGGATTAGTAAAAATAATTTCAGAAAGATGTAAGTATGCATAATTATTTAATAATGTTTTTGATAAGTGCCTTTTATATTATCAGTCAAAGGGGGACTGGAATTTAATCATCATTTCTGAATGTTTTGAAAGGGGAATAGATATCTATGTATGAATGTTAATTGGAGGCAATTCTGTGATCTAGGCATTACATTCACTACCTGATTAAATAGTATCAAAACTCTATTACAGCAAGTCTGAAAATAGAGACCTTTGTTTTGACAAAATCAGATCTGCCTCTCTTTCAAGTAGCTATACACTCCATATCTAGATCATCCTCTCAGATCATTTTAAATTTTAAATGTTGAGGGGACAGATCTAGATAAGTAGCAGGAAATGGATTGATTTGATACCATGCACTTAATTGTTACCTCAAAATCAAACAGGTTTTTCATTGAAAGTGCAAGTATTTGTATCTGAAATTTCAGTCAGTTAATTTTTTCAGATTGTGACCCACACCAGAAAACTCTATACAGTGAAATTTACTTAGCAATTGTTAAGATGAACTTCTATAATTATGACCCATTATCAATTTGGCTCTAGGATTCAATAGTTCTTTGCATCCCTTATGTTTCCAATGTTGCCAGTATGAAAGGTCCATTCTTATTGGATTATATAAGGGTCCATGATTGGTTCTCTAAATGGCAAAACGTAAGGGCCCATATAAAACTCTGGTAGTTGACCCCTGGGTTTTGAGACTACCAGTTACTTTAATGAGGCTCAGATATTTCAAAATTATTTCAAAATATTTAAAAGAAGACAGCTTTTTAAAGCATTATGTGGTAGAGTTTCTGATTTGCATACTGCAGGTTCTGAGTTCAGTCCCAGCTTGTGACTATAGAATTTATTTGGTTGCATAACATTCTAAGGAAGGATTGGATACCACAGTGTGAGATGTAGCTACAGTTCAGGAGAGTGTATTTTATCTCTGGACACTGTTCGAGATGTTCCATTTCACCCGGAAGCTTGATGCTGGTTCTGGCAAACTTCTGTTTGACATAGACCAGTAGCAGCTGCTTTGATAGCAGATTGTAATTGTTAGCTAATTATTCATACCTCGCTGGTGAAACCTCTGATAAAGGTCAAACTGGTCACATATTTACATATATGTAATATATGAGACTTGATGTATGCATGTGCAATAATTAACTGAGAGTATAAGAGAATGAACATGGTATGATTATGTTTATGTTTACTCATGATACTGGTAGAATGAATGTGTATAAATATTTAGCAATGATGAAGCTGGGTTGATATACACACAGATTTGTATTTATTTCTCTGTTTACAATATCCAAGCTACTGGATACAACATTGCCAGATAGTCATGTTGGGGATGATACCAAACTACATGAACCCCTGGTGGGTTAAGGCCATGCATTATAAAACTGAGGTGTTTTCTCTTTTCAAAGTGACCCCCACTCACTCCATCAATGCTCAGATATTACCAAATTGTTTAAATTGGTACCGGTACATCTCCCTTGCTTGACAGTTTATTCTAAGATGTTGGCACTACTGTGTGCCACAACCATCAAAATATGGTTAAAATACACCTTATTTTTTTATTTTTTTTCAAAAATTTAAATGAATTTATAATGGATACCATTAAAATAAAACCTGTTCAAACTCTGTTTAAAAACCCATTAAATGGATATAGGTTAATAGTCATATTTTTAATGTTGTTCATAAAAATGTTATTAGTAATGAAAAATCAGTTTAAAAATAGAAACTTGGTAACCAAAAAAAAAATGGAGAGGGTTAAATATTCTGTCTGCTAGCGCAGAGATTTTGTCCCATATCAACCTTTCAACATTTTTTTTTCATGGCTGGCCTTAAGAGATAAAATGTTTCAAATTGCTGGTTAGCAGTGAGGTATGGTGAATGTCAGATGTCAGGCCCCTGGGATTTTCACCTGTTTTGGATTAATACCAAGTGTTCAGGTAATGAGAGAGGGTAACTTGACTGATTTATACAGGTAATTCGAGACTGACATCTCTTTTTTCTCACCTGATTAAAGTTTGTTACAATTTTAGCATCTTCGCTGAAAGATTGGAATCATTGCTTTCATATTGCACCAGTTATTCCCTTGACAGAGTTCTTACTGGAATAAATAGAAAAAATAGAAAGGTAACTTGGTATCAATAATCAGAAAATTACATAAATTGGGACTTCACTAAACTGGACTTGATGAAATTTAAACTTAAATTATTTTACAAAGCAATATCACTTATGAAAATATCTTAATCTTTTTGCAACAGCATCTCATTTGACAAAAATAGACTTGTATCTTTTTGGTGCATGTTTTGGTTGTTTACACAATTCAAATTGCATATATGTTAAGGAGTATCCATACTAAATTTTGATATATATATATATATTTTTTTTATACTCTTAGGAGATACGCTTTGCAGTAATATTTGGGTTGAGCAAAACAGGAAAGATGTGAAAATGATTTTTCAGACTCATAAAGATTTCAGGAATTCAGTTTGCAGATTATCATAAATGCCATGTAAATTGAATTTATCGTGTATAATGAAATAGAAATGATTTCATGAATTCTGTTATGTTAACCCTTTCCGTCAAAGAGGAAACCATGAAAAGACATATGCGAACAGCATAAAACCAGATCAGCCTGCGAGTGATCAGGTTTTATGCTGTTCGCTGCTCCTCAGTGGTCTGGTAATGAGGATTTTACAATTAAATTTGGTAAGGTTTGAGTTTGGCTTTCTGCAGATAAGGCTTTATATGTTACCTACTGAGTGTGTCAAATGAGTCTATATGAGGGAAAGGGTTAATATAGAAATGATAGTTGACAAAGATGGGCGTCATTAGCATATTGTCTGACCACTGCCAGCTGGTCATTGTAATGGCCAACATCCGTGTCAGCACATATTGATCTTATTTTACTGATCATTCCGTCTGATGTTCATATCTAATGACATGCTCCAACTGTCGAGCTGACTCCTTCTGGCGGAGATTGCTATAATTGTATTAATTATTTCATAATAGGAATCCCACTCTTGTTCCTGGAAACTGATGATTACTTTAACCCTTTCCCTCATACAGACTCATTTTGACGCACTCAATAGGTACCACATAAAGCCTGATCTGCAGAAAACCACAGTTAAACCTTACCAAATTTAATTATAAAGTCCTCATTTCCAGACCACTGAGGAGCAGCGAACAGCATAAAACCTGATCAGCCTGCGAGTTACTCGCAGGCTGATCTGGTTTTATGTTGTTCGCATAGGTCTTTTCATGGTATCCTTTATGAGGGAAAGGGTTAATGATTGTTACAAAATATGTAAATTGGCTTTTGGGTTGATTTGCCCCTCACTGCTGCAGGTTTGAGTCTGAGGTCATTTTTATGTGAGGAAGCTTTCCAGCTGGCTTGTGGTAAGTTGATGGTTCTACCTCAGGACCTGTCTCCACCTGAAATATGCTGGATGTTGCTCTTCAACAGAAATACAATCGCAACAATGGTAAACTTAAAAAAAAAGCTTATATGGGTTTACAGGTCATGAGTTTGATCCATTGACTTGGAAAACCAAATAAAATAAATTCATAATATTTAATTAAAGATTGTTAGAAATGATGCCATATCTGTAGTGCTCTATAATCAAGGGTAAGTTGACCAGACCCATTTAAAAATATGAATACAGAGATACATTCATTGTATTTCCTTTTAAGTGATGGTTTCAGCTTATTAACATGCAGGAAAATAATTTGTAATACAGAAAATATCAATACAATTTACTTCCAATTGCAGATTGTAGATCTCCTTGATTTTTATGAATGAATATAAAATTTAATTGGAGAAACAATAGTTAAGGTTTGGGTTCAAGGGGAAGTTTGCTGAAAAACAGTCCAATTATTACATGATTTTAATTTGCTTTTGGTTAAAAATGAAAACCCTGGATTTTTCCTTATTCTTACGAGGCCTCTTCTCATTGATATGTTAGAATGAGGAAGAAAAAACTCAGGAATATCCACGCTACTATATTCCTGTTATTATTTTTTTTTTCTTTGTTCTCAAACCTTCTGTATTGATTTGAAGTGTATGTTTGCTACTATGACTACCAAAGTATTGGTCGTTAAGGATATCATAATTCAAGTTATACAAACCATCAGGCTGAAATGAATTGAATATCAGACATGTATAGCATTCTGTTCCATCATTAAAGCAGCTGAGTACACTAGATTGATGGTTTTTGCTGGTTGGAATTAAAAGTCATCCATGAAAATGACCAAAACTTTACTATTGTAAGATTCTTGGAAGTTTCAGAGTCGGCTTTTTTTATCATTAGTATTATACTCAGTTTTAATAGTAAACATGGTTGCTAAGACCAGGCCTGGTGGTTGATAGGTTAGAGCATCTCTGAGGTTATATGTTTAAAACCGTCCCTTGCTGCTCTGAATCATATTTGTTAACCTTTTCCCTCATGTAGACTCATTTTGACGCACTCAATAGGTATCACATAAAACCTGATCTGCAGAAAACCACAGTTAAACCTTACCAAATTTAATTACAAAATCCTCATTTCCAGACCACTGAGGAGCAGCGAACAGCCGCAGGTTGATCTGGTTTTATGCTGTTTGCATAGGTCTTTTCATGGTGTCCTCTATGAGGGAAAGGGTTAAAATTGGGTAAGGGTAGGTTCGGGAATGTTTGGCCCGGTACACGTATCAGGATAATTTGATGAAATGTGGAATTGTACCCAGTGAGGCAGCACTACATGACTGTGTCTCTCTCATATAGATTAAGCCTCCCAGTGATGAAATTTTTACTTCAAAATATGTCTTTGACTCGTATAATTATTATGTAAGTACCTGATGATAATTATTATTTTTTTGATTTTTGCACTAAGAACACAAAGCACACTTGAAAATCAATTTACTTTTTTCAAAATCCGAGCCCTGGTATTATTTTTCTGATTTATTAAATGCCTGGATGAAAAGGGAACTGTATAAAACCTGATCAGCCAGCAGATACTATTTTCAGTCTGACCTTGATTGGGTCACCACCAAAAAGGACTATTTCGCGCATTGCAGGGATCTTTTTACAGTTTGCTATACATTGTCTCATGCCAGCAGTGTTGTCATTATGTTATTGTATTATACACAACCTGGCTGTGTGTGACGTGTAATACAACACCACACAGTGTGTGTGTGTGGTAGGAAACATCAAGTGTCTCCGGGAGACAGAGTCAGTATCACTTGCTGCTGAAGCTGTCCATGATAACTTGATATCATTTCTTGATCTGATCCAGGCACTGGAGGACGACTGTAAGTTCACACTTCTATATACCAGTGTTGATCGTCCACTGACAGCCAGAGAGGCTTATCAGCATATATGTAAAGAAGGCTTATGAGTCCTTCTGGCTGTCAGTGGATAAATTACTATATGTTTTGCCAGTTTTCATTAAAGGAATTGCAGTGAAGATGATGAATGTCAGTATTGTCTGGTTAAAATCCGAGTGAATCTTGTACATCTGGCTTCGGAAGGCAGGAAGGCAGGTTTTCATGGAACATTTTTACAAGATACTGCTCTGGAAGTTAACTGTCAGGATTATGATGATTTTGATAGATAATCAGCTGAGGAGGATAAAGCAGCACTGCCATTTGTTTAAATGCTTGGCAGGAGATAAGATTTAGACTTTTTAGATTTATTGTTTTCACTCGGTATGGTTGTATGTTTATTGCTGCGTTTTTCATTACAACTATCATTCTGTGTTTAGTGTATACTTATCAGGCCATCTCCTTACATGTAAGAGTGTCTCTGTGTGATTTAAGCTGGTTTTTATCGTATTACCATTGGTGAATTATTATCATGCACTTTTGATAAAGTGCAAATTGACTTTCATCCTGCCATCATCCATTTGATTGAGTTTACTTTGAGTTACCTTGAGTTTTCCCTTGTCTTTGATTTAAGTGTGGAAGTTAATCAGTTGCTTGCATGTACGTTGTCTCTAAAAAGTGGCCATGCTCCAGGTAGCTTATATATTCAGGAAATCTGACATCAGTATGCATGGTTAATTGGTTATTGTGATTTAACTTTCAAAACCTCCGTGCAATCAAATTATCACTTTCTTTCTCTCTTTCTCTCTCTCCACCACTCCTAGCCACTTTCTGGCACCATCCCCAGTGGCTGAGTGGAGCAGGAGATTGTGGGTTTGATCCCTGGCCAAGACATACCTAAGTCATTAAAAAATGGTACTGTCATAGCTCCCTCGCCTGGCGCTCAGCGTATAATGGTACTACCCTAATATGCTGAGCTCAAGGCGAGGGAGCTATGACCCTCTCTCTTTCTTATTTTCTCTCACTCCCATACACCCTCCTCTCTTTCTCTGTTTGTCTGTCTGTCTCTTTGTCTGTCACTAAGTTATGTATAAATATACATAGAGACAAGGTGAATCAACACATACCTACCTTCAGACTCACATTGTTGTAATTCAATTAATCTCGGTACTCTCAGTAGATTTAAATCATTTGATTGAAATGGATGGGAAAATAATCACTGTGTATTCCACCTCTGTTTGATTATCGATCCGAAGTACCTGGCCTCTATTTTAACCAAAATAGTTTGGTAGTACATAAAGTGCGGATAACCAATCTTCCATTTGAGCAACTCTTGATTCCGAAAAATTATCCTTTTATTTCATTGATTCTGTTTAACAGTCAGTTTTATGGGCACATCATTACAAATATAGTCAAGGATTCATGATCTGGAATACTTGAGATTAACTTAGTGAATAATTTGTCCCCTACCCGTGTTTACACCGGAGAGGACTATAAGTTTGCCCTCCGTCTGTCTGTCCATCTGTCTGTCTGGATGTCCAGAAATCTGGATCCCGTGATAACTTAAAAATTGTTTAAGATAATTTTATGAAAATTGGGATGTTAATAGATGGCAGTATGGAGATTCTGCACATCACTCTTTTTTTTTTTTTCTTGGACCAAAATTCTGGTTGCTATGGTAACGGAAAAATTATGCACCTCACCGGTAGGGGACTCATGAGTTGTGTGCAACACCAGTTACTTGTTTTCTTTGGGTAGATGTTTCCTAAAATTATCACTCGTCCTGCCTAGCCATTCCAAAATTTGAGATAATCATGAAAGTTACAAATAAATGCTTTGATTTTTCACTGGCCCTGCACTAATTTTTACTGGCCTGGGTGAGTGTAATTTTATACATGATTTGCACAGGTCTTGAAAAACCCTTGAAAAATTGAGGGCCTTAAAATATCAAACATAAGTTGCGGTTTATGAAAGTCGTTTTGTATGACCCATGTTGTAGCACTGGTTTGTGGATAAAACCATAGGATTACCACTCTCTGACAGTACTTAATTCTCAAGTACTATTCGTAGTCAAGTTTACATCCAAAATCTCAATTTAGATGATTGTGTTAATAATACATGATACAAATAAAACCTGAATATAGCTTCCTGGCAGATTTAATAGCTCTAGCTTCCATGTGTAGAAGCTAAAATTGGATTTTATGGTAGTAATTTTCACAGCACTATTTTCTATCTTTTTTTATGTATTTCATAAAGTATATTGCAAGTTAATGTAGATTTTTCAGTTTTCATGTAGAATTTTATATATGATAGTTGATGTATGAGTAATCCTTTATTTCATTAATGTTCATGTATATATTTTTGGACGGCTTTAAATTGATGAGGTCCTGGTAGGTGTTCAGCGTCTGGCGCCTGCTCAGGTTGACCTTTCAGTTCATTTGCTATAACTTCATTGCATTGCTTCAGTATCCGGACAGTTACTTAAGTGGATAGGTTTACATTCTGCAGTTGACCTTTAGACATTCACCTTGGCCTTTGACCTACTTTTTATGAAAAAAGCCGCATCTGGACAGGTTTACCTTTTGGTTAATCTTCTACAACTTCTTTGTCCTTTGTTATTTCAATATTTGGATAGTTGCTTAAGTGGATTGACCTCTTCATTATGCAGTTGACCTTGACCTTTGACCTACTTTTAATGAAAAAAATCTGGGGGAAAAAAAACAACAACAACAACAAAAAAAATGTGCATAATACCATCAGTTCTTCTTGACTTGATGAATATTAACTGACTGAACTTTAAAAGTGTATATTAAACAATGGAATTTTCTTTGCCATGTAGATATTGTTTGGTATCTTAGCCACAATACTGTATGTGCAAACAGAGGAGACCTTGATCAGACTGCTGCTTTAACCCTTTCCCTCATGGAGGAAACCATGAAAAGACCTATGCGAACAGCATAAAACCAGATCAGGTTTTATGCTGTTCGCTGCTCCACAGTGGTCTGGAAATGAGTATTTTGTAATTAAATTTGGTAAGGTTTAACTGGTTTTCTGCAGATCAGGCTTTATGTGGTACCTCTTGAGTGCGTCAAAATGAGTCAATATGAGGGAAAGGGTTAAGGAGCTGTTTGATCTTGGACTGCTCTGTTTGCCTATGCATCAAAATGAGTTTAGATAAGATAAAGAGGTAATGAAAAATATTCAAGACCCCAGTCTACCATGGAATTATGCTTTACACAGGATGTTGAAGATTGGGGCAGATAGGTGAGATGGATTTATGAGAGTTATATGACTGTAACATGCAGTCCGCATATTTTATCCACCTTATTAAACCTTTACTGAACTACTGGTAAATTCTTTGTGGTTGGCTGCACATGTTCAGCTAATGTGCACTGAATGGGTGTGAACTTAATAACCTGAAGTATGGAAGTCATCGACTCAAAATATGACAAGAATTTTATCAATATCTTATCAACTTATTTTTTTCATAGTGAAAATACATTAAGGCTTCTGCTATTACAAATGCTAATTAAAAAGTAGTTAAAAAGTCCTAAATGTTTCTATAGTGGAATGTGTATCATCATCATCATCATCATCATCACTGCCACCACCATCATCATCATCATCATCATCATCGTCACCACCATCACCATCATCATCATCCTCAAATTGCAAATCTTTTTCAACTACACCTGTCATGTAAATGACTCAGTACTATTCTTATAAAATGTAAACACCTTAAAACTTTTTTATAATTATGCATAATGATATGACACAAACCGTATACATTGAAGCTATGTACTTTTTGTTTACATATTTGTGGTTTTGAAATCTCTTTTTACATGGGGAGACACCTTAATTGTGATATGCATAAATAGTACATGATATTTGGTAATTGTTGAAAGTGTCTGTTTACCTGTAGATTGCCATAAGGCATATCTTACCTGTGTATCATTGTCACAGTTGGGTAGGAAGGGCTCATCAGTATACCCAGGGGGAGAGGCATGTGTCTGATCGTCGAGTGATTACATCTAACCATAAATGGTTATGTGCCATTTAAGTGGGTGACGTTGTGAGTTGTTGTCTATTTCTATATAATGCACCCTGACTTTGGAATTTAAAACACTCAGTTGATTTGAAGTCTGGTGTGAGGAATTTGTTTTCATCTTGTCAGAATTTTGTGTGAAAGTTTTACTATTTGGGTTATTTTGGAAATAAATCCAGTATGACAACGTAAGTATTATATAAATCTTACAGTCTTAGAAAATGATTTTTTTCCCCAATAAATCTCTTTCAGTCAATTAAGTAACGTTTAAGTCTCCAGTTTGAATTGTTAGACACAGAAAGCTAAAATCTATATGAACTTATATTGATATATATGTTATATATATGTTTAAATAATTTTTGAATAGGAATATGAATAACTGCTGAGTGATATCTGATACCTACTGAAAAAAGCTAATTTCAAACATTTGAGACATATTTCTGATGTTTTTAAGATAGTCTTTTCAGGGAGAATATTTCATGTGGATAGTCACACAACCAGCTGTGTTGAAAATATATATATATATTATTTTTTTTTGAACTTCTACAAAGTCTGTAGGCTAAGGTGTTGTATTCATAACAAAAAGTCTTTATAATTATAACTTCTCGACAACCTCAGCCTTTTATTTATTGGTATTCAGACTTGCAAGGTGAATATGACTCCAGTGAAAGTATTCAAATTGAAATATTTAGTTATCATACTGGCTAGGGAGAAGTCTCTCTACATGTACAAAACAGTTAAACCTGTGTTAAAGATTACCTTTGAAAATCAGCCAGTCTTTGAATGTAGACTTTAATTAAACTCTGAATAACAGCCAACTTGTGAACAAAGGCTGGTTTATAAAATGGATTCTCAATCTAGAAATTTCAACCTCTGAATAACAACCACCTTTAAATAAAGGCCAGTTTTCAGTTTCCCTTAAGTGGCCTTTGTTCACAGGTTTTACTCGGCCTAGACATTAATTACAGATTTGGTGTAGGTTTCTCGCTAAGATATTTCTAATTAGAGCAAGATATTCCACCTGTGACCTCAGTTTGACCTCTCTATACAGTATGTTTTTATTTGGACAGTGTATGTACAGATAAGGGAGCTACTAATTGCTCTGATCCATGGCCTGTTACAAGGTCTAATTGCTGCTCTGTAGCTCTGATGCTAAGTAAGCCTAAATTTGTTGGTTGCTGACTAGTTAAAAATGTTTGTTCACAGTGACTGCCCTGTAATACTTGGCATACAGTCTTCTTTGATTTGTATGTTTGTAGGTTTAGTTTCTCAAAGCAGTGAAGTTAAGTTTTTTCTCTTATACCTGTCAAAGATTTTATCAATGTTATGATGTAATTCAGGGGTGTAAAATTTCGCTTGCCGCGACAGCCATAATAGTGCAGGGTGAGTGAAAAAAAAATAAAAAAAAAAAAAAAAATTTTTCTTGATTTTATCATCTCAAATTTTGAAAGGGTGAGTGATAATTTGAAGAGTGTCCTAGGTGGCGGAGTGGTTAGAGTGTCTGCCTTGGGAGCGGGAGGTTGTGGGCTTGATCCCCGATCGTGACATACCAAAGTCATAAAAAATGGTTCTGGTATAGCTCCCTTGCTTTGCGCACATCATATAAGGGATTGGCTCAGTATCAGGATAATGTGACTGGGTGTGGTATACATGTCACATGTCTATGGCGTGATACAGCAGTGTGGCAGCACTATATCTGTCTCAAGTTGACATAATCTCCATATGACTGAAATACTGTCAGTGGAATATTAATTCCAACAAACAAACATAATTTTAAGAATTTTAGATCTGTGGACATGCCATTTCTGAGTTAGAATACTCTTTCAACTGTAAAATGGATGGTAATAGATAAGGTAACACCTAGTTGTAGTCTACGTAAGGCCGACTTTACTTTATTAGCCCATTGTTATTGGGTATATTAAAAAATCCTGCAACAGCAGTCTAGACATATTTCACTAGAATTCATATGCATGACCTTGATGACCTTCGCAGGTACCCGTGGGTGGAGTTGAATAATTTGAGGTTTATTTCTTGCTCAATTTGAACCATAGACCACATGATCAGGAGTTGTGTGTCTTACCACAGAACTATCCTACTCCCCATAGTTTGGTAGATTCATTTTCATGATCAGAATTATTTACTGTTAGCTCAGGGCCTCTGTGTTAATTCATAGCTTAAAGCAATTATTCATTGAATAAATGGAATAAATGATTAATTTAATTTCCCCCCCCCCCAACACACACACTTAAAGAGAGAGTCAATAATATACATACCATACTTACCCAACTAAATTTCTAAATTGGACTTATCCTTTCTTCATTTTGGACTGAACCATTACATGTTTATGGGGTTGATTGACTGAATAGCAAACGGTGCAAACCAATACCAGCCTGCACATCCCTGTGCAGACCATTATCAGACTGCAGGCTGATCTTGTTTTACACTGGTTTCAAATTCAGTCACACATGCCTAAGGGGAATTGACTGATTCAATTAATAGCTAAATGTAGTAACTGATCTGTTTAATTAGAATGAAATATCATTTTCATATTACAAAATTCATACTGCCTCTGTTGTTAATGAGGGGAAGGGGGAACACTCATAAATTCATCAATCTTTCCGTGTCCAAATCCTTATGGCGTGTATAGCACCAAAAGTTTCCATCATATATTGGTAGCTAGACACAAATCAAGAATCTCCTGGACTGCTGATTGTGTTGAACACTAATGGCATCTGATGATCATATGCATGCAAATGCATGTTAACATGTACATATTCTCATTTGCATACACATAATTAGTTGTTACACTAGTGTGAAACACATAAATACACCCAAAACACTCTTTCCATTCAATTATGAAGGAAAACAGTGGGAAATTTATGGTAATTTATTCTTGACTGTCATCTCCTCATCTCTTTCCAGGTATTACTGTGTTCAGCGAGTAGAAATCAAGACCATGTCTGACAAGTGCCCTAGATGTACCAAGCCCGTTTACTTTGCGGAACAGATGCTGGCATTGGGCAAAAAGTACCACAAGCTTTGCCTTAAATGTGGTAAGTTTGGTAGTCGTGCTGTTCTTCTTGTTTGAAGTTTTGTTCACCTGAGGACAACATGTTTAAGTTAAGCTACATGGATCAGCCTGCATTTGTCATGTGGTTGTATGTCATCCATTGTTGACGATTTGCATTAAATGGTATCTCTTAAACCATTGTGGGAATGCAGAAATGGATGAAACTTGGCATTGATAATAATGGTTGCTAAAATGTAATCAATCCATACAGAATTCTGGTTGTCATGGCAATTTAAAAATCTATATTCATATAAAAGAAATATGGATATTATTTATTGCTCATGAAATGATGAAAATGTCGAAGTTTTCTTTCTTAACCCTTTCCATCATAGAGGAAACCATTAAAAGACCTATGCGAAAAACATAAAACCAGATCATCCTGCGAGTAACTCGCAGGCTGATCAGGTTTTATGTTGTTCGCTGCTCCTCAGTGGTCTTGAAAAGAGGACTTTATAATTAAATTTGGTAAGGTTTAACTGTGGTTTTCTGCAGATCAGGCTTTATGTGGTACCTATTGAGTGCGTCAAAATGAGTGCGTCAATAGGTACCACATAAAGCCTGATCTGCAGAAAACCACAGGCTGATCTGGTTTTATGCTGTTCGCATAGGTCTTTTCATGGTTTCCTTTATGAGAGAAAGGGTTAAGATACATGATATATGAAGAAAATGAAATCCCACATAAGTCCCTAATGACTACTGTGACAGAATACCTGACACCAAGGTGATATATGCAGAGCAAGAGATAAAGATTTTTACCATGAAATGGGTATTGAAAAAAACTACTCAGTATCAAAATATTTTTAGCTCACCTGAGCATAGCTCAGGGTGAGCTTTTGGGATACTTGATTGTTCGTCGGCCGTCGTCCGTCATCCGTCAACAATTTAATGTTTACACACTAGAGGCCACAATTTTGATCCAATCTTCCTCAAACTTGGTCAGAATGTTTGTCTTGATGATATCTTGAACCCTTTCGAAAATGGGTCAGGTTGGATCAAAAAGTAGGTCAGTAGGTCAAATCTTAGAAAAATCTTGTCGTCCGTCAACAATTTTGATGTTTACACACTAGAGGCCACAATTTTGATCCAATCTTCCTCAAACTTGGTCAGAATGTTTGTCTTGATGATATCTTGAACCCTTTCGAAAATGGGTCAGGTTGGATCAAAAAGTAGGTCAGTAGGTCAACTTGGTCAGAATGTTTGTCTTGATGATATCTTGAACCCTTTCAAAAATGGGTCAGGTTGGATCAAAAAGTAGGTCAGTAGGTCAAATCTTAGAAAAATCTTGTTTACACACTAGAGGCCACAATTTTGATCCAATCTTCCTCAAACTTGGTCAGAATGTTTGTCTTGATGATATCTTGGACCCTTTCAAAAATGGGTCAGGTTGGATCGAAAAGTTGGTCAATAGGTCAAATCTTAGAAAAATCTTGTTTACACACTAAAGGCCACAGTTTTGATGCAATCTTCCTCAAACTTGGTCAGATTGTTTGTCATGATGATATCTCAAACCAGTTTGAAAATGGGTGGGGCTGGATAGAAATGTAGGTCAGTAAGTCAAATCTTAGAAAAATCTTGTTTATACTCTGAGGGCAACATTTTTGGTCCAATCATCCTCAAACTTTGGCAGAATGTTTGTCATGATGATATCTTTTGTGGATGGGGTCAGAAAATTCCTGAACATTGTTTCACCTCATCATCTTAATTCTAAAGCAATCTGTTTTGTACAGGCAATGAATGATACTTTTCTCAGGTGAGCGATCTAGGGCCATCTTGGCCCTCTTGTTTAACACTCTGATGAAGAACTGAGTTGAGTATTTCCATTAAACTCACCAAAAAGGTAAAAACGCCATAGTTTCTGGATTCCATGTTTCTCGAATATCTCCCCAAAGTACACTTGAACCTTGCTTAAGAAGGACACTTGCTTGTTCTTTCAAAAACAGTTTGGAAACTCATTTGATGATTTTGTTTCTGTTTTCACATTAAAAAAACGAATCAAGACTTTTATTTTTATCTTTTTATTTGAGGTTTTTGGAGGCATCTTTCATTTTCCTCACCAAGTCGACATTGTCACAGTTGTAAACAACATGCAAACGTTTGCAATGCACAAGGGTCAGAGTGCTGGTTCCTGATCATCAATTAGCTATAGGTAGAAGTATTTTTGCAGGAATGGGAACTAAACCGCTCACCTGTTGTGTTTATCCAATTCCACCGTGCACCTGTTATTTTGTTTTGTAAAAACTCGATGGGTACACAGTCTTTTTGAATGAAATTAGGTATTGGATTATTTTGTTGTGTATTGATATGCATTGATTTTTATATCAATTGGGTACTTATGCAAATACGCAGCTTATCTGTTGCTCTGTATATGGCAATTTTCAGTTGTTTGTCCAATCCAGGTACTGTGAAGAGGAAGTAATACATTAAATAACTTGTTTCCCATTCAGTAAATAAACCTTGTTGTTTGGACAAAATCTTAATGTTAAATTGGGATAAGTATACGATCATGATTTAGATCTATGTAAATCAGAAAAATCAACAGTGGTCTTGGACTCTTGTAAGGACGGAAATTTTGACCCATTCCAAAGCAATCCTTCCTGCATTTTCCCAATCCCAACTTCCAAAAATCCACTCATCTGTTCATATTTATGAATTGAAATCTGCTCAGGATGATAACAATTTTACTTGCTCTTTTGGACAAGGTTTGTGTCCATCTGGTGTGTTCTGTGCGATAATTGTATGCAGATTTTGATGGAAGGTTTGTCATGTTTCAGCATCATGCAACAAACTGCTGGACAGTTACTCATGTACAAACCATGAAGATGAGATCTACTGCAAGGCATGTTATGGGAAGAAGTTTGGACCAAAGGGATATGGCTTCGCTGGGGGTGCATCAGGGCTCTCCATGGATACTGGGAAACCCTTTGAGGTATCCAGAGGGTATGTATTGGCATCTTTGAATACAAGGTCCTGCCTTTTTCAAGAGGCCTCGTTGGTCAGATTCTTTTAATTGAGATTTCTTTCAAGTTTTATGTAGGAGAGAAAAATCCTCAAAAAGCGGCAGCCTGGCTATAGTTTTCATTGTGTGTCCTTTCATTTCAGTTTGATTATAAACTTAAAAGAATTTCCCAGTGTTTTCTCTTTAATATGTTTATGGATATCATACTATCAAAGAAAATAACACTTGATGGAATATATTACAAATTATAACCCCTTTTCAACTTAGAAACTTTGGTTTAAGTTTTGCATGCAAGGAATTTAATACTTATATTTCAGTAATCAGGCATGGGTTTGATTTGAAACTTCTTAAATTTGTTCAATGGTATCATACTATAGTGGCAGATAGTTATACCCCCCACAAACGTAGTTTGGGGGGGTATATAGGAGTCACCATGTCGGTCGGTCCGTCCGTAGTTTTTTTGTCCACGCTATTTCTCAATAACTACTGGATGAATTTCAATCAAACTTCATAGGAAGCTTCACTGGTGAGCATAGATGTGCATATTATGAAATGGTTACGGTTGACTGATTTTCTTTTGAGTTATGGCCCTTTGCTGATTTTCTGGAGTTTTCTTTGTCCACGCTATTTCTCAATAACTACTGGATAGATTTCAAACAAACGTCATAGGAAGCTTCAATATCAAGCACAGATGTGCATATTATGAAGTGGTTACGATTGACTGATTTTTTTTTGTTTTAGTTATGGCCCTTTGCTGATTTTCTGGAGTTTTCTTTGTCCACGCTATTTCTCAATAACTACTGGATGGATTTCAATCAAACTTCATAGGAAGCTTCAATATCAAGCACAGATGTGCATATTATGAAATGGTTACGGTTGACTGACTTTTTTTTTAGTTATGGCCCTTTGCTGATTTTCTGGAGTTTTCTTTGTCCACGCTATTTCTCAATAACTACTGGATAGATTTCAAACAAACGTCATTGGAAGCTTCAATATCAAGCACAGATGTGCATATTATGAAATGGTTACGGTTGACTGATTTTCTTTTGAGCTATGGCACTTTGTTGATTTCTTGGAATTTTCTTTGTCCACGCTATTTTTCTTTAACTACTGGATGGATTTCAATCAAATTTCATAGGAAGCTTCACTAGCAAGCATAGATGTGCATATTGCGAAATGGTTACAGTTGACTGATTTTCTTTTGTGTTATTGCCCTTTGCTGATTTTCTTTGCATTATTTCCCAATAACTAATTTACTTTCTTTAGCTACAGTTTTCCTCATCTCATTTATCTGTTGATGAACTTAGAACTTTATTACATATACAATTTTAAATTAGCTGGTCATTTAAATCTATTTTTTATTATTATTATTTATTAATTAATTTATTTATTTATTTTATTTTAGTTTATTTTTGCATGTGCATGCTGTTCAGACTAATTTGTTTACGGTGCCCTTACTGAATTGATGAATGTTGGAATTTTTTGTTAAAGACAGCCACTGAACATAAAAAGATATTCTTTTTTTATTAGTCTTGTATAATTTGTCACTTGAATTCATCAATTCATTGTGACTTACCTCTTTTAGCTGGGCACTTGATTGTAAACAAAGGCTGTGTGGGGGGTATTCATCACCTTATGTGATAGCTCTAGTTTTTGATTAAATATAATGCAGATTAGGGCCACTTTTTGACTTAGACTTTCTGGTTAAAGTTTTGCATGCAAGCTACTATCCAGGTTATATAAAATGTTTATGGTATTGTCAGACTAGAAAGTGAGTGTGTTCAGGGGCATCAGAAAACCAAGGAGGATAACTCTAGGACTGAATTTTATACAAATTATGGCCCTACTTGGTTAAAGTTTTGCTTGGTTATAGTGTTATTATGCTTATTTCTCAGTAACTAGCCATGGGACTGAACTTAGACTTCATAAATCTATTTAGGGGTATTAGACTATCAAGATATATCATTTTTGATTATTATTACAGGGTATATGAAGGGCAAGAATTGAAATAGATTTCATTTCATTTACCAACAACAACCATTTTGAAAAGTCGAGTGTGCTGTCTACTGACAGCTCTTGTTATACAGTGCAGTGAAAATGCCTGCAGTTATAATGCAAATCAACCATGCTTGATTTTGATTTACCGCTATGTAAGACCTACCACCAAACCAGTTTTGTAATCTTGGCCAAACCAATTCCACCATTCCGAGAGAGAGACAGACTATACTGGCTCGAGTTACTGCAGTAAAATTCATTCAGATTAAAATATCTTTATTATCACAGTTACACGGCTATCATTTACAAATCAGCTTTTTAAACCATTATTTGGTTACATCCCAAATGCAATTTTTTTTTTCCTTAATTTATTTAAAAAAATGTTTAAACAGTTACTATTCAGCCACATAATTATTTAAAAAAGAAAAAAAAAAAAAATTGTGTCTAAAATGATGTAAAAAATTTTTTATTTCATTTTCATGGGTATTTGTAGGTCATGTTCCAAAAATACAGAGAGAAAAAGAAGCATTCAGAGAAACTTGGCTGGCTGCACGTTTGACATACAATCAGTGCATAGGCACCATTGTTTATCAAAATATTTAACATACCATGACACCTGTAACTGGCCTTATGAAATTGATAACAGTTGCATGGGCCTGACCCAGATTTGAGTCCGTAGAGGCTGTTGCCACCGGTTACAGAAGATAAAATTAGGGGGTAAGAGTTGATTATAGGATGGTAAAGTTGGAGATAATAGATAAAGTCTGTCATTTTACCCCATCTAACAGGGTTTAAGTGTACAGGAGTGAAAGAGAAACTTGAAATGATTTCTTTGAAGCATTTATCGCTGAGAAATTGCTCACTTTATGATACTGGTAATGAATGTTAAAGATCAAGATTGCAAATTCTTGCCTTGCTTTTTCTACCATTTTAAAATCTGTAGCTTGATATCAGGCTAGATTTTTGTCTAAGATGATCAGTGAGTTACCTAGTGATATATTTTCTCATTCTTGCAGGTGTAATTTCAGATGGGAAAGCAACTGATAAGGTTTTCTTTATTGTGGTTTAGATGTCTATGAGGTATTGAATGAATGCTATGTTAATGTATATATATTTAGCAAGCTTAAGTTAACTCTTTGAGATTATCTGTCACTTTCTGATTTTAGAGAGGCGTTAAGTTTCCCAGGTGACTGAAATTATATACCAAGGTCACTCCTCTAATAAGTGATTGTAAATTTAAAAAAAAAAAAAAAAAAAATCCCAAGGCCATTATTGAAAATATGTTTGTTTGCTGTGCTCCAACACAGAACCTTTTAGATGGGTACACTTGTAGTTAGTGATTTTTTTAGCTCACCTGAGCACGTGTGCTCAGGATGAGCTTTTAGGATCGATGAATGTCCGTCGTCCGTCCGTCCGTCCGTCGTCCGTCGTCCACAATTTGTTCGTTTGCACTCTAGCATCTTCATTTTATGAGCAATTATCTTCAAACTTTAAAACAATGTTTATAACCATAAAATCTCGGCCAAGTTCGATTATGGCTGATATCGGAACATTAGGTCAGGAGTTATGCCCCTTTTAAAATTCAAAAAAGCCA
Organism: Solen grandis; assembly: GCA_021229015.1. NCBI lineage: Eukaryota > Metazoa > Mollusca > Bivalvia > Adapedonta > Solenidae > Solen > Solen grandis. The sequence continues at coordinate 79,045,307 of CM037779.1, forward strand.
TTGTTTGCACTCTAGCATCTTCATTTATGAGCAATTATCTTCAAACTTTAACAATGTTTATAACCATAAAATCCGGCCAAGTTCATTATGGCTGATATCGACCTTAGGTCAGGAGTTATGCCCCTTTTAATATTCAAAAAATGACAGATTTCACGTTGTTTACACTCTAGCATCTTCATCTTTTGAGCAATCATCTTCAAACTTTATTACAATGTTTATGACCATAAGGTCTCGATTGAGTTCGATTAATGCTGAGATCCGTCAATTAGTCAGAGTTAGCCCCTTTTAATATAAAAAAAGCCAATTTCACTTGTTTACACTCTAGCATCTTCCTTTTTTTAGCAATCATCTTCAAACTTTATGACATTGTTAATGACCATAATGTCTCGATTGAGTTCAATTGTGGCTGAGATGGGTCATTTAGGTCAGGAGTTATGCCCCTTTTAATACAAAAAATGCAAGATTTCACTTTGTTTATTCTCTACCAACTTCATTTTTTTAACAATCATTTTTAAACTTTAAGACAATGTTTATGCCCATTATCTCACAATCAGGTTCAATTATAACTGATATTGACTTGTAAATTTAGGAGTTATGCCCATTTCACCATAAAAAAAGCCAGATTTCACTTTTACACTCAAGCATCTTTATTTCTTAAGCAATCATCTTTCTCAGGTGAGCGACCATTAGGGCCATCTTGGCCCTCTTGTTTTATTTTATTTTTACTAACTATTACATACTCGGACAATGGCAAAGCTGAATGGCCTTCAGGTCAGGAGATGAACATATTACTTAAAAACAAAATGAGTGAAATTGATAAAAAAAGTGAAATCAGCAAATGAAAAAACAAACAAAAAAACAACAAAAAAACGTCAGTCTGGGACTAAAAAAAATGAGTTGGTAATGATTCTGTTAAGTCAAATTTTTTTATGTTAACCTTATGTAAGGTTTTCATTGCTTACAGCAGGTGAGTGTGACACATTGGGATCAATTTTCTGTTGTTTGTCAGTCCATCTGTCTGTGGCACTTTTTCAATCACGCTTCAGCAGTTGACACACGTGTTCCAGAGAACACTCTTGTTTACTTGCATATCTATGCATCATCCAGTTCTGGTCCTAGGAGCTGTCTGATCAGGGCCTTCTCTGTTTGCTCTTAAAATATTGCTCTGACAGATTCCTTACAGTCTGCATATAGACCTGTGGCTCACTTGCTGTCCATATAGTTCAGTAGTTATGTCCCCTTGTCATATTTCTTGAATATATTTTGTATGCTATATTTCTCAGCTACCACTTGTCAGATTTTGAAATAATTCTACAGCATTTATAAGTACCAATGTTAGTTGGGAATTTCCTTGTTATGTCAAGTTTGGCTTAAATAAATTGAGTTATTTCATATTTATTGAATTTATCTGTGGACATGTGTAAGTGTATCAGACTCTACCTGTTTTTTGTTTGTTTTTGTTTTCATCCCTCATCTGTGTCAGGACTCTCTCTGACATGGTCACTGTAACTGTGACAAACCAGTATTTTGGGGGTATTCATCATCTTCAATGATACACCTTGTTATAACCTATCCTTGTGTTTTATATTTATCTAGGAACGTATCCACATACCACCAAGCTCAGGCTGCCCCCGTGTTGGAACGTAATGGAAACGGTGGGAAGTGGGGTGGGGGTGATGCATGCCCTCGCTGCCAGAAAACAGTCTACTTTGCCGAGGAAGTGAGGGCTGTAGGGCGCAAATGGCATAAGATGTGTCTATGTTGTGGTAAGATTCATGATAGCTTCATCCTGTTATAACTGCAAGGGTTGAAATATCTTGAAAAATGAAGTAGTTTGAAATTGGAAAGTCTCCGATTTTAAATCGACCTATATATAGATCTTTTTAACTTAGCATAGCACATTGTGTTAAAAATGAACTATTCTGATCACCCTGTGTCTGTCTTCTGCCGTCTGTTGTCAACAATTTGTTTTAACCCTTTTCTTCATAGAGGACACCATGAAAAGACCTATGCGAACAGCATAAAACCAGATCAGCCTGCGAGTAACTTGCAGGCTGATCAGGTTTTATGCTGTTCGCTGCTCCTCAGTGGTCTGGTAATGAGGATTTTGAAATTAAATTTGGTAAGGTTTATCTGTGGTTTTCTGCAGATCAGGCTTTATGTGGTACCTATTGAATGCGTCAAAATGAGTCTATATGAGGGAAAGGGTTAAAAGACATCTCTGAAACTGCTGGGTAGAAATTGATGAAACAATGGCTCTCCTGTTGTTTAAGAATCATAAAGCTGTTGAGGACCATTATTCCTTAGAGACAGTTTAAGTACATTGTATAGATGTTGGGAGATCCTTAACTGTATTTGGAAGTCCTTTTCACTTGCTCAATAGATTTACCTATTTAATAGTTTATTTAATGAAAATTGATGAGATTTCATACCTCTTGTGAAATTTTATTTACTTCTGTGAAGATTTCTGAAAGATTCCAGTAGTTTCAATCAAGAAGACTTTCATTTTGCACCTCTTCTCTTATATCTATACAAAACCCCCCAGTATTTCTTCCTTTGTTAACCCTTTCCCTCATAGAGGAAACCATGAAAAGACCTATGCAAACAGCATAAAACCAGATCAGCCTGCGAGTAACTCGCAGCCTGATCAGGTTTTATGCTGTTCGCTGCTCCTCAGTGGTCTGGAAATGAGGACTTTATAATTAAATTTGGTAAGGTTTAACTGTGGTTTTCTGCAGATCAGGCTTTATGTGGTACCTATTGAGTGCGTCAAAATGAGTCTATATGAGGGAAAGGGTTAAAATGAGTCTATATGAGGGAAAGGGTTAAAATGAGTCTATATGAGGGAAAGGGTTAAAATGAGTCTATATGAGGGAAAGGGTTAAAATGAGTCTATATGAGGGAAAGGGTTAAATGAGTCTATATGAGGGAAAGGGTTAAAATGAGTCTATATGAGGGAAAGGGTTAAAATGAGTCTATATGAGGGAAAGGGTTAAAATGAGTCTATATGAGGGAAAGGGTTATTCTATTCCTGATGGTGTTATCCATATCCGCACACTTCCATAGTGTTAAGGATTGTCAGTCAGTTACAGACCGTAATCCGTTCAAGTACACCAAATCTGCGTTCCGTTTGCGTTTGAACATCGTTTCATTTGCGTTTGCAAATCGTTTCATTTGCGTTTATCGTTTACGTTTCTAAACGATAAACGCTGGATATAAACGCTGAATGCATCTATAAACGATTACAAACGCATTTGCATTTCAACTTCGTTTATTTTCGAACCGTTCTCCGTTTGCGTTCACCGTTCACCGTTTGCGTTCACCGTTTGCATCGTTTTTCGTGTACCGTTTACACAAACGCATCATCTCTGACACTGCTTTCTGCATGTATCGGACCCAAACCATTTCGGAACCTAGACTAATGGGACCCTAGTGAAATCGTACCCCTGGACCTATCTGTCTATACATTCTAAACGCTGGAAGTAACTTAAACAATTAAGTCACAAAAAAAGTATTAGTGGCTATAATTTGAATTATTAAAATCAAATTTATTTTTCTAATTTGTTAGAGGGAAATCGGTGAAGTGTAAGAAAAACATTCTGGAAATAATTTTACGAAAAATCTGTGAAGTTGTTGCAACCTCTAGAAAGACATTATATTTAGACTTAAATGATACAATTTTCCGTTGTTGAAATTTATCGAGAACGTATTTAGAGAAAAAAAAACAACAACATGATTAATGGATAAAAAAAAATTAATAAAATATTACAACAACCACGTGTAACAAACAAGCTCTCTTAATTTATCGGCTAATATTGTACATGTAGTCAATTTGGGGAATCTTCGGCAATTTCATACATACAAGCTGCCGGATGTTGTCATAATGACTAATCAGCCTATCACACTAACTTAGACAATTATCTTCTCAAAGTGTCACAATACCCGTTCGCCAATACACTGACTGGTCTAGTCGCCGTTAATAAACGCTTATACAAACACGTGAATAGAGAACCAATTCTAGGCCGCTTTTATGTTTATTACATAAACAAAAATAAATCTTATGACGGGGGAAAGAAAAAATCCCTTTTTACTTTATTGTAAACATTTAAAACATTTTTTACAATTGTATCACTCATTTATTTAACAAAAAAAATGCTTTTGGCATAAATGAATGCACTATTGATGTGTTTTTTTTCTCGTTAAAATATAATTGCACTGTCAACATAACCACGATAAAGTTAGAGAATATCCGAATCCCATACCTCAGCGTTTAATGCAAACGTTTTGATACCGTTTATCGTTTGCGTTTATCGTTTGCGTTTATCGTTTTGTATAGTTCGTTTGCGTTTGTGAATCGTTCGGCCGTGAAACGTTCGATCGTTTACGTTTTCGTTTAACGTTTCGTTTGCGTTCCGTTCGTGTTTCGTTTGCGTTTGAATAGCGTTTCGTTTACGTTCGTTTGGTGTACTTGAACGGATTACGGTCTGTACATACGTACACAATGGTAGTATTGTTGTATCCATTGAAAATATTATAGAGTGTTGTATGCAGTAAAATGTCAGTGGAGATCTGATTATCACTGAGGTAGCTTTACAATCTCATTTCATCGCTTTAAACTCCTATATGTCTCCCATTGGAAGAAGCAAGCATTTTTTTCTCCCCATAGGATATTTGTAAGAATATTTGTGAAAAAAATCTGCCTATAGAAGATAAGTATTTTCTCATTCTCCTTCTTCCATCATCATCATCATCATCATCATCATCATCATCATCATCATCTTCTTCTTCTTCTTCTTCTTCTTCTTCTTCTTCTTCTTCTTCTTCTTCTTCTTCTTCTCATCTTCATCATAGTCATTTTGGTCTGAATTTCTCCCAAGAGAGAAACTCTAAGTCATTTAATTTATTACAGAGCTATTATAAATATTGAGGGGCCTCCATGGCCGAGAGGGTAAAGTCGCTGACTTTAACACTCACTCAGCCCCACACCGCGTGGGTTCGAATCCCGGCAGGATCACTCGGATTTTCATGTGAGGAAGTCTTCCAGTTGGCTTGTGGTAGGTTGATGGCTCAACCCAGATGCCTCTGTGCTTTCGGGGTCTTCTTCCACTTGTAATTAGCTGGACGTCACTATATGACTGAAATACTGTCAAAACGACGGTAAACTCAAATAGTCAAGTCTTTATAAATATTGACTCTAAAAATAGGATATGATGACCAGGTCACTCTCTACTTGCAGCCAAATGTAACAAGATGCTGGACAGTACCACATGCTGTGACCATGACGGCCAGGTCTACTGTAAAGCCTGCCACACCAAGCAGTTTGGGCCCAAGGGATACGGGTTTGCCGGTGGGGCATCAGGGCTCTCCATGGACACCGGCAAGTTTGGAGAGGTCACAAGAGAGTAAGTTTTTAATAATCAAAGTACAATGCAATATTAAATATAGTTTTTTTTTAACAATTGCAATTTTTAAAATTCTAGTCTATTTGTGGTGATTCTAGGACATGTCAGCCCAGTGTCAAGATAACGACTCAGTCAACTGGGGACTTCATCTACATGACATTATGACATGTATAGTGCTTTCTCACTGCCATATGATACCATATAGGCATATACAAAGGCATGATACCACATCTAATATGACTAGGCATGGTATCATGCCATTTGTCTATAGTGCGATATGGCAGACATTGCTCTGTTTTTGTCTTGTGAACAAAATTACCAGCTGACTGAGGTGTTGTTGGTGGGATGTTAAATCTAAGAATAACTAACAAATATGATTTTATTCATTTTGTTGTTTTGTTTTCTTGCTACATATGATGTTTTCTTTGGATTATCATCCACCAAATGCACGAAAATTATTTTTTTACAAAAAAATGTTAATTTTATTATTTTAAATATTTTTTCTTAGACTTAGCCTTTACAGTTGATGACTCTTGTTTTAAAAGTAAGCTGACAAATGGTTGCTATGGTTACAGGAATGTATCCTCCCTGGCCCAGGCCCAGGCAGCCCCGCTGTTGGACGATGGGACGAGCAAGTACGGTGGTGGGGACATGTGCCCCCGATGTGGGACCAGAGTTTATTTTGCTGAGCAGGTTTTCGGTGGAAACCGGGTGAGTGTCTGTGCGTCTGGTTGTGGGAGATTTAAAATGAAACCAACTGGTTCTACAAACTGTACCAGAAGAGGTTAGAATGTGTTCCTAGGGCACAGGTTCAGTTCTGAATACAAAAGTCATATATTGGAATTGGAAGGTTCCTGCTTTGCTCCTATAGGATAGTTGTAGGTCATAACTGGTTGGTCCAGGACAGTATAACCAGACATGGTATCATGCCATGTGTCGATAGAGGGATAGGTCAGTGTGTTAGAACTATGTCAGAAATATGCATTGCCTTCAAATGACTGAACTTCTGTCAGTAGTGCATAAAAACTAACAAATATATCACTTATACAACTTCTTCCTGACAGTTCCTGGGTTGGACAAGTACTCTGCTCCTTGCTTGGTCTTGAAATACTTTCTGAGTTATTAAAGGATGAAAAAAATGGAAGGTATGGGGAAGTCATGGAATGGATCTCCAGTTGCGACATAATCAGAAACGTTATAAATGGTACTGGTATATCTCCCTTGTGCTTGATGCTTGATATATAAGGGTAGTTCCAGCACTGGTGGCAGGATATGTCTGGGTGTGGCATCTTGCAACATGTCTATGGCATGTTTTAGCAATGAGGCAGCACTTTATTTTATTTAATGTAGACAAAAGCCCCCTGATGTCTGAAATACTGTCAACAAGACTGTAAACCTAAGCAAACAGTAAAAAAAAAAGATCTCTAATACCATTGAGGGTATTTAAGAATTTAAGATTGGAGAATACAATTTTATTTACAACCATTAAAGGTTAACGTTAATTTCTCTGTAAGACATTGTTTGTACCTTTATTGTAGATGTACCACAAGCAGTGTTTCAAGTGTGCAGCTTGTCAGAAGAGTCTAGACTCTCACACAATGACACAGAGGGAGGACAATCTGTTCTGTAAAAGTAAGTTATGTTGGACACACTTGGTTTGTTTCTAGATGATTTATCATTTGAAAGGTACACTTGCTTAAAATATCATTATTTTTATTTTAACCCTTTCCCTCATATAGACTCATTTTGACGCACTCAGTAGGTACCACATAAAGCCTGATCTGCAGAAAACCATAGTTAAACCTTACCAAATTTAATTACAAAATCCTCATTTCCAGACCACTGAGGAGCAGCGAGCAGCATAAAACCTGATCAGCCTGCGAGTTACTCGCAGGCTGATCTGGTTTTATGCTGTTTGCATAGGTCTTTTCATGGTTTCCTCTATGAGGGAAAGGGTTAAATGAAAATTTGGCCTTGAAGATAATTGAGCAGTATTTTGTGGTTGTAGAATATGAAAAAGATAGATTGTATGTAGAAAATATCATGATATACCCACTAATTCCAAAAGGCATTTGTATGGATGATAATGATAAATTGTTTTAAGAAAACAACAACAGTAAAACAAATTAACCCTTTCCCTCATATAGACTCATTTTGACGCACTCAATAGGTACCACATAAAGCCTGATCTGCCATACCAAATTTAATTATAATGTCCTCATTTCCAGACCACTGAGGAGCAGCGAACAGCATAAAACCTGATCAGCCTGCGAGTTACTCGCAGGCTGATCTGGTTTTATGCTGTTCGCATAGGTCTTTTCATGGTGTCCTCTATGAGGGAAAGGGTTAAACAGGATCTGATCCGGTTTTTCTGGTTGCCTTTTGAGGTAAAGGGTTAATATTCAGATTTTAAATAATTTTAATAAAGAGTTCAGTTGTTTAAATGTATATATTATTTTGGCAGATTGTTATGGCAAAAATTTTGGACCAAAAGGGTTTGGTTTCGGCTCCGCTCTGCAGCATACCTAGATGAAACTAGGGAGTCAGTGGAGGAGATCATCGTTGTCATGGATACGCATGGTCGTCAGCCATACTTCGTCTTTGCTGTTGAGGAAAAATAAACCTTTTTAAGATGATGGAGGAAGTAGAGAGAGACAGGTCTCCTTGGAAGAGTTTTCTGTTAAGATTGTCACTTGACTTAAGAGTAGTTACATATTGTCTTTGTTTTGTTATTATTTAAAGGATCTGAATTTGTTGGAGCTAAGTATATTGTACTGTCATCTGTTAAATAAGATCTGTGTATGTCTACACCACCTTGTTGTTCAAAGATTTATGTTATAGTGGAATTAAAGTGTTGAGAGAGAGATTGAGTTATTAAAATATCTTGCTGATTTATCCAAAATATAAAGGGGTGAAGCAGGGTATGGAAAATGACCATTGTAAAACCAGGGGGAACATTGCTTGGATAAAAAACCAAATCAGAATGGGAGTATCTTTGAAACAGTCAGGTTTTTATTCCTTAGCAGTCTGACAAGCGTTGCTGTTAGTATTGCAAATTGGAGATGTGATTGTATTTTAATGTGTTGAGTTAAAGTGCAGACAAAGTGTGAATTTTGTGAAGATGCTTTTGTACTGGTGTTTAGGTATTGGTTGTGAGGGGGGTGGGGAACAGTCTTTCTTTTGTTAAGGGCCCATTTTACTCAACTTTATATGAAAAATGTCTTCATATGTGCAAATCTCACAGATATTGAAGTGACAGTCACGGTGCAAAAAAGTAATAAATGGATCACATTTTCTTCATGTTTTGATGTGCAAATAACAAACTAGCTGATACATTGTAGGATCTGTTATTAAGAATAAGATCAAATGAATTCTTACAAGATTTAGTGAAACAGGCCCCTGGTAATAGGACTTGGCTTGTGCTTCACTAAGCATCTCAAATTGAGATTGAACTAAAAAATTAAAGATCTTGAGCACAATATTTACTGACATTGGGGAGAGAAATTGTGAATGCTTGTAGTTATTAACTTGTTCTCACAGAAAATGGTCTTCATATTCTGCAAAACTTTTAAATTCTTGTTATTCTGAAATTGAGATTTTTTAAGTTGAAGAAAATGGCAGTTTGAGAAGTTTTGTAAACGCTGATTTTGTACATGGAAGAGAGCCGTGTATGTATCTAGGAGTCACATCGAAGCTGATAACACCAGCTGATGGTGGCTAATGGTGTCAGACATTCCGAGGTTTTCTGTCGGGTTATTCCTTCCATCGTCACATAATTCTGTCCAGGGTTAGAAAAACATATTAGTCAAAATGACTCGTGGAAATTTGCTGTTTGAATTTCTCACAGAAGATAATCATTAAGAATAGTTCACCAAGATGGAATGAAAATGAAAAGACAAAAAAAAAAATGCGTTTCTTCTAGGGTTAACCGACATGTTCTGATTGGTATAAAAATACAAATAGGGAATAATTTTAAGCATAGGAAAATCTTGTTTTTATTTGATATTAAATTTAAGATAGTTTATGAGTAGTATTGAATTATTTCTCTATACGTAAAGGCTATCTTCTTAGTTGTCAATGTTTTTTCTAAGATATGACATGTAATGGCCATTTTGACAGTTGTTGACTTCTAAATTTTATAAGAAAAAAAGATGTGTTGCAGAGTTTTAAGTATTTTTGTTATGGACTAAATTAAATGACTATTCTGTGAAACATTGTTGATTTGTTTTTTTTTTGATTTATGTATTTGCCTTATCGTAGCTGGGTAGACATCTTAAGACAGAATGATATAATGAGGAGAGCTGATTCTCATATAAACCCAAGAGTGGGTAGCAGTGGTCCAGAGGTCCTGGGTACAAGTCCTGCCAAGGACATTGCTTATATTGCTTATTCCCTTGAGCAAGAAATTTACCCTGCATTGTTTCACTCCCCCCCCCCCTCTAGGTGTAAATGCGTACCTAGGAGGGCAGTATAATTCTGTATCGCCATAATATGGTCTGCCATAAGCAGAGAGAAAGCCTCCCCATGAAGATATATAGTTGGATACCAGTAGCCTGATGACCAGGGGTTGATGCAGGTGCCTGAAACTTGGACTGAAAAATGCATTTACTTAAGAATCATCGCCCAAAACTCATTGGATAAATCAGAGTGGTGACCTTTTGACCTGGAAATAATAGATGTAACCCACAAATATATTGCTATATGACTTTATTATGTACTTGTTTGTGGTGGAAATATAAAGTCTTAATTGGACTATGCAAATTAAAAAAGGTCTGGGATCTATGCTTTATCCTCATTTCTACTGAAATATTGCCTTTGCTGAAATTTAGGGATATTTTAACATTTTATTATGACATTTTAATGGATATGTTTGTTAATGTTCAATTAAAAATCATTTGAATGATTTGAAACCAAAAAACAAAACAAAACAACAACAAAATAGATCATTGCAAATTAAGGGGCTTTGATTGTGTATTTTTTAAGCCTCACTTGATTTTGGTTTAGAAAATGTAGACCCATACTCTTGAATGCAAATAATATTTGTAGTCTTTTTGAAAATAATGGTATTTTGATAAAATTTACTTCTTAGTGTCATAGTTTTAGAGTAATCATCATTAGTAATCATCATTAAAACCTTGCTTCACAATGTGAAGTATTTCTATGCAGGAATCCTATGAGTTTTTACTTTTTTTATAATTGACTTTTATATGGGATTGGGATAATTTAACCCTTTCCCTCATATAGACTCATTTTGACGCACTCAGTAGGTACCACATAAAGCCTGATCTGCAGAAAACCACAGTTAAACCTTACTAAATTTAATTTCCAGACCACTGAGGAGCAGCGAACAGCTATTCGCATAGGTCTCTTCATGGTTTCCTCTATGAGGGAAAGGGTTAACAGAATTTTATCTAATGAATTTTAATCAAAAGAGGATATCCAGAACTCACATAAATGAGGTTTTCCATGTAGGTACAAACAAGGTGTTCATGAAATTGTTGCTGTAAAGTATGCAACACAACAGTAATTCTTTCATTATTCTTTGTGGGCCTTTGTTCATTTCTAACAGTAAAAATGTGTTTGTACCTACATGGAACTTGATAAAGCCACTGTGTGTGTTATTCTGGAGTAAGTTTTTATTGTTTGAATAATGCATCCAAGTAACCAGGCAATAAAAAATGCCCTAAAGTATGTTTTTCATGCAAAACTCTTAGAAAGTATGGCTTTTTAAATTAATGTAGGTTTGATTGATATTTGATTTAGAGCTTGAGCTAGTACTTTAGTATTTTTTTTATTTTTTTTTTTTTAGAATATGCAGCAATCTCCAGATATATTTTGAATAAATGAAGGGAAGTAATTTCTCTACTTCTGTAATTGAGGATAAAACATTGGTCTCCCTTGTTATGCATACATACACTGTTTATAAAAGTTTTTTTTATATATATTATGTATTTTTACATGCATATTTTCAACTAATATCACCAAAAGTGTCATTAAATACATGAAGTTTACTTATACTACTTCTACTAAACATTTTAATTGTGGTAATAATGTCATTGTGACATTCACATTTTTGAAGATATTTTGTGGTATGCTAATTTGGGTTTAACAAATTTATTTTGTAAGAAATGATCCAGGGGATATTTGCCTAGAAGAACATTTTTATCTTTTGAACAAATTTATTTTGTAAGAAAAATGAGAAAATGCGAAAGATTAATATCAAAATCTACTTTCACCCAGATACATATTTGCTGTTTGTCAGAGGTGGAAATGTCTATCTCTTCAGTACTCGGAATCCAGTGACTTGCCTTTGTCCACAAGTTGACTGTTTTTCAGAGATTTAAATTTTGATTGTGTTCAATGCTGGGAATTCAGTCACTGGCCTTTTTTCACAGGTTGACTGTTATTTAGAGGTGACTGTCTATATATATGTTTGACTCTATGTGAATTGCATTTAAAAAATGTTTGTCAGTTTGAAGTATACAAGGTAGATCTGAATTTGATATGAATTTCACTTTTTGAATATTTTGTTGCTGGTTTAGATATTTATATTTAAAATGTTTTGACGTTTTACATTAGTGATGTTGCTGTTTTTAAGATATGTACGAGTTGGAAAATGGCAAATTCTGGTGGCATTATTAGAATGGAATCCCCCTAGTGTGTCTTTAGTGTATCCTTTTACATTTAGTCTGTATATTTTGGTGTTACTTCATTTGTGAATTGATTTCCTATACTCAGGGTCCATTAATGATGGAAATAGGCAACTTTGTTTTTAAGATAGTGGGTATGGCTTCGCTTTCAATGTCTTACTGGTACAAAACATTTTTTCCTTCATTTGCCACAAGGGCATTATTGTAGAATACTTTGTCGTAATGTGCTGTTAAAAGAATGCTATAGTCCATTAAGGTCTTATTTCTCATATTGTAGAGAAAGTTTCTTATATTCTGAAAACAATAAAAAAGAGAGAAGAAAAGTTACAGTGTAGATCCATCACTACATATTAACTCTTTCCCTCATATAGACTCATTTTGACGCCCTCTATAGGTTACTCACAGGCTGATCTGGTTTTATGCTGTTGGCATAGGTCTTTTCATGGTATCCTCTATGAGGGAAAGGGTTAAAGAAATGCTCAATAAAATTTTTCAAAAACTATACTGTTTGCACAAAAAAAAAAATGTGTTTGCATTATTGATATGAACTGGTATTAGTCTAAATATAGTATTTTGGTTTTGCCCTTTGAACTTCATACACAAATGAATTTACCCATCAATTACAGCTTCTCAACTTACTCAAAATTGCAAAAATCTGAAACTGTCTTACTTATCAATGCAGTAATGAAAAACTGTATAAGATTGTTACCATTAAAATGTTCTCACTGAACATGGATTCTTGGTCCAATGCTTACATTCATGACTGCAGACCCGAAGGTCATGGGTTCGAAGCCCATTGGCGTCAAAGGTTTTCATGATCTTTCGAGTCCAACCCAGTAACCGTCAGTAGAGATAAGTGTATGTTGTAAGAACTTGTTTCCCAATTGATTCAATAAATTAAATTGCGGTGGTAAAGAATTTGAGATAATTGAGCCAGGGTTCTTATATA
>CM037779.1:79058407-79108407 GCA_021229015.1 Solen grandis
TTGCTTATTGTATAATGATTAAGTTATTACCTATGTCAAATAAACCATAAAAATCCATCGTAACTCATCGGTGGACCAGGCGTTATAGTATCTGCAAAGGAGCTTGAGGTTGTAGGTTCGATATCCTACGATTTTATTCAGACAATATTTCTGTTGTCTTTAACAGTTGACTGTAACCTAGTGGACTGCGCCCCTTTGAACTGCAAATATTCATCCACGCCACCTGGCGAGTGCTGCCCTGTATGTGGTATGTATTCACATTTTCTTGTTTTATTCATTGAATATTTTGAATATAAGAATATTTTGCTTATAGATAATATATATATAATCATAGGTTTGCTGCATTTTATTGAAGAAACGTATCTGGTTATAGTTTGTATTTTGTCTTAATGCAGATGTTCCTTTGGCCACCTTCTATCTAGATTGCTAAAAGTATTTGGATCTATCGATATGGATGTGGATGTCAGGGACCTGAACCCATTTCCCATGTTATCATTAGATATTTGCTGTTTCTCTCATTAATACCTGGTTCCTTGTTCTCGAAAATTACCTAAGCATAATCTCAGACTCATATTTGAGTATCATACTCAAATCCCTATTAACTAATGGACGTAGTTTGAGTAAAGTATGCAAATTAAACTTAAGTATCATTTTTTTTTTCGGGAACACGGGGCCTGGTTCTCATGTGAGCGATTCCTGCGTATTCCTAGTTCTCTTTTTTGCTTTTGTTGCATTTGTTTTGTATTTTGAGTGGGGTGGGTGGGGGTTACAAACTAATATGATTATTTTTTCTGTCTTTTTCCGAAAAGGAACTCACTTTTTACACAATCGAATCCCATGACCCATTATTAGGTTTTGATGATTTTCAAATAAGTTTCCTTATTTTCTGTCATCGCAGATGCAAGTGTTTTATGTATTCAGAGTTAAATGTAGATAAATATGTTAAAGTCATTCAGTGTTACCCATTTATTTTCCCCGTTGTAGAATTTCAATAGAAGTTATTTTATTAAATATGAACTAATGTACTCAAAAAAAAAAATCTTAAAACTCTCCATGAATTCTATATATGTGTTATCTAACCGTTTGTATTTAATGAAACATATAATTCCTGCTTTAAGATTGTCATTTATTTTTGCCAAAATTAATTTTTCTCAGTGTATTTATTTTTCAATTTCAGACTGCAAATATCGAGGCAAAATATACAAGGAAGGTAGGAGCTCTTCACAATTAGTTGCTTTAATATTTGATGGAATTCATAATTGAACGTTACTCGTGTTAACAATTACATTATAATGGCGGCAAAGGAGTATCAAGTGTCCGATTTTATGTTCAAATCTAGTTTTATTCCTATTCCTGACTTAATTGTTTGTTTGTTTATGTTTAATGTTCCATCGACATATTTTCAGTCATTTGGGACTTTTGTCTACATCAGATGGATAAAATTTAAATTTAAAATTTGCATTTAAATCCATTTATTCAGAGCAATAATTATCTCGGCTATATCACGTGACGTGTCACGTGACGACTCAAAATAAAGTGACACACACGCTGACCAAATATCAGTGCAGTCAGCTGATGAAGGCTGTGCGATATAGCAGAAATATCCAAGGAGAAAATAATTGCCCTGAGTTAATGGATAAATGCAAAGATAAATAATCCAGAGCAAGAGAACAACCTTCATTGTTGGATAAATTGCTGCCTCACTTCATATTACGACATAGACATATGGTATGATACCACACCCGGTCGTATTATCTTGACACCGAACCAGCCAGTCCTGGAACTACATTTATGTCTTGAGCGCCAAGCAATGGAGCTATAGCAGTACCATTTTTACGATTTTGCTATGTCGCGGCCGGGGATCGCATCCACGACCTCCCGATTCCGGGGCGGACGCTCTAACCAATCGGCCTACTTAACTAACAACATTTAAACACGGTGGATTAATACGTTGATTCGGTCTGGCACAATACATTTACTTCCGATATATAGAACACTTCAAAAAAAATGTTAGTTAATCATTAATTGTATGCTACATGTATATGGAAAATAATCTTGTTTTTTTGTTATTTCTAGGCGAAACTATTCCCACGAACAATCCGTGTGAGGGCTGTACTTGTAGAAATGGAGAAAAATTGTGTTACATCATAGACTGTGCTCGTCCGCCATGCCTCAGCATGTTCCAAGCTATCCCAAAAGGCAAATGCTGTCCAGTGTGTGCTCGACCTGACATGAAGGGGTCGTCGGAATTGCCTGGGCTGTGGGAAATTATTAATAGGAGAAATTCAAATTCTGGTTATTAAATGGATAGCGAAATCTTAGCTACATGTATAATGCCAATGTGAGAAGTAGGAAAAAAATTGGTATGCCTATACTGTAAACACTAAAAAAGGGTAAACATATAATGCAAACACTTGTTTGCACTCAATTTTAGCTTTGATATTCAACAGCCAAAATTAATTGTATACTTGCAACATCATATAAACATATATGTCATAACTACAATATTACAAATTAAGAAGAAGATTTTACGGTCTCCTAACAACAATGCAAAATGATGACTCATAGCAGTAATGTTAACAAATTTGAATGTTGACACATTTTGCTGTAAATGATATTCCCTAAGATTGTGTTAGATAAAATATGATACCGGTAGTATGTAGAAGCTCTAAAAGATACAAATGCTGACTAAGCAAAATACGGATTTTTTATTGACAGGGACAACTGAAGTATAATACTGCATACTCTAAATCATTTGCACGTGTATATATATATATATGAACAAAGCAGAGAGAGAAAGAAGCTATTACAGAAAGGTACACTATGTATTTAATGGTGTTTTCAATAAGAAAACTGAATAAAATTAAGACTTCTTATATCAGATCTACATTTGTCACTTAAATTTGTATGCCTAACTCTGTTGGTGGAACTGTGAACAAAGACAATATGAGATATTTTTTATGTTTTTTATTATCACACACAAAAATTGTAGACTTACTGTTGTTGCTGTTGTTGTTTGGTGTTCAAAGGTGTTTACAAAACGGGGACTTTCGTTCAATAAACTTGAAATTGATATAATATGTATTTTATTATCATTGCTCACCATATTCTGTTATATAGTTTCCTTACAGTTTAGTTTAACATTTTAAAATATCAAAAAAGAAATAAAATACGCACAAGCCATAGTATATAGAAAAAATGGGGAGGGTGGGGTATGGATTCTGTCTAAACTATGCCCCTTTTTCAACAAAGAACCTCGGTTAAGTTTTTTTTTGTATCACCTCATTTTTTTACTGAACCTTTTTAGGTATTGCCTTGATTCTAGGATAACTTGTGAATGATTATAAGCAAGAATATATAACTCTGTCATGGATTTTTGCTAAATTAGTTGTTGTTATTGTATTGGGGTTTACCGTCGCTGCGATAGTATTTCAATCATATAGCGACGTCCAGCTAATTACAGGTGGAGGAAGACCCCGAGTGCACAGAGGTACCCGGGTAGAACCACCGACCTACCGCAAGCCTCTCATGAAAAATCCGAAGTCCCTACTGGGATTCGAACCCACAGCGGTGAGGGGCTGAGAGATTTTGAAGTCCACGACTGTAACCGCTCGGCCACGGCGCACCTCCCCCGCCCTTGACTAAGAATCTCGGTTAAGTATATTGTACTACCTCATTTTTTATTGCAGTAAAACATGGAAGACTTCTTTCTGACCACCTCTGGCACCTGTAGACTAGTGTTGATAAATTTGTCAGGGATTTTGAACATATTGTGCGCCTTTTTCGACTTTGATTCTTGGTTGAGGTTTTCGTTCTGCCTCAAATTTTTCACTGAACGCTTTGAGATAATGCTTTGAAACTTGGTTCACTTGTTAATATTAACCATTACATCAACCAGTAGGCATGATCAACAACTCTGTCATGGAGTTTTACCAAATTAAGCCCCTTATTCGACTTAGAATTTTGGTAACGGTTTGCATACCACCTTTTTTTCACAGAACCCTTTGAGATATTGCTTTGAAACTTGAGATACATATTAATTACTCTTGCTTATTTTTTGATAATACAGAGATTCATATTTTGCCTATTACTGCATTATTTTATTTTATTGACAAGCACTTAAATAGTCAAGCGCGCTGCCTTACGGGCAGCTCTTGTTGCAACATCTGGTTGCATACAAATCCTGAGTGTAAAGATCATTGAAACTATTGGTGTAAGCAAATAGCGTCAGTTTTCTTTTTATTTCAGTTTCTGTTAAATGTAACGAATGTTTGGTAGAACAAAATCTTTAAACCAGCAATATTCGTTAATAATGTAAATCAACCGTATAACAGACTCTTATCCTTGTAAAGCAAGGTAATGTCGGTGTGCGTGTGAAATATCATTATACAATGTTTTAATTATATACAGTAGATATTTATATTTTCTCCACTGATTATGTTGTTTATTTGATTTAACATTTAATTATGTCTACAATAAACATACCCAAGCGATAATAAAGAAACTGAAAAATGTCGCAAACAGCTGGCCTTACTTTCGATATTTTTTTTAATTAGACAAAGGAAGCTAAATACCTCAGCGGCATCTGTTTTTCTAATTACGGACGGTTTACCACAAATGGCAGACTGGTATATCGATTCCCGTTTCCATTTGTAATGTGTAAATCTCATTTACGTAATCTAAAGAGAAACGTGACAGCCAAGGGATACATTCTATGGAAAACAGATGGGTCTTTTATTTCCTCAAATCAAGAAGAGTATAACAAGAGTTTACAATCACAGCATAACAAGCAAATTTATAGAACAGTAATGTAAAAGTACATTCCATTTGAACAAAATACATATACAAGTATCTTAATATGTACCTAGCCAAATATACTACGATCATTTTGATAAGCACCACATATCATAAGTCACTGTGAAATTGAAATGACCATAAATTCTGTTATAGTTGTCCATATCTCTTGAAATTTCACAACCATCCTTTACAAACCTCAATCTTTGATTTAATGCAAACATCTCAAGATATAAAATCTAAGGATCGTCGTTTCTATCTTGTTTTGATTTATTTAGTAATAAATATTTGGTCAATTTAAAGAGGATGTCAATTGCGTACGCTAAAAAGGGTTTAGCAACTCATAATGTTTCTATCTACTAAGGAATTATTTGAGAACCGTCTTACAAATAATGGAATAGTTTGCACATATATGCTTTATATATTGTATATAAAACATTTGATATAATTCGAAAGTTATTTTATGATCAAGCAGAATTTTTATCAAAAAAAATATCACAGTTACAATAAGATTGATAACCATCGAATTTAAAGATGGTTTTCATCAGATTGGCATCAGATGCTTTTAGAACTTACGACCTATGATAAAGAGTTTATCTGAGGCATGTTGCCATAAATACGGAATCGATCAGCGCATGTCACCGAAAGTCGAAATAGTCTGTATTGGTTTTGTAGGGTTGGTTTTGCTATAACGTAAGTTAATCAGACTTTTATTTCCATCGCACATTTTCTATATAGTCGTCAAGCACGTTTCAAGAAGCGTCCAAGTCGCTATAATATTGCCTTGGGGCGGATGGTTTTGTGTTCGATCCCCGGCAACGACAAAAATGGCATTGACATGCATGGTCCCCCAGGGTGGTTTTCAGACTGTTTCGCTTGTCGAAATGATACCGCAGTGAGACAGCAATATGTCTTCTAACCCTTGCTACTTTCTGCGTAATAAATTATATAATACATATTCAGAAATCCCACGGAATGGAAAAAATGGGGAAAAATGAATCAGTTGTAGAGACAGATTGCAATATGGCAATTGTCATCTCACCTCTACTTATACAAAAACATCTCTAATTAATTCGTACCTTTAATAAGTGTTCCTCCGCGGTTATAAATATTTCGAACACTCAAACAAACAGGAAACTCAATCGATCGACCTATCACGACAGAGAAGCAGGGCAGCTTTTGGATGACGTAATTAAAATATGAAGGGATATAAACACGCTGTTGGTTTCATGGTTCAGTATTTAGAATACGGCTGCTAAGGTAAGAAATGTTTCTATCGTCTGGTGATTTTATATAATTGTTTTAAAAAATAAGTGTCATTTAATTTTGAGGTACGCAGTATGTTCGGCACCAGAATTCGTACAACTATACCATAACATGAGAATAATATGCAATAAAGGACCATCTTTGTGCTCATGGTCCTTTTGGCAACTACAGGCCTTCTACCGTGTTTGGTTAGCCATATACAGTATTGTTTCCAATTTTTCTGACTGGTTCGAAGTATTGAACCCATGCAGAAACATTTTGTGCAATTGCTTAGCAGTTTGTACTCGTACCCTTTTTGGTCATCTGTCAATATATGGGATATCCATCTGGCAGAAATCTTTCGTACTTTCAAACTACGCTTCAAAATGAAATGCACCCGCGATAGCGATATACCAACATCTTTGACAATATCACGAATCGTGTACCTGCCATCACTTTCAAATATTTCCCTGGCTTTTGAGACATTTGTCTTGCCTGTTACAGTCAAAGCTTGGCCAATCTTTGACAGACTCTGTGCCGGTCAGAAATTTCTTTCTACGAAATGTCTTATAAGATACCTTATCAGACCCAAAACTTCCCCCAAATTCAGTAAAAATCTGCTTTACTGAATGACCGAGTTTTGTGATATTATATGAGCTCTAATTTCTTCAATATTTTCAACCGTTTCTCAACCATTTTTAGTTGTGTGTGACGTTAGTCACACCAGCTGTAGAACTACGTTTTCAACTCCCGTTCTCCTAGATTTAAAACTGAATAACCTCTCAATAGTGTAAATATGATCGAACAATTGTATATATCTCTACAATATAAGTATACTAAAATTAATTAAAATGCTGAAATATCATTGCTGTGTCAAAAATAAATGCATGTACTTACAGGCTACAATAATCGCCTGTGACATGAACACATAGGACTTATTTTTCTATGCTGATGTAACTGCTATCGAATGATGTAACTGTTTTTATCGCGTGATCACTTTGCCAAGCACACGAATATACATTCATTCTACGTAAGAATGTCGAATTATGAAATTAAATGTCTCACAAATATTCTGGTGTTATGTGAATAAATCACATATAATTGACTCTTTAAATTATTTACACTTTTTTTTTGAACAGACGAAAAACACCAAAAACTTCATGAAAACCGCTCAAAAAGTGACCTGTAGACATCATGGACTAGTCCCCTAGACGGAAAATATGCTTGTCTCTGTTAATATATTTTAAAATGATCATTAATTGTTTTCTACAGTAACATTACAACGATGTTGTATTAAGTATTTTTCAAAATCTTAATGATGAACATGTCTAAAAAAGTTTAGCTTGATGGCTGACTGTCATTTTTTAAACAGTAAAATGTTAAAGAATTATGTCTCTCAGATCATCGCCAGATACGTGACTATTATTTTACCAGTAGGGCTCTTTAACCAATTGTGTATAAACCAATTGTGTATAAACCAATTGTGTATAAACTGCTGGTGAGTATGTATCAAGCCTAGTGTCATATAAAAATAACTTTTGCCTTTTATTTTGTATAGCATGTACCCCTACATATTACAAGTATAATTAATTTTTAAATATTCATTGTTACACTTAAGAACACCAGATATGTGACCAAAACATCATCCCGTATACGGCTACCTGTCTTATTTTCAAAGGGTTAACCACAGCATTATTGTAGACGATATGACACTCTTTTAAATAGAAAAAAAATAATATCAAGATGTCATGACAGCTCTTAAAGATATTTAATTTTTTTTAAGTCCCCCAAATACGTTACCACCAGATACGTTACCCATAAAACTATAATTAACATATTCCCTACGAATGAGTGATCAGAACTTCACGTATTACGTCAGTTATCGTTGCTGATGTCACCCGACATCGGATACATGCCACATTTCTTATTGGAAGCCATTTTCTGTTCCGGAATGATGTGCAGATAAGTTGCTGACAGAGAGTGAGTATATCATTATCTTTTTTACAGAGAATTACAATGTTTTCTTAAAATTTGTGTGCTAGTTACGAAAGACAAAATATTTGTGTTACGGAATGGGGTTTCCCGGGTCCGGCTCTCGGTTGGGATGTTTCTGACGGGCTAGGCCTGAAATGGACAGGCGCGCTCTTGAATAATAAGGATGCTTAGAGGAGCAGCAACACCGTGGCTCTCGCCGTGAAAGTTTTATTCAAAGTGCCCTTGCAACAAGCAAGGAAGGAAAGAAAGTTATGAAATAATATGAAAACAACAATGACATAAGAAATAGTGATTTGAAATATGGAAATAATGAATTAAACTTCCATTCCCTTCACTCTAATACCTGAAATGGACAGGCGCGCTCTTGAATAATAAGGGTGCTTAGAGGAGCAGCAACACCGTGGCTCTCGCCGTGAAAGTTTTATTCAAAGTGCGCACGAGAAAATGTGACTTGTGGTGATGTGACGTGGAGAGAAGGGTCAGAGGTGACCATAATGGAATAGAATGTGAGAGCAATGTAGGTAGAGAGAAGGGTCAGAGGTGACCAGAATGGAATAGAATGGGGGTGCAATATAAGAGTGGTGTGACATGATTGCATATATGCATATGAAATTGAATATGAATATCAAATGAAATAAATGAAGTGAATTTATAATGACAATATGGCAAAAATGAATTAAATATATCTAGCAGATGTCAAACTGATCCTGCGACATTTGTGAAATGTTTGAAAACTGTTTTTGTGGGAACGTTTGCAATGCCGTCCACATAAATAACTAAGCTTTGTCCGTAACGTATCTGAATGTGATGGTAACGTTTCTGGTTGTAAAGTAAAATGATTATTAGCTTTGATTTATCGACAATTTACACTTGATGCAGTATAATGTGTGTGAGAATATGTTAGAATAGTTGTTTCTACTTAAAATTTCAACAATATCGTATACTTTTTCAGCAATTTTAATAATGAACATTCATCAAAAAGCAAGCATATAAGTTTCAGAGCTGTGCATTGTACACGTGTCATTCAATTGAACATTTCTAAAAATATATGAAATAAAAAATTAAGCAACAATGTTTCCCTTGTAAATTACGACAAAAATAATGGATGATTGTTATTGAATTAAAGAAAGGGTGATTGTGTTACAGTAAGTAACTGAAAATTAAACACATTAAAATGTTACGTATCTGGTCCAAAATTTAAGAAATAAAACAATATTTAAAAGGATTATTCAATACGCGTTTTTTCTTAAATGAACGTATATACAGAAGTGATAATGGAATATACACCGTGGGTTTTCGACGATGGTAATTTCCGTGAAAAGGAGAGATCTCACATGAGTTGTCATATAATATAGATTTCTTTTACACGAGTTCAAGAAAATGGTAAAAAGCGAGCCTCTGGCCATTTTCTTGGACGAGTTTAATAAAATTTTATATTATATGAAAACTCATGTGAGATTCTTTTTATCACATGACTTTAAATGCTGGGATTTAACGGAATAATATTTGACGTGTTTCGCGCGCGTTTTTGCACGTTGTTTTTATTCTATGAATTGTATAGGGTTAAATGACGTCATGACGTTGTTATATTACATGTGTTTAATATAAGAAATACGTATTGGTTATATTACACGGGAAACAAGGAACGTCATGTGATAAATTGCCATAAGAAGAACCACAAAGGGTCGTAAATATACGAATTACCGTTTGTAAGAAGGAAAAGGGAAGTACAACGATCTAAAGCCTTGGGAAGAGCCAACGCCACTTGCTTGGGAGTAAGATAAAATCATACAAGACATCAGAAATGAAGTATAAGAAGCGCTTTGACCGTCTTAAGAAGAAAATTACAAACAATACGAAACTGAAAGGCCAGGGGAAACTCTTAACACTAATTGGAATATCTCGTTCACTTAAAATCTGTAATCCGCGTTCACTTAAAATCAGTAATTCGATGCTTACAGAGTCAGAAGTCTATGAAAACGGTGCTTTTGTTGTGGCTTCCTAAAAAGGTAACCACCGTTGGCCATGATAAGAATGATGGAGAGATTCAAGTAACATTTATGGATAAGCACAATACAAAAGGTGGGATGACATTCAAGTAGCCTTCATCCGGAGAATGTTTTGTGGATGCGTTCAGATGCCATTTTGAAAAAAAAAAATAGAGCCGTTAAACAGATTTGAAGGTCTAAGAAAGCACTTGTAGTGACCAATGCATGTTTGAACATTGAACATTTGTAATAACCATATACGTCACCAGCTACGAAATAATGTGGTTAAAAGATAAAAGTAGTGTTACCATGTGTAACAATATAGTTCTTGCTATTTTTTTTTTTTTTTTTTTTTTTTTTTTTGTTGCTTGGCAGTCTACACACTTGTTTTCACTATTTCACAAAACGTGGTATAAAAAATATCTTTTAATATTCATTTCACTAAGAATCGATGTAGACTCGATCATTACATGAAAAGTAGACTCGATCATTACCATGACTATAGCAATGTTTATACAGTAGGAGTATGGTCTATATTTAAGTTTAATACCGATTTTTCGTTCTTTAGATGACGTGTCTCATTAACTGTTTTTAATGATAAAGTTACAAAAACAAAATACATTATCTGATATATTATTATTCAAGTAGATCGAACTTCTGAAAGGTGTAGTGTTACTGTGAATTATTTTACATCTTCATAATTTGCCGGTTTTGTGTGGTTAGTATATGCCATACCATAAATGAATGCGGTCTGAGGCGTAACGTGTTCTTTTGTTGACCTAGGTAAAGCGTTATCTTTTTACACCCATTGGTAACGTATCTGGCAGAGTGATTTGACTATATATTAGCCAAGTCATGTAACACATTACTTTAGGTCAAGTTAATTTCCCCATGGCGATTTTCATGAACCTAAGATGTTATACGACCAAAAAAATTTAGTTATATACTTAAATCTATTAACTTGAATTTTCGCATTTGTGTATTTTTAATATTACATTCTTACGTAGAATCAATGTATAGTTTTCGTAGCAAAGGTGACTCGCAAATAAATTTGATAGTAAATGTACAGCGTTCGGTCATATTAGGCTGTTACAATAACCCATGTGAAGTCCAAAACAAATCATTGTAACATACTAATAATCACATCAATCTATCCACCTCAGATATCTCCAAGGGATATTTCTTACACTAAAAAATGACCAAAACCTGTATATCAACTATCCGAAATGAGTTCGGAGCCTCTGACCTTTGAAGAAAATTTGCATAACTACTTCGATCTATAAATAGAGTCTGTTGCATGAATACAAATCAAAGCTATGATAGCGCTGAGAGAACAGGAATACCGCATTTCTTTTGTTTATCAAAGTGAATTTAATTATTGGTGATCGACTTGCAGTTCTGCAAACACTCGTTCATTTGAGACACACACAACTTCAGTGCCTTCAGCGCTTTGATTACAATAGTGGTCAGCGACTGTCTCTCGATGAAATGGTGCAAAGCGTTATCGTGTTGTGGTACAATACACATTACATATCTCTGCTTCAGTATTTTAGAGAACTATGGGCCTCTGTCTGTTAAAATTAAGGCCCAATGATTAAACTGTGTTTACTAAATTTTCAAACTACATTACAATGAAGCCAGATATTAAAATTAGACAAAAAATAATTTATCAATAAACTGTAGGTCCCAAATGCGATGAATATAGGGATTTTGCAAAACACGACAACTTGTTATGACATTGTTTTATATATAACATATGCATGCACTATTTAAACAAAGAGCATTCAATTTTAATGAAATTTGTAACAGGTACACGTAATACATCGGCCAGACATCGGTCGAACCTCGGCAGATTAAGAACTTTTAGCATAGACAATATAGGTTCGATATCGGCCCTACATCGGTAGAATTTGCCTGTTCTCTATCATGCGTCCGATAAACAGTCATTTGGCGCGTTGTGAGCAAGTCTGATGTTTTAATGTTGAAACACTCAGAAAATATAATAATATATTTATGTTTCTTGTCAAGAATACAGTTTTATGTGCTATTTCAGTAAGCTTTTTTCATATAACTGTTAGCAATATACGAATATATGTCTCTTAAAATGTCTTCCTGAAAAATCTTTCAGCGGGAGTGATGCTCTAGTACCATGAAGTTCGTAGGTCTTATCGGTGTCTTCTCGGTGACGTTGCTATGGAAACCCATGGCAACAGAAGCACTTACACCAATTAACGAAGACAATCTGAACCCAAACGATGCCAATGTGTGCCAATTTACAATGACGTAAGTTTTTTTTACCTGTAGTAGATTTTCTTTGGTTATCGTCGTTGTTGTTTTTGGGTTGCTGTAGCTGCAACATAACGTCCAGCTGATTACAGGAAGAGGCAGGTAGAGTGGCACAGAGACACCTGGGTAGAACCACTGACATACCAGGCTTCCTAACATAAAATCCCAGTGACTCTGCTGGGATTCGAACCGACAGGGGCTGGGTGATATTAAGTCAGTGACTTTATCCGCTTAGCAAGGTAGATCTCGCTAACATTTACTTTTAAGTTCAAATTTAATTGATTTTACATCGATTACGAAACAAGTAACCACAACTTATATTAATCACTCTCTATGGTGTGGTTATGATTGTGGGAGGAAACCGGAGAAAACCCACGTGTCTGGACGGGCGATCAGTGTACCCTCTCATGTACGTGACCAAGAATCGAAGCAGGGACGCATTGGTGAGAAGCGAAGTGCATTACTACTTCGCTACTCAGGCAACATTTACTTTTAAATTATTAACACTAATAGATGAAATTAAAAAAAAATATATCAGTATGATTTATGATATGTATCACACAGGCAGATGGGAAATATTTCCCGATATTTCTTGCTATGTGAGTAGTAATATAAAGACAGATGGGCAGACTAGTTGCAGCAGTTGCAGCCCCGAAAGCACGCTATGACGTCATTAATTAGGACAATGGTCTATTGTTTAGGGTATGATAATCCCCGACCTCACCCCTTTAACGAGGTCACGTGACATTCTTGAAAAACCGCAATATTTATTTTTAATTGTCTCCCTAAACAATTAGGACAATGACCTATTGTTTCGGGTATGATATAATCCCCGACCCACCCCTTAAACGAGGTCACGTGTCTATCATTTTCGAGGATAAGTAAACCGCAAATATTTATTCTTTCGTAATATCGTATTGTTATTTTGGACAATTAATCAACTACGTCATAAACCGCAAAAACGCGACTGAAACAATGAAATCGGGATGCAGCCCCTACCGCTCCCTTAAACGAGGTCACGTGACATTCTTAATAGACCGCAATATTTATTCTTTTATCATATCGTATTGTTATTCGGGACAATTAATCAACTACGTCATCGATTTCGCTATTGTCGCAGAAGCATTGAATGAGCGATGATAAATAATGAGTATTGTCTCTTCGAATAATAACGTATTTACTGAACACTTAAACGACGCTATCCGGAATACCTCGAGCCGTATAACGGACACATTCCCACGCGTCGAGAGAAGATTCCTTCATCATTAATTAACGGTAACTGACCACTCAAACGTTCCCGTAAACATAATCTACACCCGTAACACCCGTATCGATCGGTTATCACCTATTATTGACCTAAGGTCTTACGAATCGCGGACTACAGGAATGTTAAGCACTCTCTCACCCGTCCTCGGACGTATAACTCTGCGTTTACTAAACCGAACATTCGAAATCGCCTCTCTATACGTATTAATGCTCTTTTTTTCTACCATTTCTGTCTTTCTCGTCATATTTCTTCGTAATACGCGTGTCAATGCGTATGTTTTGACAATCGGTGTGAAACGATTCTCACCTTTTTATGTTTAATCTCTTTAATCACAACCAACACCCGCAGCGGTATTTGATCCGCGGCGAGTTAATCCGGCTTAGTCTATCGACGATAAACGGGTATTAGCGGTTTTTCATAAGGCGAGATAGTCGCTTTTTTGCATTGTACGTTTTTCACCTTCTCCGTGTAAATGATCGGGAAAGTTTATTTATCTATTTATTTATAAAACGTAACGCATATGTTACATTGGTAATTTATTCGCTGTTTAACAGGTGTAATAGTAGTTTGTTGTGTTAGAACAAATACGTAACGCATACAACAACAACAACCTTTATTCAGCTTAATAAGCTCGCACGAGCTTCTTGCCTACAGTATAATTGCAAATTATATGTAGCAGTACAATCAATACAATCATGATAAAAAAATAGATACATAGGTAGAGAAGCTTAAATGTATCTTTATGTAAAAACAAAAATAAAAAGATCACTTAGGTACTTTATTCATTATCTAATTGATTTCTTAATTGATTTTATATATTTTAGGCGGTTATAACGCTGTGCAAGTTATAATTTATTCAAATACTGCATGCAATGTGTATTATTTGTTGCGTTATTGTCGGACACGTTATATGTTGTTCAATAAATGCATGTACTGTGTATTATTTGTTGCGTTATTGTCGGGTGTCATTTAATTAACTTCTTCGAGAGTATTTTATACGTTATGTCAATCCCACTTTATATGTTCTTGTTCGATAAAAGTTATGTTCAGAAATAACAAAATATTATTTTTCGCTCTCTCTCATAACGCTTTTCTTTTATTTTTCTTCATCTTTCTCGTTATATTTCCTTTTTTGTGTATACGCATTGTCGCTCATTATATTTCTCTATCTACAATTTTATTCGTAGGATTTTACCGGTCCTTATTTTTTTGAAAATCTGAAATTCCAGTAAATAAGGTGGAACTTCGGGTGTAAAATGAATAAATACAGAATTCGTGTGACGAACGATAGAGGGTTACTGTTTATATTTTTAATTCATTTTTTTACCAATATAATGTCGGATATTTACATTTTTTGTTTTATTTATTTTCTCCCTTTTCTCTAGGCAATATTATTCGTAGGTATTATTTTGGAATTCTAGTAAATAAGGCGGAACTACGAGAGTAAAATGAAAACATAAATTAAAGAAAAGTTAAATACATCATACTATCATTAGTTTATCGGAATTTTAAACACATTCTATTTCCACGCTTTCTCACGAGTCCAATACCGCGCCCGTATTTATACAGCATTGTTGCGTCAAACAATAGAGGGGATTATATTTATCCTTAAGAAGTTCGCCGAGCCTATAACTGACTTCTAACGGTCAGAATTTAAATCAACCAATCAATTTGGTTAATTACAATGTTATTCGTTATCCACCAATTAGATCGATTAATCGATATAAAATATTAGCGTCTATCAAGAGAGGAGCGTCATTCAGCCAGTTTCTGCCCCGGAGAACACATCGTTTATATCGCCCTGTTGAGAAACGAGGTAAAATATGTCCAAACTTTAGTAATATTGTCGTTTTTTTATATATTATTTGATCTAAATATCTTTATTTTCCCAGGTGCATTATATTCCCTTCGAACGTACGTTATTTTTCTCTTGTTAAAATAGTCTCAAGAATAAATGATTTGATATCGCAATTTCTTTTTACAGTACATACACACGGCAATACGACAGGTGCAACAAAGTAGTTTAATGAGACAATAAATTCCTTTTGATAAGTCATTTGGGAATTTTAAAACTTGGAAAGTATTTACATTTTCATTATTTGTAGATATTGAGACACCGAAAATTAAAAAAACAGATGTTAATTAATGCGGTTAAACTCTATAATAAAAAGAATTCATATATACGTTACATCAACTTCTTTTTTTTTGTGCTTACTAATAAAATTATTCAGTATTGTACATTTACACACATTTGAACACAGGGAGCGATTTTCTTTTCGATTATTTAGAAAATGATCAGGTATTGACACAAAGCTGGTCAGGGGAAGAAGTCGAAGATAATATTGATATAAGGATTTACACTTCATAAATATTTGACCCCGAGGATATCGAACGGGGTGTATTGATGTTGCAAGTTAATCAATAATAACAAAGATTCGATATCTCATTCAGCCACAAGAGAGTTATTCAAAACAAGGCGGAGGCGAAGTCTAAGGGTGGTAATTTATATTAAAAAAAAAAAAACACGAAAAAAAAAATTACTGTATAATACTTGTAAGTATCAAGTCAGAGACAGCGACAGATTCCCGTGTCATCCAACGAAGCGTTGATTTCTACCCAAGGAATAATTTCTCAGAGAGAACTATAAAAGGTAAAATATTTAATACGCTATCAAAGTAGTATAAATGAAACACCAAATAACGTCATTTTATTTATTTCGTATATTTTACAACGATGTCACTAAAAATACCTGATATTATCTATCTGTTCTATATTTCTTTATTTTCTTTAAAATGACTGGCTCAGTTTATCATTAGCAATGATATAAAATCATGATATTACATTTATTTATATTCCTTTTAATTACGACATGTTGTCTTTCTAGCACGGTAGATTATTAATAAGTATGATTTTTATCACGGTAGTTATTTAACTGATATCATTTTATCTGTTATCTTCTTTTTATTGTTGTTATAATTAATACTATTATTACAAGTATCGCGTGCGCCCGCGCGTCTCACAACCTCCCACGCTTACAGAAATAGATCCCGATCCTGCTTCCCGAGAGACATTCATCTCAACCAGGAACACTTCGAATCCGTAATCCCGGAGACTGATTAACTTGGTCAGATTTTAATCGCCGAATAACCGCGAAATGGAGCACGTGCTGAGGGCTTTTTTGGACCAGGGCGTTTCCGTCGACCAATTTCAATCATTCATCACCGCCCAGGGTATCCAAGACGACCCGTTCGTGCAAGATATCCTCCACCGACTAGTGGCTAACGAGGTCGCCGCTTCGAGTCCCGGATCTCCTCCGATTTGGACCTCGGAAGATGCCGACGAGCTGCTGAATTTCTTGAAGTCTCCGGAGAAACCCGCTGCATCAAGTCCATATACACCCAGTAAACGGTCGACGCAGGACGCGGACGACTTGCTGTCCATGCTAAAATCGCCGGAGAAACAGCGTTCCGCTTTGTAAGTTGAAACTCTTCATTTTCATTTATTTTCGTAGTATCGCTATATTTTGTTTAATGTTTGAATATGTATCGAATAGTAATTTATAAACTATTTTTTTCCAGGGGTGAAATAAATACGAATATTCCGCCAGCGATACAGGTCGGTATGGGTGGGGCGGCTGCTAAGACGCACACATGCCCGACATGTTCAAAAGTTTTTACGAAAAGAAGGAACCTAAATCAACACATAAAAGTTGTCCACGAGCGGATTAGCCACACGTGTCCCGAATGTCGCAAAACGTTTACCAGGGTTTCGAATTTGAATCAACATCGGGTCAACTGCCGAGGCATTATGACATTTCCCTGCGATCGATGCCCGGAAATATTGAAATCCGCCCGACAATTGGAATTTCACCTCAAAATAAAACATAAGGTGAAGCCAGCCAAGCGTTCTGCCGGAAGTTCGGGAACCAGCAGCTACGAGTGTCGGCACTGCCCCGCCCAGTTCCAGCATCCGAAACAATTACAAGTCCATAATGCCAGACAACACGGTCCACGGGGTTCTATGCCCGAATCCCCGCAACCCGGACCCAGCCGTCAGCACCGAGATGCTAGGCCCGAGTCCCCGCAGCCCGGATCCAGCCGTCAGCGCGGGGATGCTGGAACGGACTCCCCGCAACCCGGGTGCAATTTGTATAAATGTCGTAGGTGCCCCGCCGTGTTTCCGGACCGTCAAGCTCTACACGCCCACAACGCGCAGCGGCATTACCAGGTAGGAGCTGGCTTGCACCCGCAACCTTTCCCAGAGGGTCAGGAACCGTGGGTCGACGAAGACGGTACGATCGACGAGGGGTTGCGAGATTGCTACCTGGTAAACAGGGCTATGATCCTCGAAAGGTACAACGAAGGGCCCGTAGAGTCAATATACAACATCCCCATGTTCCCCGGTATGACCGTCGAAGATATCGGCCAAGCCCTTCAAGGCGTGTACGACCGTCAACATAACGCCTTTAAAGTAAACCTGAGTTTCGGGTTCATTATGAGGCACGTGGAGACGGGGCGGTATCGATACTTCCGACCCTATGACAACGTCAACGTTCTAGAGACACCCATCCTGATCTCATCTCGGTCGGATATATCAAAGGTGAGTATTTATTTATTTATTTATTTATTTTAAATATAATAATTAATTCTAATTGATATTTTTACGATATTATTTTTCTTTTAAATTATTTTTCATTTTAAATAAAGGTAAAACGCATGACTAATAAAGCGCGTCACTATTTCAGGTCCTCAGAAAACTAAGCAGTATGAACGTCATGGCGGAGATGACGAAAAACAGACCGGATACGAAATGGAAGCTGGTGTTACTGACCAACATCCGGGTGAAAGTCTTTAACACCGATTTCTCACTGGGGGCCGCGAACGAGGAGGGACTTCCGGAATACGTTCGCCGTTCAAAATTCATCGTCTCCTTGGACAAGGACCCCGTTACGTTTAAAACGTATGACGACAATTTATGTCTCTTCCGGTGTCTGTGTCTCAAACGTCATGGTTCCCTGGTCAAAGTTCCCGAACTCTACGATCAGTGGGAAAGATCGCATCACGCGCGAGAATATAGGGATTTTCTCGGCGGTCGCACGGCGATTCAAATAACACCACCCTCCAATTTCAAAGGCGTACAATTCGCCGACATGCCCGAGTTCGAGCAATGTTTCGAAGTCAACGTACAGATGTTTTCCCTGCGAGAAGACGGCGCGGTGGTACCCGTCTTCAAGTCGTCGGAACGGTACCCGGATACCCTGTACGTTAATCAGCACGAGAACCACTGCTCCTACGTTACTAATTTCCAGCAGTACGCCAAAAAATTTCAGTGCCCGTTGTGCGACCGGATGTTCGATCACCACGGACATTTTAAACAACACGCCAAAATATGCGATAAAAAGACCCTCCACGTTTATCCGGGCGGATTTATCGGGAGCAGCGGACGATATTCCAGCAACTGGAGAAGTCGGTATATCAGTTCCGCTGACCGGGCACTTTCCCTTGGTTCGCCGTCTTCGACTTCGAAAGTATGCTGGTAAACTCGACGGCGACGCCACGGAAAAGCTGGAATGGACCCACCAGCACGTGCCCATTAGCGTCAGCGTCTGTTCCAACGTGCCCGGACACACGACGCCTAAATGTTTCGTCAACGTAAACACGGACGAACTTTTGGCCGAAATGATATCCTCCTTGACAGAGATGCAAAGCGCCGCTTCCGGTTTGGCTCGGCAGACGTGGGGGGCATTCGCCGACGAAATAAGTGAAAAAATGCAAAGTCTCTCGAGGAAGACGAGGAGGGCGGAAAGAGAAAGAGAAACTAAAAACGCTTTACGGGCGGTTCACGGCTTACCTCTCCGCGTTACGGTCCTCGGGTTCAATAGGTAAATAGCTATCACCGTTTCTGTCTATCTACCTGTCTGTCTGTCTGTCTTCTATCTGTCTGTCTGTCCGTGTGTCTGTCTCTGTGTCTGTCTATCTCCTTAAAAAAAAAATGCGTAACTTTATCTTCACGTATTATATCTATATTTCAGCGCCAAGTACGATCTCAACCTGGTCAAGCGGAAGCTCGCTAAACATCTGGGCATGCATGACCAGGAACGTGGATTCGTGGTGAAGAAATGCAACTCCTACGCGTGCCTCTCGACCGACAAATTTCGTATTTTAGATGTCAGCCACTTTCTTGCTCCGGGTACCTCCTACGCCGGATTCCTGAAAGCCTACGGGGTCGAGGAAGCCAAAGGTTTCTTCCCCTACGAATGGCTGGATAACCCGGCAAAGCTGGAAAGCACGGAGCTACCTCCCCACGAAACCTTTTACAGCGCGCTAAAAGGAAAAAATATCAGCCCGGAGGAGTACGCGTACTGTCAAAAGGTATGGCGGGACGAAAAGATGGTTACGTTCCGGGACTTTCTGGTCTGGTACAACGACCTAGACGTGGGTCCCTTCGTGACGGCCGTGGAACGCTTGCAAAAGTTTTATTTCGAAAAAGACATAGACGTCTTGAAGTCCGCCATGAGCGTTCCCGGCATCGCCCGCCAACTTTTGTTCAAGTCGGCGAGAGAATTAGGGGCCGAGTTCTCCCTCGTAGACCAAAAAAATGCCGACTTGCACACCACCATCAAAAACAATATCGTCGGAGGTAAGCGTTTATTTATTATCGCGCTTTTTTCGTCTTAAATTTATTATTTACATAATTTATTATAATTATCATTATCATTATTATTGAGCACGCGACGCTGGTAGCGCTTCTGTTCACGCATGTCGTTTACGTTTTAGGTCCCTCCATCATATTTACTCGACATCACGAGGCGGGCAAGACTAAAATCAGGGGAGGTAAACTTTGCCAAAAAATCGTTGGGTACGACGCCAACGCCCTCTATTTATGGGCCATCGGGCAGCCCATGCCGGAGGGTATGTTCGTGCGTCGCAGGGCCGAAAACGATTTCAAGCCGGAACACAGGGACCAGTATATGCAGGCCTTCAACTGGTTAAATTATTTAATCAAGTTCGAAGGTAAAAACATACTGCATCAACGAAACGGAGGTCAAGAGGTCCGGCTAGGCAAATACCCGGTTGACGGCTATGACCCGGATACAAACACCGTCTACGAATTTCAGGTATATTTGTGTTTTTTCTTTCTTTACATACATTATTTATATACTTAATAACAATATATTCATTTTTTATTTGTGTTTTTTCTTTCTTTACATACATTATTTATATACTTAATAACAATATATTCATTTTTTTTTTACTTAATAACTTTTAATACCTATTTATTTACGTAATGACTATATATTTTTATAATATCGCAGGGTTGTTACCACCACGGCCACGAGTGCGACGTCACCAAAGACGTTAAAAGCGAAAAGTGGCACTCGAACAAGGACTCCCTGAAACGAAAGACGGGAGAAAAAGTAGATCAGCTCCGTCGACAGGGCTACAACGTCGTGGAGATGTGGGAATGCGAGTTCCGGGACTTTTGCAAATCCCACCCTAAAATCTACGACATCCGGGATCAGTGTCGCCCCGCCTTCAGCCAAAAACATCGGGGTACCGTGTCCGAAACCCAAATTTTGAACGGGGTCCGTTTCGGACATTTATACGGTATGGTCGAGTGCGATTTAGAGATCCCGGAAGAATGGAGCCCCGAGTTTGCCCACGTGCCAGTGTCTCCCCGACGCTATTTCGAAGAAATGTGCCCCATTTTCTGCAATACGGAAGTGGGGTTTGACGATATCGGGGAACACATGCAGGCCCACGTCTGGCAGTACCAGCTTTCCGATAAACCCAGACGGCTCCTCGTGGGCGGAACCAAAGCCCGCCAAATCCTCCTGGCCACGCCCCTCCTCAAATGGTACTTGGACCACGGTCTGAAAGTGACCAAAATCTACCAAGTGGTCGAGTACCGAAAAATGTCCTGTTTCGAGACCTTCGTACAGGAAGTCAGCGCGGCGAGACGTTTGGGCGACTCGAATCCCGGCTTATCAATTTTTGCCGACACAATGAAACTCATTGGGAACTCAGCGTGTGTATATTATTTATCAAATATTATATATATTATTTATTAATATGATAAATATATACGCGTTTATTATTTACGAATATAAGTAAACATCAAAAAATGTATTGATATAATAATTTTGTCTTAACGCAAATTTATTTTTTTATTGAATATATAATTATGAATTTTTATCGAATCATATTATTATAATATATATATATTAAAATATATTTATTTAAATATTCATTTCAGTTACGGATCCGTCATTATGGATAAGACAAAACACCGCAAAGTGTCTTACGTGGAGGGGGAAAATAAGGCGTGTTTCGAGGTCAACAAGCCTCAGTTTAGACAAACCACCTGTCTGGACGAGGTGGACCAGTACTACGAGGTCGAGTCGGCTAAAACGAGCATCAAACTCGACCTCCCCACGCAGCTAGGCTTTTTTATACTGCAGTACGCCAAACTCAGGATGCTGCAGTTTTACTACGACCTCTTGGATCGATACGTGGACCGCTCCGACTTCGAATATCTGGAGATGGACACGGTAAGTTATGTTTTAATGCACTAACACAGCGATTTCGTACTTTTTTTATCAGGGTTAATTCACTTTTTGTCACATCGTTTTGATATTTGCGTCGATCATTTCAATATTTGTCAATACCGTTTCAATTTTTGTCACGGTCAATTTACTTTTTGCGCGTTTACACGTAAATCTCCATAGACAGCGTTTCATTTTCTGTCAACGTTAATTCACTTTTTGTCATATCGTTTCAGATTTTGTCAGCGTCGTTTCGCTTTTTGTATCGATCATTTCAATATTTGTCAATAGAGATTCAAATTTTGTCACGATCGCTAAGCTTTTTGCGCGTATTTCTCCGTAGTTAGCGTTTCATTGTTTTTGTCAAAGTCGAGCCCTTTGATCGTTGGTTCTATTTATTATATTTTATATGTTATCTTTTAAGGACTCCGCCTACATGGCCCTGTCGGCGTCGAGTCTCCGGGAGGTCGTAAAGCCGGAAATGATGGCCGAGTACCAGCGTGGACTCACGGGATTATGCGACGACGAGTTCGATCCCGTTGGAGACCGCTGGTTCCCTAGAGAATGCTGCGCGAAACACGCCAAATTTGATAAAAGAGTACCGGGACTCTTCAAGACGGAATACGAGGGGGATGCCATGATAGGTCTCTGCTCCAAGACCTATATCGTGAGCAAAACCGTCCCCTCGAAAGCCACCAGCGCCGTCGTGACCGCCGCCAAGCTCTCGCGTAAAGCCAGGGGACTAACGCTCAAGAAGAATCATTCTCGGCCCCTGGTGACAACGGAGTGTAAGTTTAGTTCCAAGGGAATTTCGAAGCGCCTGGTTAAGGAACCCCTTACTATATTTAAAAAGGTCCTGCGTACCGGAAAGTCGGCTTCCGGTCGTAATAAGGGGTTCCGGGTTCGAAACAACGGGATATACAGTTACAACCAAACCAGGTGCGGATTCTCTTATTTCTACTGTAAGCGGCGAGTGTTGTCCGACGGAATTCGCACAGTACCCTTGGACATCGTTCTGTGCCCCGTGAGACGCGGATCTGAACTCGGTCTCGATCATAATGATCAGAAATTGGTCGAGATGCTCGAGCGTCAATTTAAATTATGAAAAAAAAATAGTACGTTTGTTTCGTTTTCATACGTATATATATATTATTTAAACTTGTTATTGTTGTACAGCTCGTAAACTCTTTACATGCGTGTGAAAAATATTTTTCGAATCGCAGCGCTGTTGTATAAAATGTTTACGCGCTCATTCGCATAAATGCGTAATAATAACATTTACATTCAATCTTTTTATATATCCTTATTGTTATTTTTATCAGTTTGTATATAAACTTTGACGTTTGTAAAATTGTTATCGAGTGTATATAATGTATGTTTGATTACCAAAAAATCGCTTATATAATAAATCTTGTACCCGTATTATCGCTTTTTTCAACTATTTTATCTCCCAGTACGTAAGAAGAGGTACGTGTCCTACAAAATAAATTTGAAATTGATATAAACGCGTAAGAACATGAATGATCAAGATAATGCTATTCCCGAACGGGAGGTATTACTGAATCTTCCGAAACCGGACGATGAAAGCCTGAGTGATAAGTGGCATTTATTAGGAACGAGAGTACCCCAGGCAGAGATTGTGTATTTTTCTCAGATGATTATCGTTTACGTTATCATTATTACGTCGATAGTCAACTTATCTCTGCAAAACGGTTCTACGGAGTTGTGGATCAGTTTACTTAGCAGTTGTATAGGCTACGCTCTACCTAATCCTAAACTGAAAAAATAATGTTTCCGTTCGAACCTTGTTCCAGCGTGTGTATAAGCGCTCAAACGGGAGCCGGGAAAACGCAATGGGTCTATAAATTTCTAAAAAATATACGAGAAATGTATAGCGAGGACCCGCCAGTATCCATTTTGTATTGTTACGGAATCTATCAACCGCTTTATGACGTCATGGAGAGAGAGATTCCGAATTTTACGAGTAAATTAGGACTTCCCACGGCGGAGGAACTAGATAATTTCACGGAAGACAGACGACACAAACTGATCATAATAGACGACTTAATACAGGAGGTGGTGCGACACCAGGAAATGGAACTGTTATTTACCCAGGGCACGCATCACAGACGCGTCAGCGTCATTTTACTTTCGCAAAATCTTTACCCCAGAGGCAAACACGCCAGAACTATCGCTTTAAACACGTGGTATCTCGTGCTGATGAAAAATTTGCGGGATGTCTCCCAAGTGAGTGTCCTCGGACGTCAGCTCTTCCCGGGTAAAGTTGGGGGCTTTATACGGGCTTACCAGGATGCTTAAGCGAAAAATACGGTTATCTCGTGGTAGATATGAGTCCGCACGGTGATGATAGATATCGATTGCGCGCCCGAGTCTTTCCGGGGGAAGATACTGTCGTCTATCGATTGACGTAAGAAGGATATACACGCCTTTCGACGTAAGAACACCATGGAATTAATGAAACAGCAGCAACATTTTCTACGCTTATACGCCAAGACGACTACGGCGCAAAGAAAAGCGATATTAAAAACTGTTACAAAGCCGCAGTTAGGGGCCTTGCGCCAGATCGCTTATAATATTATCAAATTTACTATACGGTTGTCATCGGAAGAAAAGAAAAAACTTAAACGAGAAAAACGTTTCGTGCACTTATTAGCGAGAAAGTCTGCCGGATACGAACAGAAAAAGCGCGCCATCGTGAACAAGAAAAGGACTTATTTCGATATTAGTAAACTTGGCGCTGCATTATTTGGATCCCTTGCTGCGGTAATGGAGAAAATGGTACTGGTGCCTCTACGACAAATATCAACGCCTCCGAGAGCGCGATCTCGTCGGAAAGGGCGATAACGGCGCTAATTATCCTCAACCGCCGGGAGAAAGGGTGATAAAAAAATCTATTTCGGAGAAAACCCCGTCTTCCGAAGTTACTCCACCTCCCAGTTTTCCCGCTAAACCCCCAAATATCAAGAAACGACATAGCGCGCCAAAAAGAGAAGCTCTGAGAAACCTCCGACTATAAAGAAACGACAAAACGCCGCCAAAAAGAGACGCGAAATATCCCTGCCCTGGCTAGATGTTTAAAAAATGAGCGGAAATTCGAAGGATAACAAAGACAATATTTTCATTCTATTCGATTTTTATTTGTATGCAAAATGATAATAAAATTATATAAAATGATATATATGTTGTTTTATTTTGTTATATTTGTTATAATAAGGGAGAGAGAGAGTTACACAATAAACATAGACATGATAATAACATTCTATAATATGTTACATTTTAAAGACACATTTATTATAATATATGAGAGAGAGAGAGAGAAACAACAACAACAAGAAATGATAAAAAGTGATATAAAATAATACAGGAAAGAGAAATGGGAGAATTACACAATAAACTTTGATATGATAATGAATTATCTAAAATGATACATATACATTTTTTTTTTATATTTAAAAAAATACAGGAAAGAGAAAGCGGTGATTATAAAGTTTTCGTTCTTTTCACGATTAGTGACACAAAATGGTTTCGTAATATCTATCAAAGACTTTTCGCTACACCGTTCCATTATATAATACACGCAATACAGTCCGCAGGTAGAGGAATTTGGAGCTTGTATGGGGTCGCGTATCATCCAGTACGGTCTCCTTAAGACGTTTTCGAAACCCGCTCGGTAATATTTAGGCTCGTTTCCGAGGGAATCGAAATACTCGTAAGGCCCCTCGTTCGGAAAGTAGAACACGGTCCAATGCTCTCCCGGGCCGTCGCTGGAATCGGTGTTACAAACGACGAAACGCCCCCTTTCTTCGCGTAGCTGATCGGAAGCGCGTATTGTGACCGGATAGGCCCGTAGTATTTTCTCTAGTTGATAGTTATTCATTTCACGAATACGGCCCTAGAGTGATCTATATTTAGAATTTCCGGAAACTTCGCGTACATCACCAATGTCACGCTTTCCGGTAAAGCGGTGGCAAATTTCAGCTCTAAACGACAGTGCCCTTTTCGCTTGGTGTTGAAGGAATAATAGGGATCGATGTCTAGCACGTACAAACAATATCCCTTCTTATATTCGTCTACGGACACGTTGACGTCATTTCGAAATGAGGTCAGGGTTCTGTAGCAGTCCACGTACTGATTTCCTCCGTAATTCGGCTGTAAAGGCTGCGATGGATACGATTGACCGTCCACGAAAAAACCCACTGAGGTGCAGTCGTAATGTTTGAAATTAAACGGGTTTTTATGGTAATCCCCGGTATACGCGGCGCCGGGTACCAAACCGATGATGAGTTTACTGGGAACCAAGCTCTGAAAGATGTCATCAGCCGTATAGTTGTAGGATCCGGCTGCTATGGCCGTAGTTTTGATCTCGGAGCGGAGATACGGGTAAATAGCCGGTCCTTCTTGTAACAGTTTCTCGTGCGCAACGACCACCGCTCCGTTAACGCGTTGTACGCACAGTTTGAATTTAGCGTCTATAATTTGTACCTTGATAGACGGAGATAAAATATCGGTGATGATTCTAAACGCGTCGGGGGCTGGCCACAGCTGAATACCGATGTGAATTCCGTTGATCAGTAATTTTGATTGTTGAAACAGGTCGAGAAGCAGCGGACCTTCTAAATTGACAGTCGCTCCGCCTAAAGTTTTCTTGTATCTCAAAAATAATCCGGTGTTTTTTCCGGTCTTAACATCATTGTCGTCTAATTCCGTTTCTTTGTAGAAAAGCTGGCTAGTAAGTACACCGTCTTGCATCTGTCGGTTCGTTTTCAGTATCGTATCGATATAGGCTTTATACGGGTAATTATTGCCCATATGAGAGAGCGGCGTCTGTTGCAAGCTAACGTCGACTTGTTTAAAAATGGTGTGTAAAGGGAGGTTAACGAGTCCCGCAGTTTCAGTATCCGCGATAGGCGTTCCATCGGCGTCCGTGAGTCTCAGTTTTAGGTTCAATAAACTTCTCTTCAGGTCCACGTAAGCGGAGGATTGAGCCGGGATGTTAAATTCTATGGCTGAATTGTGCGTTATCTGATTAATGGGTCGATATTCTATCCATTCCCGAGACTGGAGCGAAGGATCGGAAGGGGCTGATACAAAGAGAGATAATTCTTGCTGATGACAATCTTCCCTTTCCATCGTTTACACTTGCGTTTCTTCGTCGTATCTATAGCGTTTTGCGTGCCTCGGCGCCGACTTTTTCACCCTCTTACGTGTACTGCCGAACCCCTTCTTACGTTCTTTTTCGCGGCGGATATCGGATTTGGCTATTTCTAAAGCTTGCGCGACGGGGGTGACGAGCTGAACGGCTGGTTGGTTTTCGGCGTTTCTCATTCTCCTTTCATCTTCTTCTTCTTTTTCTTTCACTTTCCTGTTTTTGGCGCCAATACCGACGACATAGCGTCCCTGGTGGTCGGGTTGAACGTAACCGTCCCGCAAATCCTTGAAATGTTGATACCACTTGTCATAGTCGGGAACGTAAGGCACCCACTCTTGACGCTTATAATCGTACACTTCTATCGAACCCATCTTTTCTTAAAGTGTAAGACGCAGTGTAATGTCGGGAAATCGTCAAATATGACCGGTTCCAAATTTTCGTTTAATAATCGAAATCCCAACTGATGTCCCAAATTTCTTCTTACTCTTACGTATGTGGGTCGCGTATACGTCGCGTTCAAGTATTTGTTGAACTTTCCTCTGACTTCCACGTTCTTAAGCGCCGGGACTCGAGCGCGATTAACGTATTGCTCTTCTAGAAAGTCGCCGCATAAATACACTCTGTCGCATTTCGGCGTAAAATTGCAAATGAGAGAGATTTCTAACAGCGCGCATTCCCAAATTCCATCGGAAAGCAAAGCGCCAGGCGTATTTTCCCAAAACTCGGCGGGATTCTTTCTCTCCTCCGAATCCTTGTTAGACAAGTATAGTATGATATCCGACATCTTGCTTCGAAAGGGTGGTTGTACGGAGGCTCTTACGCACCTTTAAAAGTCTCGACATCTTTCGCGGGAATAAAACTATTAAATTTCTTGGGCCAACCCATCCATTTCACGAGTACATCGTTTCCCGACTTTTTCAGGATTTTTTCGATTCTGAACGTAGTGTCTTTATCCACCGTAATTTTCGACATTTCGTTGTCGTAAAATGTACCGTCAATCGGTTCTCCCTGAAGATCTTTTACTTTGTAATACGAAATATTCTGTTTTTTACCCCTTTCCGATACGATAAAGTATTCCGTAGTCCAGCGTTCATCGTATTCTCGTTGAAAAGGCCTCCTCAAATGCGATAGGCGGACGGTATCTTCCACCTTGAAACGATACGGTGTACCGGAAAGATTCGCTCGACGTTTAGGTTTCTTTAACGCGTCATAGTTTCGTTGCCATATATCTATCTCGTCCTGCCGCTTTACGG
Organism: Solen grandis; assembly: GCA_021229015.1. Classification (NCBI taxonomy): domain Eukaryota; kingdom Metazoa; phylum Mollusca; class Bivalvia; order Adapedonta; family Solenidae; genus Solen; species Solen grandis. The sequence goes on from CM037779.1 coordinate 79,086,951, forward strand.
AAACGGGCGTCTTTTTAATGGTTCTGTGATAGGTATGATTATAACTTCGCGTCACGTCTTCTAAGATATCGATCCATCTGTGACTTTGCTTCGCGGTCATATAGCGGGTTAATTTCATTTTGATAGTTTTTATGGCTCTTTCGGCCACGGCGGCCTTGGTTTCGTTACGCGAATAAAAATGTTTAATTTCTTGCGTTTTCAGTACCTTCTGAAACGCTAGACTTTTAAATTCGCTGCCGACGTCCGTTCTCAAACATTGCGGTTGGCGACCCTCATCGATAATAGCTCGAAAGGAGGTGGCAACTTCGTGTCCTCGCACCGTTTTCAACGGTTCTGTCCAAACGTATTTGGAAAATATGTCAATCACGAGCAGAAAATAACCGTAACCATCATTCTGTTTCGTAAACTGGTTCATATACGCCACGTCGGCTTCCCACTGATAGTCTATATACGGCGATACGATGCGTTGGCGACTGTGTTTTCTGACGATAGCTTTGTGTACGGTATATGTCTCTTGTTTCTTTAACCATTTTTCAATTTTAGCTTTATTCAGTACAAATTTCCCTTCTTTCCTCACGGCTCTGTACAATTTATCCGAGCTAGAATACGACGCCGGGTGAGAGGGGTCGTAATAAATGTTCTTCAAGTAGTCTTCGTACCTCATGACTCGCGCGCGGTGCGGACCTCGTCCGTTATGACTTGTATCAAATAGAGGGTCCTCAATAAGGCGGGGATGAGAGAATGATTGCGTCTAACCAAAGATTTCTTTCTACGCGGTGAAACGTCTGAGGATGCTAGCGTTCTTAGCAGCGTTCTTTTCCGGCTAAATAGCTGGACGTCCCTTCTCGCGGGAGCCACGACGCCATTTACCACCCGGAGCGCGACTTCGCTCACGGCTTCTAGTTGACTGGACGTAATATTCATGAGCATATTTTTTCTCTCAGACGCGGGGGCGTCCTTAAGATGCAGCAAAAAGCGTATATTAAGGTAAACTTTGGAGCCTTCCATGTCGTTTAAGATACATTCGATTATTAGCTTCTTACGCTATACAGTTCCAGTTCGATAAGCGTAGGATAGATGACGTCATCAAATTCGCTGAATGTGATACCTTTTCGTTTAAGTATCGCTGCGGGGAATAGATCGGGTTCGTAGACGGCTTGTCTTTCCATTACTAGTGTCTGTAAATTTAACCCGGAGCTCAGCGTATGATAGGCGGATGCTGTCAGCAACTTGACGTCAGTGAATTGTACTGGATAACCTAATTTTTGCAAGCAGCGAGCGTATCTCCTTAATCTTTTTATACCTTCTTTGAAACAGCGGGCTTTACCGTTACAGTTAATGACGCCGTTAGGAAAAACCAGGCAATTTCCGCCTATTTTCTTGTGTTGCCACACGAGCCCCGTGAATCTATCGGGATGATATTTAACGTTACCTAATTGCCGGCATAACTGCCTTAAATCGAAGGAATAACGTAGCTTAGCGCTACACACGACGTTCGTTATAATCATGTTATCTCTTTCGAATCCGTTGTTAAACTGATATAAAAGAGATGTAGAACCCGGGTATTTATACAAGACGGAGAGTCTGCAGTTTGTAAGTTATATTTATTTATACGCAAATGATAAAAATATATAATTTGACATACGATGACGGTAAAATATGCAAAACATACGAATATAATTTATAATTTAACATACGAATACAGTAAAATGTATATAAAAAATACATATATACAATAGTTGATAGTAAAATATTCAATACATACACGCATACATATATATATAAACCAAAATGAGTCTACTTCGGATAACACTCCGAACATTCCGATACGCTATGATTGTCCATCGTATAGCAGGGGATCACATCTCGAAGTTCGGCTACGAAACTGTCGATCGTACGAAGCCCGTTTCTCAGCTCTCTGTACTGTTCGAGCGATAGCGAAACGCCTTTTCTGGTGGCGCAAATCTCCTCCGCCCCTTCTGGTAGCCAAAATTTTCGAATATCCACGCAGTTGAATCCGCTCTGCGCGGTTACGTACCAGTTTCCGCCGAGGTGATGTCGATAGAACGTGTCTTCTCCCAATTCCATTCCCCCGACAATCGTATCGAGGTGCGGTAGAAAAGCGTATAGTTCGTTACATCTCTGTAACGTTAACGCGATCCCGTCTTTGGTCGGAATTTTTCCGGCTAACAACTTTCTCACGTGAATGTATGTGGTTCCATTAAACACGCTGTCAAACAGAAACAATCCTTTTCCGATGTCTTGTAAATAACGAGCTTTCTGATTTTCATTCAGAACCCTGTGGGGCGCGTCAGTCAGTTGAATTCTGGTAGACATGATGTTTCTCCTTCGACGAGTTAGAGCGGAATGAGGCATTCCGAGGGTCTAAGCTAGATATAAAAATGTTTACTCTCATTTGATTGGTCCGAAGAATTACGTCGTTTGCTAATTATAGACGGTGACGCTAGTGTTGTTACGCGTTGTTGAGAAAATCGATATCCTTTGCTATATATCGAAGTGACAGGTTCGCGATTCGTTTTCGCGCTTTTCGCCACCTATCATTTTCAGAAACTCGCAAGAAGGTGACCACTGCCGATGCTCCCGATATGGATCATCACGCTGTTCCCAAGCGTATAAAGATAGTTTGCAGCAAAAACAAGTAACCTTGTCGTATTGTCCCGTGTAAAAAAATCCGTTTCTCGCCAATGCGAACGGCTCTGGTTTTATTTGCTTTGGCCAAAACTTAAACGTTTCCAGTCGGTCGTCGTACAGCTTCATGTCTCTCCGATTCCAGTCGCTCGCGTCCGGCACGTCCATACCTTCAGATAGCCAGGCGTAGAATGACTTTTCCGATCTAATACATCGATCATTTATAATACTGTACATATATGACATATATTTTCTTAAAGTTACATAGCCTTCAATTCGCATAATAACATAAGAAAATGCTGTTCTGCGTAGAGATCTTTACATCCCAGAGTATGTTCTATTCCCTTACCATTTTTCCATAGAAAAATACGCCTGATGACCACATTATCGGTAGCGACATATTTCATCCATTCTTCCATTATGAGCGCTTCGACGTTAATTTTAACGCCATATTTTTCGAGTAAACGTATTAAAAACTTTTTAAATTGTCCGAAAGTGGACTTTTCGCTTAACCATCGTTTAATATACAATTTGGTCTTCATCGTTGGTTTTCTACACGTTTCGTATAACGCCATTTTGTACATCTCGTATCCGAGAATATGTTTCAAAGATATAAACGGTTTTTCTACTAGGAAATGGTATATATCGTCGCATACGTGGGCGGGTAAAACGTCCATGTTTCGCGTTTTAGCGCCGAATGGCTGTTAACTCGTGACCTCAAAAGTCACGTGACCTCGTTTAAGGGAGCGGTAGGGGCTGCAGTGGTTGGTTTTTAAATTATTTGGTGTTACGTGATAAATTTGCGGTTTACTTATCCTCGAAAATGATAGACGCGTGACCTCGTTTAAGGGGTGGGTCGGGGATTATATCATACCCGAAACAATAGGTCATTGTCCTAATTGTTTAGGGAGACAATTAAAAATAAATATTGCGGTTTTTCAAGAATGTCACGTGACCTCGTTAAAGGGGTGAGGTCGGGGATTATGTCATACCCTAAACAATAGCCCATTGTCCTAATTAATGACGTCATAGCGTGCTTTCAGGGCTGCAACTGCTGCAACTAGTCTGCCCATCTGTCTTTATATTACTACTTATGTGATGCAACATGTGTTTTTCTTCCTTTTCATTCGAAAAAAAAAAAAAAAGAAGAAAAAGAAAAGAAAATGGCGCTAAACTCCAAATGCAACATGAATAGGTATAAGTTGATTTCCAAACTAACAGATTTGTAGATATGTTTTACTACATTTTGCGTCCCGTTATTTTCCTTTTTTTCATATTGTTCAGTCAAGACAGTGTATCTGGGGTATTACTCGCTTAGATTAGGAATAACACTGGTTAACCTTTCAAATGACATGAGAAAGAGAATGAAAGATATACAGACAGGACAGACAGGCGGGAAGGGCTTTTAACTTAATATTCAAATATCTAAGTCTGATAGGTTTACAGAGGCATGATTCATAAACTGATTGACGAAAATATCTATATCAAGGAGGGCCAGGGTGCCGGGCAGGTGAATGTTTATGGCTTTTCCCATAGACAGATTAAGGAAAAATATGGGTCAAAATATACAAGAGTTCCTTCGTTTCAGACCTTTTAGCAGAATGTATGTCTTATATTTATTATTATTCATTAAGTTACATTAGATACCCTGTTATTTTAGTTGTAAAACTTAATTAATTGTGAAGTATTATCATTTATTTTGGAGTTTAAGTTTCTAGTACGGGTAAATAAAAACTTGCGTCACTTATGAAAGCCGAGTAGAAAACAAATGTTTATTCCTTTAACAATTTTAGGTCTGTGCACAACAATATCAGAACTTGACTGTAAGTAATGCAGAACAGATCCGGAAAATCTAGAACTGGACCTATGCGTCCTTCTTATTGACTATGAAATGATACGAGTATATGTAGCTAATAACAAAAGTATACTAATTTTATTTACTGTGAAGGGCGCAATGGTCCGATGACAATACAAATTACTTCGGATCCGGAGGTTGTTGGTTCGAACCACATCGGTACAAGAAGTTTGCATGGCATTTCACATTTAATTACTCAATTACTTAGATTTATCTTGCAAAAATAAGAATTTCGGAATGTCATCCTGCCTTAAATTATTTATTATTTTACTTTTACTTTGCGCTAAGAATGGTTTGTTAAATTTTAGACAGTATAAAGATATCGAAGCGCTGTTCTTTATCACACAGGTTTTAATGTTTTTATTTTTATGTCGCTCTCCCTATCGCAAAAGCATATGGATGACAGTCATATTGGTTTTGTTATACTGTCTTCGTTATTTTTTTTTATGTATTTTGGTTTTTTAAGTACGTAGCCTGAGAATGTTTAAATATCGTAATGGTAATAGTCATGGTGGGTATGATGTTAGTGCGTCATACCCGGAATCAGGAGGTCATGGGTTCGATCCGCGTCCGCGACATAAAAAAGGTTCTGAGCTCCCTTGCTTGTCGCCCAGTATGTAAAGTTAGTTTTAAGATTGGTTGGCCAGGTGTCAAAGTAATGAGACTAGGCTTGGTATCATGCCGCATGTCTACAGTATGATGCTGCAGTGAAGCAGCACTTTGTCCGTCGGAAGTAGCTTTTGAGTCTCCCAATTACTAAAATATTATCGATTGGTTGTTAAACCATATATGCAAACATAACAAGTATTCCATTGGTACAAAATGCCAAGCCTGGTATACGCTCACCAACCATTCAGAATGATTTGAACCTGTAAAACAAAACGTGTTTTATTTTTACAGAGAGACATACACCCAATTTGAGTCATATGCAGGGTTGTTCAATGTGAAAACATATACTTGGTGTTACACAATACATCCAAGATATACAGATTACAGGTATGTTTATCATCATCATCATCATCATCATCATCATCATCTTTTTCTTCTTCTCTAATTCTTCTTCTTTTTCTTCTCCTTCTTCTTCTTCTTCTTCTTCTTCTTTTTCTTGTATTGTAAATTTAACATGCATTTGTCATATTTATGTATGTTTTATAAACGGCCAAAGGCTGAAGTATAATAAATTTGCTCTGATTCTATGGTGGCAGGTAAACAATAAGAAAATGGACCTTATGATGACGATGGTGATGGCGAGAAATATTGTCGGTCCCTTTTCGATTACAAAATAGAATCCGTGTATACATATAATATTAATGCACCATGTAAATTGTAAATACCTCGAGGTGAATAATTGTCATTCAAAAGGAAGTTATTTTGTTTACCCGTTACCAAGGCGCAGTTGGGGCCGCCGTGGCCGAGCGGTTACAGTCGTTGACTACAAAGCTCGCAGCCCTTCACCGCTGTGGGTTCGAATCCCGGTAGGGACTTCGGATTTTTATGTGAGGAAGCCTTCCAGCTGGCTTACGGTAGGTCGGTGGTTCTACCCGGGTACCTCTGTGTACTCGGGGTCTTCCTCCACCTGTAATTAGCTGGACGTCGCTATATCATGGAAATAATATCGCAGCGACGGTAAACCCCATTACAACAACAACAACAAGGCGCAGTTAGATGTTGCATGTGTGTTTATAATAGTTGCTTAGCTAATCATCGTTCATTATTTTCACTAATCAAAAATTTTACGGAACGAGTGTTTATTCCGAGTTTTTTTAAATTTGTATCCCTACCTTAAACGTAATATTGAAAGCCTTTGTGATCTAGTCGCATATATACATATATATCGTAATATTCAGGTCCAAGGAGCGTTATCAGTGCTTCGTATTTACTTCCTGGTTTATGCCCAGTCATGTGCGGAGAAATGATAAGCCGAATATGTAAACTACGATCAGATTCTGAGCCTTGCTATTCTATGCTATTTTTATTTTTCCTCATCTCTCTCTCTCTCTCTCTTGCTCTCTCTTTCTACACACACACACACACACAATATATATATATATATATATATATATATATATATATATATATATACACTTGTATATCCTTACTGTTAAAAGTTTATAAAATATAACACTACGTTTTATTTCTTGTAAAAAAAAAAAAAAAAAAAAAAAAACTATTTTCGGACGTTGTTGCTGTTAATGGTGTTTAATTTACATTTCCTTATTTTAATTTTACTGCTACCACTGGTGTGGCGGACATTAACCTACACACGATCTCAGCTACTGCAAGCGTATGTATACAAACGACCTCTCAACACATTTATTTTTTTACTTTTTTTTACTTACAAAAGGTATATGTTTAGATATGTAGCAATCTCATTGTTTACTAGTTGCCTCCATTTGGTTCTTTAAATAACAAATATTCACATAGAATCAACCGTGTGTAATCATGATTGAATACACAAAATAGTTCCATTCCTTCTTCAGCAACAATCAGAAAATAAAAAAAGAAACTTTATTTGTTTTGGGTGTATATATATTTCTCGAGAGGTGATATATATTTATTTTTTTCATTTTGAACTCAAAATTGTATCATTTTTCGATGAGATACATTCTGAATCCATTCAAAAATATCCTCTATATCAAGCTTAAGGATGTAAATCATTATTCTTGTTTTCCTATATATTTCATTTCATAACATATACAAACAATTCGTTTGTTGATATAGTGTACATACTTATCCCAATCTTATAAGTAAATAAAAGCATCAAAGCCTGCAATATACTCACAACTAAATCTATTTGATGCTGTGTTCCAGTAGAAACAAACATGACTAATCGACGAATGGGAAGTACTTGGATATCAATCCCTATCAGTTTGTTTGTTTGTTTATTGTGTTTAACGTCCCATCGACAGTATTTCAGTCATTTGGAGACGATGTCTACTTTATACAGACATAGTGCAGCCACACTGCAGTATCACGCCGTAGATATGTGGCATGATACCACAGCCGGTCACATTATCCTGACACCGGGCCAACCAGTCCAGGAACTACTCTTATATGCTGAGCGCCAAGCAAGGGAGCTATAACAGTACCATTCTTTACGACTTTGGTAAATCGCGGCCGGGGATCGAACCCATGACCTCCCGATTCCGGGGCGGACGCTCTATAATCACTCGGCCACCAGGACCGGTAATCTCCATCAGTGATAGCTGTAAGTGGGAAAAGGATATTCCACGAACTTCACAGTCGCAAAGTACAGGTCAATCCCTGGAATCATCAGGAAGGAATATATGTAGATCAGTAAGGAATATATGTAGTAATGATATTTCGTTTTCTCCAAAATATTAAGAGGAACGTCACCTCAGAGGCTTCGTATTATATAACTTGAATGGAATAGACTAGTCATAGCAAACAAAATATGTTTGCCTTTGTGTGTATCATCGTATCGTTGTTTACAGGTCAAGATTGCAGTCATGTAAAATGTCCAAAACCCACTTGTGACAACCCCTTCATCCCCGAGGGCCAGTGCTGCGGCGTTTGCGGTAGGTGCATTGGCTGAGAAAATCAGGTCAAATTATTAAAGTTATTAGAACATTGTGATATTCCAACACCGTACCTAAAACGACCTGCCTCATGTGCTATAACCCGGTCACAAAGAAGATAGATATAATTTAAAAGCATAAAAATAACGACTTTGGTGAATCGCCAACAAGGATCGAACCACTGACCTCCCGGTTTCTAGGTGGATGCATTAAACATTCTCCCACTTGGGGCCGATATTTCATGTTTTATATAATTGTTTAGTTTCATGTGGATAAATAATTTATGTCACTAGATGTAATGCTTCACAACCAACAGAGTGTCCATATGGTAAGACGGACCGTATTTGCGCTGGGATAGGGGGCTTACAGTGTCCGGCCGGAAGCACATGCAGATTCGTGGGAAGTTTTCCCGACGCATCCGGGGATTGCTGCTTAAATGGTGAGTATAAAATTTGTCTGAAAAATGATATATTAATGTATATCTTTTTTTTCTTCTTATTTATATGCAAGACCTTCGCAGAGACATTGTTGTATAGGTTTCCTGGGTTGGAGCAGTACAATGTACTTTGCACCTGGGAAAGTCATGGAAGATTCTTGTCCCCAGAGGGTTTCGAACCAACAACCTTCAGATCCGCAGTCATGTACGCTATCACTGGACAAGGGTGCCCACATCCGTCTATCCACCCACCCAAACAAACAAAATGAATAAAAATGCAATAGAGACTGAATACAATGAAAAATTAAAAAAATAAATCACTGAACACAGAGATAACTAATAAGAGTCATTACGAACAGTCTCTTTCGATAGAAAACTAGGTATTGAGATTAGATTTACAGTCTGTAAGCGCAGGAGTCCTTATTTACAGTCCTAATTTATAGAAGATTGCGTTGGGGTGTGGGGGGGATAGGGTCATTCATGACAGGGAATCATTTAGACAGGGGTTTCTAAGACAGTCTCAACTGTTGATGTGGAAATATTATAGATTTGTAAGTAAAGATTTTGCATACCAGGAGTCGTGATATCTATGTGACTTGGATGCCCCATAAAACACTATATTAAAATCACGTCACTTTGATTTCCTTCAATAATCAATCACAGGGGTAGATGAATATTCGGGCAGTGTCGGTATTTATCGTAACTGTTCAGAATTATTCGATTTTTTGTTCATAGTAAAAAGCAAAATTGTTCGAAATAGTTAAAAAAAAGGGTTTCTATTTCAAAGAAAAATTATCAAAACTGTGCAGAAGAAATTGTCTGAAAATGTCTTTATATCAAACAAAATGGCAATAGCACAGCAAATCTCGAAAACCGATATTGCCCGAACAATCAACCGTCCAATTAGGGTCTCATTAAAATGCATGTCACATCCGGTCTCGACCTGACACGTGATGTGCCTTTTCACTTTGATAAATTATTTAATAGTACTCAATTAATCATTGGAAATTAATCATGTGTCACAAATATGGTCCGGTAAATGTTTTATTATGAATAGTGTTTGTGTCAATTAGATTTCTAAAGGTATTATAAGGTAATATGCATTTAGTTTTTTAATATAGAATAGTGACATACAAATAAGCCAAGTACTGAAGTATTAATTTTTTTTTTCATTTGTTATATACATTGTATTGAGCGCCATTCTCTCGTTATATGCTTAGATTTAAGCTCACCAGAGCACAACGTGCTCAAGGCGAGCTATTAGAATCACCCTGCGTCCGTCGACGTCCGTCGTCAACAGTTTGCTTTAAACGACATCTCCTCTGAAACCGCTGAGTAGAAATTAGTGAAACTTGGCATGGATCATCCGTTGGTGAACCTCTACAACAGTTGCGAAAATATACGTGATCCACAGAGAACTCTTGTTGCCATGGAAACCAACAGACTTTTACTTTAAACACTTCAAAAATCTTTTCTGAAACCGATGTTCAGAATTTTATTTCCGTTGGCACAAATGGTCATCTCATAGTGCTCTACAATAATTGCTATAATGAAGTTGATCTCTTGGAAAAATAGGCACTTGGGGTTGGCTAATTTCCTTATATACTCTATATAGAAAATTTCAAAATTCGCCTTCTTTGGTCAGTATTTAATTTCATTTGGAACAAATGATCACCTCATGACTGTCTACAAAGATTGCAAAAGTAATGTTGATCCCTTGAAAAATGAATTATATCTGGGGTCATTTATTTTGCTCATATACTCTATATAGAAACTTTCAAAATTATTCTTCTGTGAAACCAAATGGCCAGACTTTAATTTCATTTATCATTAATTGTCACCTCATGACTGTCTACCAAAATTACTAATATAAAGTTAATCCCTTGGAAAGTGAGTCACATACGGGGTCGCCTAATTTCCATATATATATTATAGAAAAATTAAAAAAAAGTATTTTCTTCTGAAACTAATGTTCAAAATTTGCTTTTGATTACGTCAATGTTTCATATCATAATTACGTAGGCATTTAGATCCCTTGAAAATAGAGGACTCCAAATGATTAACTGACCTACGATGTATCTGAAACTTGAATCTGGTTGCTGCTGGAAGAAACCAGGTAAAGTCAAGTGACTTGAATCGTTTTAAATAAGATTTTATACTCTCGTAAGCGACATACGGCCATATGGCCATTTTGTCTAAATATATAATGTGCAGTCCAACATGTGCTTATGGACACCTTACTTTAATGACAACAAAATAATCCCAAAACGTTTTATATGTATAGGATTTCTTTTCAGAACGAGGCAGTTGTTTCTACAAAGGCCTGGTATATCCAAATACAGCATCATTCAATGATGATTGCAACACTTGCTCTTGTAGCGATGGCAGAGTAGCGTGCACGAAGAAAGGTTGCCCAGGTAACGAATATTTAACAGTTCTTTGTAATACGAGTATTCACTATCTATATGATAAGCAAGGTCGCCTTTTGATTGTGTATACACTCGTTGACATTTCATGGATTGGATTTGTACCGTCATCAAACATCTAGATCTTTGATTTGCCAAAGATTTTGTCGTTATGTCCTCAAATAAAACATTCACCTCGGTATTACTAGGACAATGGGATTTCTTTGAGATAACTGCATCAAATAATCTGATTTCACCATAACAGGAAAACCAGGTGAATGCCCAGCTCCGACAGGGTTGGGAATTTGTGTGCAGGAATGCTCCAGTGACTCTGACTGCTTTGGCCCTCAGAAATGTTGCAGTAACGGCTGTGGCAAAACGTGCCAGGAACCAGGTAAAAACAGTTTTACAATAACGATTGTCTTCCTTTTTTAATGTTATTTAATTGAAACTTATTCTTTTTATGTGTATTGGGAGACAAATATGATTTTAAATCAGTATTTTCTTATCCCTCTCGGCGTGCTTGGGTTTAACTACTTCTTGACACATGGGGAAAGCATTAAATATTCTTGTTCACAGTTAGATTCGAACTTAAAACCATCTGATCCATGGTCATATATGGTAAAACGGATCCATGACGCTATTATCTGTTTAAATTTGGTCTAACTCCTAACTTTGTACATCATTTAGTTTTTCCTCTTTTTGTCACATTTGTCTCGCTCTGTTACTGCCCTATGATTTCTTATTCATTCTACCATTTTATCTTATTTTCCCTTAACAAAATTGCCGATAATTGCTTAGAATGAGTATGAATCCCAACAATAGCTGTCATATCAACTTGAATGTTTATTTCACACAGTATATAACCAATTTACATATGTGTTTGATATTTAAAAAGTGCTCAATCTCATTTACGCCAATTTACATAATTATGTGCATTTATACAGTTACAAATGATATGCATTTATCCTTAGCGTGTCTTTTAAATCAAAGAAAGAAGGTTATAAACGTTATACGAGCGCATTAGTGCTGCATGAGCAAAGCGCTCACTTGGATTTGTTTTCTTTTTTCTTTTTTTTGTTCTTCAGGAAACGATTGATTTGGGAATAAAACTTCATTTTTACGAAATAATATTTTCATTAATACAATTTACTTTCCTTTCTTTTTCGGACAGAAAATGGCTGCACAAAAAAAGAGAGTATACAATGTCATTTTAGAGCCTTCGTCACATACGATATAATCGCTATAAATAAAAATAAAATATATAATATAGTAGTTCATGAACTTCACAGGTACAGAAAAGGCATAAACAAGACAGTTCTTCTTTACGAAAAATCTAAGAAAGAAGCAAAAGGGGTGTGCTATGTCACTTAATTCAGAGGCTGTCATTTCAAGAAAAATGAGTTACTTTTTGTGTCGCCTGCATAGCATGGCAGACACATAGGGATCACTTTGTCCGTCGTCGTCGTCGGCGTCGTCGGCGTCACACTTTCTTGTCCGGAGCATAACTCAAAAAGTATTTGAGGTATCACCTTGAAACTTAAAACATGGATAGATCACATTGAGGTGGAGTGCAGTGCACAAGAATGATAACTCTGACTTTCGTATTTTCTGAGTTATTACCCTTTGTTGATTCTGAGATTTTATTTTTGTCCGGACCATAACTCAAAAAGTATTTGAGGTATCACCTTGAAACTTCATAGATGGAAAGATCTCATGGATTTGTAGTGCAGTGCATAAGAATGATAACTCTGTTTTATTTTCTGAGTTATTTCCCTTTGTTGATTTTCAGACTTAATTTTTGTCTGGGGCATAACTCGAAACGTATTTGAGGTGTTGACTTGAAACTTCATAGATCTCAATGGTCTGAGTGCAGTGCACATGAATGATAACTCTGTTTCTCTTTTTCCTTGAGTTATTGCCCTTTGTTGATACTCAGACTTCATTTTTGTCTGGAGCATAACACGAAAAGTATTTGAGGTATTACTTTGAAACCTCACAGGTGGAAAGATCTCATGGAGTGCATTGTGCAAGAATGATAACTGTTGTATTTTTGGAGTAATTTCCCTTTGTTTATTTTTTTGGATTTAATTCTTGTGTGGTGCATAACTTGTAAAGTGTTGCCTTAAACATTTATAGTAGATAGATCTCATTGGTCTGAGTGCAGTACACAAGAATGATAACTCAATAATGATAATGATGACTACAAACTTGCAACATATATATAATTAACGTCATAAGTGCTTAATGACGTCATAATTTTTCTTACAGTTAATGTTTTGAATTCATAGTCATTCTGACACTCCTCTGATGAAGACTGTATAGTCGAAAGTGCTCGGGAAAATTATTACATATTGCACTGTTTGAATATTTTATTCCCCCCCCCCAAAAAAAAAATATATATATATATATATATATATATGTGTGTGTGTGTGTTATTTTGTACCTCACAAAATAGATTATGCTTTATCAATAATTTGTCAAAAGATCGATTTTCTAGTCAATTCTTTCATCAAACATGCTTAAATGCAGGCGACACAAGTGTTCCGAGGAACACCCACATCTAGTTTTACAAAAAGTTTTATATTTTCGATTTTTACAGTCCCTGATTGCAGTGCTGTTTCATGTCTAAAACCAAGTTGTGAAAACCCTATCATCCCCGAAGGTCAATGCTGCGGCGTTTGTGGTATGTACCTTGACTTGACTACTGCAGGTCAAAATATCAGACCTATATGAAAATAGCGAGGAAAGGAAAAGCAGGGAAAATTGATACACTCCATTACTGGAACATTTCATTGCCCTTGGGTTATCCTCTTATCCTCGTGTTATCGTAATTTTACTTATCTTCTTGTCTGTTTGGTATACACATTCATTCTATTGTTTCCATACAAAAAAGCATTAAATTTAATGACCAATGTTATCCTGACTATAATGCACTGGCTTTTGATCGGGTTTTTCATCGAAAAATTCCGTCCTTTAAATTGATGATGTCCGGCCGGGCTTCAGTCGTCTGCTCAAGACTGCGATAGCTTTTATACTCTTCAATGGATTTCTTCAATATTTGGACAAGTGCTTAAGTGGATAGGCCTTTACATTATGCAGTTGACCTTGTAACCTTGACCTTTGATCTACTTTTGATTATAAATGTGACGTCTGGACAAGTTTACCTTTTTGTTAATCTACTATTACTTCTATGTGCTTCATTGGACTTTGTCAATATTTGGACAGTTACATAAATGGATCTTCATCATGCAGTGACCTTAATCTTTGACCTACTTTTGGTGACAAAAAACACACGAAAAAAAAAACATCCATAAAACCATCAGGTCTTGTTGGTATATATTATACGGTAGTTCAGTAAGCATGTGATCCTCAATGTGTCGCTTCATTTGGCGCCTATTCGAGATGATACAAACAATTTTTGTTGTTGTTTTTCAAGTTATTAAGCTTAAATCCTCAAAACGATTTCTCAATTATTGCAATCCTTTGAGACTTTTGTTTCGGATGTTTTCTGTTTTCAAAGAAAGAATAATATCGCAATATTTCTATCACTCTGGTGTCGTTGTCGTCGTTGGTGCAAACGTTGTCAATTGCGTTAGTGCGTTGGAAAGACTTTAATCCTAGCCGTATCCTCACATACTTGTTCACAATCACGAGGGCTACATTTGCAACGAAGGTCAAATCTTTTAAGTCCATTTTGACAATTTTATCTACCTAAGATAAATAGTTGAAAACTAGACTTCTGTCATCAAACTTCCCAAACTTGTTCACTTCCACAAGGGTAACCTTTCCATCAAGAGCCATATGTTTGTGTCACTTGCTGTAAGCAGAGGTGACACATAGGGATCACCTTCCCGTCGTCTTTCTGTCCGTCCGTCTGTCCTTCACACTTTTTCCGTCACGCTTCAGCAGGTGACACACGTGTTCAAAAGAACATTTTTGTTGACCAAATTTTCATTTTAAAAAATGTAAAAAAAAACTTAATCCTTGGACCATGAAACCTGCTTTCATAAACTTCACATACTTGTTCACTATCACAATGGCTACATTCTCATCAAGGCCATAACTCCATAGGTATTTTTTGACTGAATTTATTTCCCCTTGACTTGTAACGACATACAGGAACAACCTGTTACTATAGCTTCTTGTTTTTATTATATTTTTGCTTGGGTTAAACGTGCTGTCAACAGTATTCTAGTATTATTTATAAATATTGACCAGGCACTCGTTATCTTTCGTACTTGGAAGAAATCGTGTAATGTCGATAAAATGCATGACCTATGTAGTACGGTTTTGATGAACTGAACTTGCCTTTTTTCATCAAAGTTATTATCATTTACCAGTAAATCCAATTAATTTGTATAAGAAGATTACTCTCTGTAAATTGTTTGAATTCTTTTTGTGGCATTTTTACTCGTATTCGTCATACTTTTTATTGCAAACTCAATAATAGGATAATACACTTACAAAAGTCTCAACGACAAAATATTAATATGCTTGATGCGATCTTGTTTTCACTACTTCGCAAAACGCGTTTACTTCTTTCCGCAAATAAAGCTATACATTCAAGTGTAAGTACAAAAAAGGCTGAATGTTTTTCACTTGCATCCTGATTTCCAAAGACACTAAAATGAAAAAAACAACAACAAAAAAACAAACGAATAGTAGGATTCGAACCAGGGTCTCGAATAGACAATCAAAACACGGTACCAACGCTCTACCGAATTCCGTGATATACAGAGTGTTAATTTATGCTATACAGATAAAAACTGGTACGAAACGTAACAGTGCAGTTTGGCATACTGAACGCACGCCTGTTAACCGACATACTTAAATAGTACAGCCGAATACCGAGGGTAATCGGAGGGTTACCTTTGACATATGAATATTATATGAGTGCCAGGTCAATATTTATAGACAATACTTCGGGAATAGTGTATACATCAGGAAAATACAGTACTGTGTCACAGAGCTAGAGTAATGGCATAGTACCGCATACATTCATTCTTCCATGATACCGCGCCAGCAACCACTAGGAAGATATACCAAAAATACCTATTTATCGCGGCCAAGACTTCCCGGTAGACGTTCTTAGCTTCCTGTCATCGAAATCAGTATAAAGGTCACGGTTACTTGAACACGTTCAATTATATGCGGATATATACTAATTTTACTGGATATATGTCTTACCAGAGTGTCCTTATGGTAAGACGGACGGGATCTGTGCAGGGATCGCGGGCTTGCAATGTCCGACCGGAAGCACATGTAGCTTTGTGGGAAGTTTTCCCGACGCATCCGGGGATTGCTGCTTAAATGGTGAGTTTTTAATTTTGTGAGATGATAGATGGTAAGATAAATAAATAGATCATAACAAGACAGTAAAACTTCGCTGTAAGACCACCTCGGAATTAAGACCACTTTGCTATTACGACCACTCATTTTTTTAACCAAACAAGTGAAAGTAGAAATTACACCCTGCTATTTCAATATTGTTAAGATCTTCTCCAGTGGATGAAATACCTTATTTTACTTTGATTTTATCCCACTAATAAGGCCACTAAATATCAGACAGAGAGCATTTATTTTCATAGTAAACACCAGTAAACGTGCAGTGCAGATATTAAGACAATCACAAAAATAGATAACTCTAATATAAAAATAATGATGGCAAAATCAGAGGAAACAAAATACAAAAAAGAGGTAAAAAGCTGTTCTAAATTGAAGAGATTGACATGCACTACTTTTTAACATCAAATTATTTGAAGTATTTATGTAGTAGTGCATGATCCTAAAACTTATTTATAACAGTCCTGTTTTGACTATATTGGTTGATTTACTACTACGACCACCTCGCTATTGAAACCTCTTTTCTCGGAACCGATGGTGGTCTTAATAGCGAGGTTTTACTGTATTTCTTTATTTTATTTTATACTATTTTTTACATGTTTGCATATACTCATATATCGTTTTCTTATACATAATGGTCTTCAGATAAATTCAGCATTTAAGTATTATTTAACAACTTGTTCGGAACAATTTTTTATGGGGAAAAATCATATACATTTTAGGCTATTTTTGTAGTCAGAGTTTTTATTAAAACATGACCTTTTAAAGATAAATTGTTTTGATTTGAAAAAAAAATAAGGCAAGTGCTGGGTTTGCAAATTAAAGAAAGTTTTATACATACATATTTTTTTTCTTTCAGAACGAGGCAGTTGTTTCTACAAGGGTGTGGTCTACAGTAACAATGAGTCATTTATGGATGATTGTAATAGGTGCTCATGTAGCGATGGCAAAGTCTCGTGCACGGAAAAAGCTTGTCAAGGTAACGAGCATTTATGTATAACTGAAACTGACTGAGCAATCACCTTCATCAGCTAGTCATTCTGTATTTAGTGACTAGATTTTGTTTTTACCCCAAACCTGCTGTCCTTTTATAATTCATTAGACCAAAATTTCCTTAGAACCACACCTAGAAACCAATCTGTATCTAGCGACCAGCATAGATACTCCGAAGTATGTCATGTTATCATACAGTTGACCTCTACTCAGCAGTCACCCGTGCTAAGCCGTCATTTTCTCATGTTCTCTTCACTGGCCTTTGGAGACAGGTTAGTGCTATATATCTGAATAATTTATTAACGGTCCAAACAACAGGGTTTCATTTATAAGTTTTTCTCTCTATACAAGACGGGTATAGTGCTGCCTTACTGCGATGTCACGCCGTAGACATTCGATATGATTGTAACCACATCCCAATCACAATATCCTGACAATGAGTCAACCAATATACAGTGAATGAGAACGAAACTTATTTTTAAATCGTACATATCTTTAATATTATTCAAGATTCCAATGTGTGTGGCAATACTAAGTATATAATAATATATAAAATATAAGAAATGAATACATTAAGAATTTTTTTTTTTTTTTTTTTTCCTTAATTTTAATTCACTATTTTTTAAAATATACTACTGGTCGCCTGGAATAAATATTAGCCTGAAAGCTATAGGCGCAAGTTTTTGCATTGTAAATAATCGGTGTTTGGATCTTAAGTTATTTTGACCAATCACTGAACTCATTTTACTCGTGATCATAGAAATAATTGGAGATAATAACATTAATTTATAGATAAAATAAATACATTTGATTTCGCTCTGATAGGAAAGCCAGGTGTATGCCCAACTCCAACAGGGTTTGGAACTTGTGTGGAGGAATGTTCCAGTGACTCTACTTGCCCGGGAACCCAGAAATGCTGCAGTAACGGTTGTGGCCACACGTGCCAGGAACCAGGTATAAACGATTTTCTCCTGCCATTATGTCTCCCCCACCCCCATATTTACTCGTATATGGGGGAGACACATTGTTTTTGTCAGAGTTGTCTGTCTGTCCGTCACACCTTTTGGAGCATAACTCAAAAAGTATAAAAGGTATTGACTTGAAACTTAGTGGATAGATCTCATGGAGGAGAAGTGCCATGCACAAGAACCGTAACACTGCAGCAATTACAAAGCCGAGTCAGAAGCACTAATGGAAGCCATTTCCATAGTTGAAGACCTTGTAGAGAAGAGCTCATGTGTTGTCTTCTTCACTGACTCTCAGTCTGTTCTACAAGCCCTGAACAACACCAAGATATCAAAGCTAGCCACAGTGTTGCCCTCCAGTGGATACCTGCACATTGTGGTATTCCTGGAAATGAAAAGGAGAAAAAAACATAGCAAAACTTGGAGCACAGTCTGAACAGCAAACACCAGGGAAAGCTACCATGAGAAATTAGCCATTATCAAGTCATTGATGAGGCCCCAACAAGAAAAAAGATGCATATCATCAGCTATACAGACCAGGGCAAGACTGTGATCAGGTCATAACAGACTGATCTCACACATGTAGAGGAAGTACAAGCTGATACCATCATCACTCTGTCCATTTGGTGAAGAAGAACAGACCACCATCCTCCAAATATGCAAACAGTATGACCAGAAGAGAACAGTAACATGGCCATTAGAAACTCCTATGAAGCAAAAACTGTATGGTGACCTGGAGGATATGAGGATGACCACGAATTTCATCTCTGTGACTGGACTGACCGTGTAGGGCGAACGTGGAAATAATCTTCACATACTTTTGGAGTTATTGCCCTTTGTTAAATTTTGTACTTAATTCTTGTCCAGAGCATTGCTTATGTACTTTGAGATATATAACCTTGAGACTTTATAAGTTGATAGACCTCATGGAGAGTGTCACGCACATGAAAAATTGTAACGCTGCACATACAATTTTAGGAGTTATTGCCCTTTGTTAAATTTCATACTTAAATTTTCATGCACTATTTTTTCTCGTTCGCCTTATGTTTCTCGTTCATGCACGATGAAACACGAAAATAAATATAGTTTCAATTTAATTCTAACATTTTTTTTTACTTGGACTGGAAAACAAGCTTATTTAAGCTTTCATGGATTGTCCAGATCTGTATGGATATACGGTACGAAAATATCACGGCGCCTTTAACTGTTAGTATGGTATCTCCTATCCCCCATCACTATGTTTTTCCATTCATTTGTCACCTATCAGTGCATTTCGATATTGTTTTGTTACCGTGATATTTGTAAGAGTACAAAACACGTACAAGTATGTGTTGTTTTAAATTAGTTTACTCGGTAGTCAAGACACAGATATGTAGTTTACGAGAATAGAACCACTTTCATGGATGACTGCAACCACTGCTTCTGTAGAAACGCTTTTGCTCGGTGCACGAAAAAAGCTTGTCCCGGTAACAGTATTTAGTATATTAATTTTTTGATTACTTTTAACGTAAATTTGACAGAATATAAATAATTTTGGGGTTGAATTTAAGTTCAGAAAAGAAAAATACGCAACGTGAAGTCTGAAAGAAGAATTGCTTATTGTATATTGTTTAAGATATTACCTTTGGCAAATAAATCATAAAAAATCCATCGTAGTTCCACAGTAGCCAAGGCGTCTGCCATGAAGCTGGAGGTTGTAGGTTCGATACCCAACCATTTTTTCAGACATTTTTTTAACAGTTGACTGTAACTTAGTGGACTGCGCCCCTTTGAACTGCACATATTCGTCCATACCACCCGGCGAGTGTTGCCCTGTATGTGGTATGTATTCACATTTTCTTGTTTTATTCATTGTATGAATAGTTTGCTGTTAGATAATATATATAATCATAGGTTTGTTGCATTTTATTGAAGAAACGTTTCTTGTTATAGTTTGTGTCTTCTGTGACAAATAGTTTTAACCTAAATGTGTTATATAACATGACATATATAAGCAATTATTTATATACCCGACGGGTTCTATTATGTTAAACTCCCGGTCGTCTGTCCGACTGTCTGCCCGTTAGAAATACCATGTGATCGCAACTCCTCTTACACTACTACATTAAAAGAGAGATGTGGTTCGAACATATCAGTAATACTGATCTTTATATGTAGTAGCTTTTGACTTTCCAGAATTATGGTTCATTGTCACGTTTTCCTATATACAGTTATGTAGTAGAAACTCTTGGACGCAGTTCCTATTACACTATCGGGGGAATTTGGTTCAAACTTACCCATGATATTATATAAAGTATATGTAGTTGCCTTCATATCTAGTTGTGAACGGCGACACGATTTTATGCTCTTGAATTTGAATTAGGAGATAAGAACCTTTTTCACTTTTACCTATGTAAGTTATATGGGGAAGTTAGACACAGTCGCTGGAGGGGTTCGGGTTGTTACACAAAACACAAAGGCACAATACATATATTTGATGGTTATCTTTCCTGTGTGATGATTGACAACAATATTATACCATACAACAAACATGTACAATGTTTTTCCACATTGCAATACATTCGGGCATATATAGCCACACATTGCAGTGCTTTTGTTTGTTGTTGTATTCTTATATTTTATTCTTGTGTTGTTTTTCTTCGTTGTTCTGTTGTTTTTTAGCCCACCGTTGGTTCTATTGAGACCGATGAATTTCCGGTGTCTGTCGTCAACATTTGACTTAAAACGACACTTTCTCCTAAACGACAGGACCAGTTCTCATATAAAATACAGGAATGTTCCTTGAGTGGTCACTTTTCTCTTCCAAAATTATTCAAAGAATTATATTCTATGCCAAAATTGGTTGCCATTGCAACTACTAAAGGGAAGAAAATAAGAAAATGTGAAATTTTCGAAAATCTTCTCGTCCAAAATCTATTCGTCCAAAAGTACTTATTGGATTTCTTTTTAAATATTTTTGCACAGATATTCCTTTGGTCAATCTCTAACAAGATTGTAAAAAAACTATTTGGATAAACATGACTGCCAAGGCGCTGAGCCCGTTTTCATTTTATGAAAAGAGAATAAAATCTTCTTGTCCAAATGTACTAGCTGGATTTCAATGGGTTTTTCTTTTGCACAGATATTCCTTGGGTCACTTGGTTGTCTACCAAGAATTTGTAAAAATTATTTAGATCAGTTGAAAAAACATGCCCGCCTGTAGATGGGACCTGTTTTTTTCTGATATGTATATAGTACAAACAAAAAATCTTCTTGTCCAAAAGTATTCA
>CM037779.1:79108507-79158507 GCA_021229015.1 Solen grandis
ACAGTAACACAATTATAATGAAAAAAAAGGCATGAATGCCCAAGATAACTGTATAACTATTAATACAGACTGCACATCAATCAATACAAGCTTTTTTAAAAGTATTATTATCATGACAACTACCTAGCCTGGCTTACCTGCCCCTATTATTTTGTTCTGGAAATAAGACACAGAATATTTTAAATGACTACCAGTATCAAGCATGATTTACGGACGTTTCGGTAAATGACCAGTTCGGTAAATTGATTATATATAGTAACAGGTTTGGATGGTTCGGTAAATTGATTTTCAATAGTAATTACCTATTATATGTATATCACACCTTCATGTATGTGTGAAAAAACGTGTTTATACTAATATGTGATTAATGTATGCATTGGTTGATTAAAGGTAGAGAGGAAGTTATGTTCGCTGAGTGGTTTAATGTACGGGATTTAAATTAATCAGCGGAATACTTTAGAGATAATATCTGAATACTGGGTATATTAATATTTATTAATATGTTACTAATTATTTTTGAAATATTAATTATCAAATAATAAATATAATGTATGTCCATATTATTATTTTTTATCATCATAATCAATTATTATTATATTATATTTGAATTTATTATATTATCAATCTAACATTATGATTATTATCATTATTGGATATTGGAACAATATACATATTATATATCTCTCTCTCTTTCTCTCTCTGACTGGGAGTTGTATATGATTTATGTTTATTGTAGTTCATTGTTTCGTGGGAGGAAAAAAAGGAAGAAGAATTACAAAGTTGTATTACATTTATTTATTAATTATTTATTTTTATTTTATTTCTTTCATTTTAAAACAGTATTAACAACATGTAACAAACAAATAAAAACATACAAAGCCATAAAGAGGTTGTCAGAAAACAATGTCACTGTCTAAAACTCAATACGACATACTCGATGGTTGTTGTCGCAAGTGAAGAATTTTTGTTTTTTTCCAAACATTTATACCATATCTACCTTTTCATGTCTCAGTCATTTTCGGTTTGATGATATTTAAAATGATTTGTTTGCAACAAAAATCGTTTACATGCTTTATAATTTTTATGAACGCTAAAATTGTAAGAACTTCAATCAATGCCGGTGCGTTAGATGTTTACTTACAATCAACCTTTGGTGACCGCCAACTTCAAACCACGCGCTGGACCAATTAAAGGATGTGTGAATTGTTTTCTTAAACTGAGATTAATCATCGTTAATGGATTACGAATTTCAATTAATGCGCATGCCAATAGTGTTTAATATGAACTTTAATGAATTAACGGTTTGATGAAGTTGGAACTGATATAACGGGTTATCAGTAATTTGACTTACAGCTAAATCGTTATTATAATTATGTTAATTTTTTAAATAATTTTAAACTATCTGTTTATACCTTTTTTTTTAATTAATTTTTTTAATTTTAACATAAATTTTTCATTCTCTCTTACTTATCTTTCTTTCTTTTTGTCTGTCTGTCTCTCACTCTCTCTCTCTGATTTTTTTTTCCTTTTTTTCTTTATATATCTTATTTTAAAATATTAACATATTGCGCCGTATAAACTGTAAAGCCCCGCACATTTACCATATTTACCGGACATAAAATGGCCGATCATGGGATTCATTGAAACACTAACACTTTTTATTCTTTTAATGAGATAATTTTTATTATTATTTTCATTTATATCTTGTCAACAAATGACTTAATAAGTGATATGAGAGGTATTTCATATACAAATATACTATTGAAAACCAATTTACCGAACCGTCCACTCATTTTCCTATATAAAATCAATTTACCGAACTGGCAATTTACCGAAACGTCCGGTACCCTCAAGCATAACAATACAGGAAACTCTACATTTTGGACCTATTTGGAAATTTCAATATAAGAAGGTTAAAAAATAAAGAATCAAATCATTGTATATTCAAGGAGCTAAGTTCATTACATAAAATGGGCATTGATTCAAACACCTACTATCTAGCCTTTGTATATGTATGTGTGTATGATACCTTTAACATATGATTTGCTTGTTATTAGGTGATATCCCCTGATGAAGTGGATATCCAGTGCATTTTCTTAAGACTCCAGGTAAAGGTCATTCTTCAACCCATGTCGATATCCATCTTTTCACCAATCATTTAAGGTGAATCGACCTGTGGCAATATTTTTTTTTTTGCGGGGGGGGGGGGGGGGGGGGGGGGGATTTGGCTACATTTTAGAAGTAATGTACTTTTTCGTACCTTGGCGGAGAGATTCATCGTCGAGAATGTTGTGGAAATCGAAATCTCTGACACCATGGAAATTCAAAATTTGAACAACAGCATTACTAAACCCGCATTTTGGTGAATCTGCCGTGCCTTTCATGAAAACTACAACTTGTTTGTCCTTGACCAACGAATCAATATAATCTTTGCTCCCAGTGTCAACTGAATATCGCGCTGCCAGGGCTTGGAACAATTTCCGGTTGTTCTGTAAAAACAGTCTTGAGGTCATCAACCTATTCATTTTTTTCTTTATTTCTTTTTTCTCTAATATGACAAAATATGAAATTATACAACTCACTTCGATGTGAGTTCATGCAGTCAGTGCACTGTAAGATAAACATAGACATGAAAATATCCATTAGTAAATCCCGTACATCTCTGCATACCGAACAAGTTTGATTTTTTATTATTTTACTTTTTTAACAGACAAGCCATTACCTACGCGGTGGCATACTTATCGCGTGCGCTTCGCGTTTGCATGTAGGTTATGGCTTCCATGCAGTAAACAAAGTTATCGCTTTCGTTCGTGGTGGTTATTACGTGCGCACGCGGCAAGTATAAAAAATATCTTCCGTGTGGACCCCTTTTATGCCACCGTACATTTATAATGTCTCTTGATAAGCTGATACGGTATAAGTGTACTTATATCAAATTAGGTTTAACTAAAAAAAATTAATAAAAATAAAATATTTTGAACTATAGATATTTTAAACAATTGAATTCTACTATCGAACTGTTCCTTGATTTGTGACGCGATCCAATTGGTAGAAAGTCACCATTATCAGGGATGCTATATACACACAGAATCCCTGCCATTATGTATTAAGTGACATCAGAAACTCACATAGCCTAGATGTTATTTTCCATACAAGTTGTTCATGCAATTTTGCTGAAAAGCATGAAGCACATTATAAAGTTTATCATCATCATCATCATCATCATCGTCATCATCATCATGTCTGTTCAATGTTACGCACACTAATAGGAAATTATTACTAATGTGTTGAACTGTTGCAGAAAATTGTAAAATATTATAATCTTTTTTCTTTCTCTCTCCCAAACTACTTTTAAAATAAAAATTAACTGAATGTTACATCGGGTATGGCAAGGCTGTAAATGACGAAAAAACACAAAAGTAGATTTGGCGCATTTTATTTGCCCAACATGACGGAAGTTCTGTGATACAACTTCACAACATATAAAACATTAATTAACACAATAAAAATAAATGTACTGGCTTGTTATTTCAAACAGAGTACAAGAAAAGAAACCTTTGGCGAGTAATGACAATATTTATTTAATGAACTGATTATTCGATTGTAACAATAATTATAAATGAATATTGTTCCTTATTGCTTCCATAGTTTTGCATCAAAGTTTGGATTCAGTTTTAATCTACATAATCAATGACAACAAGTTACTAACAGCAGATGGCAATGGAGAATCTCACTATGCTTATCACAAGTTACTGGCTAAAATATAGAGGTTGAGGAAATAATGTAAATGAACGTTAATTTTGGTTATTAGTAGTTCAGTTATGGAACTATGGAAGACCATTATTGCCTTAGTCTCATAATATTTGTTTTGCATTTACTTCCTGGTGAATTGGCTAGAATTAGCCAAAATAATCTTCTAGCCAATTCACCAGGAAGTAAATGCAAAACAAATATTATGAGACTAAGGCTATATTTATTATTTCAAAAATATTAACAATGTTAAATACAACGTCATTTATAATCTCAAAGGTTTTCTTTGAAGTCTTTGGCTCCATTTTGGTTTGCTTTAAAACAATTCTGCATAAAACAGTATGGAGATATTTCAATGTAATGTGTGTTTCTCTAGTATATTTTGACGCCGTTATTGGCGTGGTTAAGGTGCTTGTGTTTGGTCGTCACTGCGTGTCATGTCGATATCGTGTGAATTGGAATCGAAACCTCTAAAAAATCTTCAAAATAATATGGTAACAGCAATAATATATAACACTTGAGCTGTAGTTATCGTGCTGACAGGATTGTCGATAACGACGATTCTGCTGTTATCGACATGGCAAAAGATGATCTAATCTATTTTATATTTTATGCATGTAAACGATTTAGACATAGATCTACTAGAGTATTAGTTATAATGAATGCAAAATTAAGCAATGTTTATACCGTTCAAAAGCATAAATGCAAAACATCATATTTTTGATCTCATAGAGCAATGTATTACCTAATTTACTGATAAACTAAATGATATAAATGGTATTGATTAACATAAAATTGTAAACCCAAATGACACTTGACAATGTTTTACAGTCTCCATCTGTTGAATCTCGACATCAGTTTACTCCAACCAATGCCCCAACTCGGGAGATCTTTGTTTCGTTTAAATTCAATGCATTTAAATTCCCGGAACCAAAGCAAAAGGCAACAATTACTGGTAGACGCATGGAAAAAAATGCCCAAAGCACAGTCTGGGACCAATGCACTGGAAATTTTTGAAGAGTTTGATGCTAGGGAAAAAAACAGATCTATACTATATTAGAATAGATGCAAAGGAAAGAAAGCAGGCCCGGATTCACCGGGGGGCCGAGGGGGCCTTGGCCCCCCCAGCTGCCCTGGTTATATTTTTTTTCTAGGCTATAAAATCCATTGATTACATAATGTCTGAGCTGTCTAGAGGAAATCCCCATCGTTGGCCCCCATACTGAATCAACCGCATAACCACCTGACCAGCCAGACTCCTATTGTCTTATGGCCCCCTGCTGTTAATGTGTAGGTAATCCGAATCGGCAGTCATCCATGACTTAGTGATAAGCATGTGTTTAAGGTACTGTGTATGCAAATTGATTGACACCTTCATTGATTCATAGGCTGTTGTCGAGTGATACCTAAGGACATCTCGTCTGCCGAGCGATCTAATGATTGAAGAAAAATAGGCAATTACAAAAACTTTATATCAGTAAAACTATTCTAGACAGGTGATGTTTAGGAAATAGCATAAAAATCGATTAGTATAAAATTAGCCACTAAAAACAACAACTATAAGTTGGACATTAAAATGTAATTGCTATCGAAATATTTTCACTAGAGCCCAAAGAAATTATTGATTTAACAAATAACTTTGACTAAATCTAATCAAAGAAATTTTAAATTCACTTTTCTCTACATCTATAAAATATTAAATCTTGAATTAAAGCGGGCTATTTAACTGCCAGGTTGATGAACTTTCAGGTGTGAAAAATTGCCGATTTTGTTTTGGAAAAAAAATTAAAAAGCTATTCTGCGGGGAAGATGCATACCTATCGCTAGCCATGTAAATTAAACTTTATTAGAAATGGGTTGTGTTTCTAAATGTCATCAGCTATACTATTTTTACATAACTTGTAAGTATTATTTTAACGAAGCAGTTAAATTCTTCTTAACTAACTCTCTCAATATATAAATACAAAAAGTAGGTCTATACATCATCATGTTCAGTTTTCTTATTATTTACGAATAAAATAATAATAATTATTATAAAATATGTGTATTTTAGATTTATGAATATAATTAAGAAATGGAAGAATTTGAAAATTGTTAACTACCATATTTTGGGACAATGTATGTGTAGATTATGATTACTAATTCAAATCAAATCCAGGTAATCAGTTATTGTTCAATGTTACTGATAAGTCAATGAATACTAATGCACAGAATACACAATTTATGTGCAAAATAAAACGGATATTAAAGATTTTATATTAAATATCAACATCTATTGTTTGTTTTGTCACTGATTAAACACTTAGAAAATCCAAAATGTTTCAACTAAAACTAAAAATGTACACACAAAAAATGACACACAAAAGGGGCCCACACCTACCCTATAACGTGCGCCTGATTTTTTTTCTGAGAATTTCTGTGTGAAGATTGCTTCCAGATCGACAATTTGACAGCCAATATCATTAAGGTCGAACCTATTCCTTTCCACAATTTTGACAAAATGATTATGTTTAACGTGAAAATTGATTTTTTTTCTCAGTCTTTGACAAAACTGTCTTTTACACTGTTGAGTCAAAAACTAATGATCACAAGTCACTTTTTGTGGGGGTTCAGGAAACCCTTATTAAATATTTTATGCCAGTTTGTGAATGAAAATACAAGATAAGCCCGTATATCTTACCCGGAAGAAGTAATGCCCTTTCAGTAATATCAGTGTCCCCCCCCCCCCCCACCAGCGCTTCCATCTCCCCCACCGTTATTTTTAATTTATTTATTTTTGATCGGGGCCTGTAAATGCAATTGTAATCAAATTTATACGATTGCACAGCAGTTATTCAATAACATGACTTTGCGCCGGTAAAAGATAACATTATATCGCTCAATGCTTAAGGCTCGGTCCCACTTGGCATTTTGTTTGCCTCGGGGATGGGTTGCATACGCACTCCCGATGGAAATAGTGTCGCGAGTCATGTGGAGTCATCGGGAGGCCTCGGGTGTACTGCAAAAAGAATTCATTGAAATTTTTCCCGATGTGTTCTCGATGTTTTATCGGGAAAACAAGCCGGGGAAATATCCGCATAGAAGCTCCGATCAGCATTCACGGAGCTTCCGCGATTTTTTTTCCTCCGATGAATCCCCGATGCGTCTGTGATGTCTCGCCGAAGTATCAGGGGGGCATTCGGGGATATTAGGCGGCCTTTCTGTGACACATTCCCGATCTTAAACCCCCCAAAAGTCTTCTCTTGACTTTGTCGCTTAATTCCACCATCAAATTTTCATACTCTCAATAATCTTCCCCGAGACACGTAGGATGGTTCGCAAGATCCCCTAATCTACGGGGATATTACCCCGATTATGTTACAAACTCAGTGAAACTCCGGGGCACCTTCGCCGATCATCGGAGGAGGTCCCCCGGTGCTTTTCCGAACATCGGGACTCAAGGCTATTGTGTCATAGCCGAAACAACAGTGAATGTTCAACGGACCTATCCCGAAGCCTAATAATTGTCATTTTTCAACGGACTGCTCAGTCTTTTTTTGGCTCAATCTCGGGAGCCATCGGTAGAAAAAAAATGTTTATTTCCACATCACCGATTATTTTTTCAAATACATCGGATTTAAAAACAAAAACAACAACAACAACAACAACAAAAACCTTCACTATTATCCCCAGATACCCTTCAGAATGCATCTCCATCACACTAAAAACTTTTTTTTCCGGGGGAGCATGCCCCCGAACCCCCCTACCACTCCCATCACATTCAGATTTTGGCCCCCCCAGCAGAAAATTTCTGGATCCGGGCCTGGAAAGAGAAAAGAAAAGGCTAAGGAAGGAACAACAGAAAAACAAACAACAGAAGCAGAAAGAGTGCGGGGAAAAAAACAGCGGCGAAACGACACGATGCTAGAGAAAAAGAGAAAGCGCAAAAACAGTGTGGCTCATCTAGTCAGCGAGAATGTCAAAGTCCAGTTCATGGACCCAGACGAAGTCATGAACTAACTGAAGATGTGTCTCGATGTACTTGGTTTTCGGTGAGGGTGGTGACGTCGACCGACGATTGGGTGCTCTCATCTGTTAGAGATTCCCGCGGACCAGATTTCATTGCGAAATTTGCTTTTAAATATGGCATTTAAGCATATTCTTGTGCATGGATAAATAAAATGAATTATTGAAATTGTGCATTTTTATGATATCAATAGATTTTTTTTAACTGCAATTACCTGTCGATAACTGCCTCTAACTGTCGACATACATACCATCACGTTAATTACTGTTACATGGTTAAATTGCACTAAGTGTGTATTCTCTTTATTCACTCTCATTTAACACGTACGAGAGATAAGCATACAAAACTATATATGGAATTTACCGATAAGTTGACATCTATTAAAAATAAGAAATACTTCAATTAATCCTAACCTGTCGGTAATGCCCGCATTGCTCTACAGGTTTCACTAATTTGCGGAAAATAATTTAAAACTTTGAGAAAAAAAGATACATTAATCATTTCAAAACACTGTATATATGGGGGTGGGGTATCTCCCTCTCTCTCTATCCCGCCCCCTTCTAAAAGTTAACTTTCTTGAGGCATAAAATCACTATATAATTTTTATGATAATTTTATACCCCCGTCCACCCACCCCCCTTTTCGTGCCAAACACCTTTCGAATAACCGAGCTATGACTGTTTATGACATTTTCTATTTTCCCTGATTCTTTTTGAAAAAATTAAATGCTATTTACCCGATAAGTCACATTCAATAATGATTGACACTTTAGAAATGTCATTACCCATAGTAAGTATGAAAGAAAAAAATGCGTGAAATGCTGTTTAGTACGGGATAAAACAATTACGCTCTTGTAGCTACTACAACACCGTGCAAGCACTTCCTGTTTAGAACCGAAAGGAGAAAGCGCTTACTAACGCATTTGCTTACACATCGAGTTGCAGCATAAACACTACAAAAATGTCAGACCAGATGCTAAATTCGCTCCTCGAAATGGGTTTCCCGAAAAATAGATCGTTAGTAGATAAAATCTCATTCTTCTTCAGTAAGCCCTACACATTCTAGATGCCCTATTCTAGGCTATATCCTCGATAGTCCTATAAATAAGCCATAGCGTATCGACTTTAGGATTTTGACATTTACTTGGTACGCTATGTCTCATGGCTCGCCGTATACACTGATGTAGCAAACTCCGCGTGAATTCTAACGCGCTACATTTTCATTCATCATAAGCTTAAAAATCGGCAATTTACTATGAAAACACATTGAACCTATGGCAGACATAATAATTTACCATATTAATTAAGGAAAGTGTGATACATTGTCATTAAGAGGGTGAAATACTTAATCAAAAACTTCACTTGCCTTTTTTTTCAGGGTTAAACGGGAAACACAAATTCGGGATAGATTAAATTTGTCTTGTAAACTATACCATGTTTAAAGTCCAAAATAAATATTTCATATATTGGAAACATTTATATCGTGTAGTGAGGGATATGTTAGATGATAATATATCAGTGAATGAGACTTGTCTCACTCAACATCGTTAATTTGACTATATTTATTTCGTCTAAATAGTTTCGGCTATTCCGTATATTTTACACAACATAGATTTTCACAGCAAGATGGTGGACAGTTGACAACATCAATAGATGTGTCAACTACAAATGGATTTTTTGATGTGATCAGTTAATATGTTTTCGAGTTTCTTTTCTATATATGAGAGTTATTTTGTCAACAGGCGCGTGATACTTAATTTAGTGTTTTGCTACATGGACCTCTACGGGAAGCCATAAGACTTCGTATATCTGTTGAAAGTAAAAATGTTAAAAATCAGTCTGTTGAATGTTGAAGGTGAATTGTGATATGAAGGTTTTTTAGGACTCCAAAAAAAAAAAAAAAATGTTAGTACCAAAATTAAATTAATTCTTTTATAAATAATTATTCACTCGGAAATAACATTTAATACATTACGAGTCAAATATTATACCATCATTTTGTGTGGTCCTAACTCCGCCCCCTAGGTGACGTCATAGCAGTTGCGAATTGTACACATATAACTTCCATTTATAAATGTGTAAACACAGCAGATGGAATTTCAGAGATACTTTTATTTTAAAAAATTGTGTTTGAAAGGGCCATTCTACATGGCAAATCATTTTGTATTAAGAAAAACACATAAAAAGAGTGGTGCGAGATAAAATTTGCAATATTTATCTGTTTGAATCAAAATTTCATACAAACATTATCTGAGTTTATTTACAGAAACATATTTTAAAAAAAATCTCACAGTCGCATACGCGTGTGATAAAATCTAGCGAGACTACAATATAAAAAAGAAAGGTGGTGGAGTTAGGACAGGGGCGCAGTTAGGACCTCCGACGATATAGTATACTCATTAGAGATCTGGCCTGCGTTCAGTATGCCAAACCGTATGCAACTGGTCGCCAACAGTCAGCTATGGAGTTGTCTTAGGACTATATACCATGCAGTTCTCGTTCACCTTAAGCTGTAATTAGGTGTACATGAACATCGTGATTTATGACACAGAGACAGCTTCATAGCTGACTGTAAGCGTACGGTTGTATATGGTTTGGAACTCTGAACATACACTTGTTTTCTTGAAAGCTTCTCTCATGTTAATACTTGAATACACTATCAAAGAATTACAGTCGTTTTGTTGACCTGATTATGTATATTAATTGAAAAATCGTTTTGTTGCCCTGAATATTCAATAGGTGGAAAGTGTGAATTATTTTTGTAGAGTCATTCACACCTTATTATTTGCACGTGTTACAGTTTAACCTAATTAGACATAGGTAATATTGATTAATGATAGTAGTTTCTGTTCTGTTCCATTTATGTACGTGTACATATTGTTTTCCAAAGTGTGGATCATTCATACATAATTGCTTGCTTGCACACTTATTTAAGGATGAATAAACAAACACTTTTTTTATCACTCATTATTCTGCCTTTGTTGCCTATGATGATGATGATGATGATGATTTAATGTACATATATATTGCTTTCCAAATCGAGGATCATTCATACATAATTACTCGCACACCAGTTAGGAGAAATAAACAAATAAACAGTTATCACTTATTATTCTGTCTTTATTGTACATGATGATGATGATGATACTTACATGGTATAGCTATAGCACATTACAGTGATAAGAAACCTGATACATACTC
The DNA here is from genome assembly GCA_021229015.1 of Solen grandis. NCBI lineage: Eukaryota > Metazoa > Mollusca > Bivalvia > Adapedonta > Solenidae > Solen > Solen grandis. The sequence goes on from CM037779.1 coordinate 79,119,464, forward strand.
CGTGATGATGATATGTCGCAGTGATAAGAAACACAAGATCTACATTATAATGATAATACTAATGTTGAAAAATGATTTTTAGTTTTTTTCGGTCCATTTGCGGATCAATTAGCTTTACTTAAAAGCTATATATATGTACCTTTGCTGCGGTGGTCACTTTCTTCAATGCACCTGGATTGGCTTGATACTGATGCTTGTTGACACTCGGTGTGAACATCTCATGGAACTGCTTCACACTAGAGTAACACTTGAAGTCTTTGCCTCAGATGCTGCAGGACCAATACAGCCAACCTTTTTTTTTCTGATGATACATTTAGTACACCTTTTCATTTTATATTTTATTTACACACATTTTTATCTTGTATGTGTATTTACACATATATAAGAATTAATTTATTTTTTTTGGTAAATAACATATTACTTTTTCAGTAGTTTTTATTATGTTTTTCTGTTAAAGAGAAATGTGAAAAAATTATTTGATAGAAAAAAGGTTATACATACCCGAACAGTGTATTTGTAGCTGTCGCTGCTCACAAGCTTCTGTCCACCTCTCTTGCTGCCTACCTCTATTACTTTGAACGTGACAGGCTGTTTCTCTGGAATGACGTCATCCAATTGACAATCAGGGAGAGAGTCATCTAGAGGCGCAGCCTGTTGGTTGAAGTTTCTGTCGGCGACATCAAAGGACCTGTCCTCCAGAAAGACATCAGCTGCAGCGCCTGCAGACTCCATGTTGATAGGCTTGTTTTTCCCGTCTGTTCATATGATGTCATTGCTGTTGAGAATCTGAATCGGGGACGCCGTGACGTTCAGCTCAGTAGGCACTGTCAGATCGCTGTCTGAATCTAGGTCCATCTGCTGTTCCATACAGGGGGAACACTTCTATTCCAGCGTCAATGTTTCTTGTACCATTTGTCTGTACTGTTCAGCAGTGATTCCGGTAGATGCCCCCAAAAGGAAAAAAAATACATAATACATTTCCATTTGGCAAAAAAAAATAACGGTTGTTTGATTAGGGTCGGTAGGTCGGTTAAACTTTTTTTAGCTTTAACTTCTTTTCATTTTTATAGACTTACTTGTGAAATGATGTTGACTTCGCAGCATGAAATGTTTAATGACTTTTTATGATTCATGTCATTAATCAAAAAGTTTAAGTCAGTAAATACGGGTTACTTAATTCCACTAATCGAAAATTGTTAAACAAACATGTAGTATGCTAGGGGTAAATATAATATGAATTATACATACCTGTTTTGCATTTTCTGTGTTGCCACAAACCGCAGCCATCACAACATATTGCATGCATCTGCTTTGTTACCAGTTGAGTACAACTGATGGAGTAAACGTCCGTAGCCATGATTGCTTTGGACATTTTTGCAAAAACGTGTCTTTTCTACTAGTTTATTTGTTATCTTTTTGATATTTGGATATTTCAAAGGCATATCAGCCAGCATTTAACAACTAATTTGGGATAATTCATCTAATTATATGTGCTCATTATCGGATTAGTTATCTGCTGATTAATTAAATGCAAAATACACCTGCTTTAAACAACTATCATTAATAATGCGCGAGTAATTAGGTGTGAATGAAGTACATGTATTTCAAACTTACCGTTTATTGAATATTCAGGGTGACATTGACAGGTGTCATTTACTATACATAATCAGGTCAACAAAACCATTGGTCGACAAAATGACAATCACCCATGGAAGAGTAAAGGCATTGAATATAATCATCAATTTTTAACTCACCAGTATGAAACAGTTAAAAGACTGAGGAAAAGGTTGGAACAATTTTTTCACTTTGTAATATCTAATTAAAAGTGACAGAATATTCATAGACCTACCTCATTACCCCAACTATGTTTAAGGAAATTTATTCTGTTTATTACATTTTCCAGTGAAAGGGCTCTTTCCAAGACACAGTACCAGGGTGTGCAGCAGGCTATGGAATGGTAAGTTTTCCAGGCAGCTGATGATGACAGAGCAGAAGAAAGTTACATATCTTTAGCAGGGGTTTACTTAAGGATTTGACTTTCTCTTGTCCAGGAGGCAAGTTACTTTGAACATCTACTAGCCCACAGTGAAAACAGGTTGCCCGATCTTGAAGTTAATTGGTGTTTGTTAATGTTTAAAACTAAATTTGTGTAATATTAAGGTGAATTTTAGTTATTATATATCAAAGACAATTTGCAAGCATTTTACCCCTGATATACTATAGAAAAAAAAACCCGAATGATTTTATTTTCATAATTAAACTTGCCCGCAGGGCTATCTACTTTGAAAAACCACTTGCCCGCAGTGATTTTAACCCGGCGTGGGCAAGTGGGCTTCCACTTAAGAAAACCCCTGTTTAGGCTCTTCATTTCCATTTAAATGGGATGCCAGCTGCAATATACTTCTTAAAAGATTACATGAAGACTTTTGAAAATAAAGTTATGTTGTAACACCATATCATATTTTCATTTTCTTTGATACCATTACAAAATTTTACAGATTGGTTTTATCCATCATATTTACATCAATGACTTACTGGTTAAGTACCTAGGCATGTGTTTTATTTACACACTGAAATTTCTGCTTTTTTCAAGGAATTGATTAGAAATGAACTGTGCCAAAGATAGTGAAAGGTATCCATGAGGTTTTCCATGATCACAAAATTAACCCTTACAATGTCTTAATAACCACAAATATTTCAAAATAGAAATGTGTCTCTTTATCAAGACTGTAATATCAAGGGGTCGTTTGACCTCCATTTCAAAAACCCTAAATGTTTTTCTCTATACTTTATATTTGATTTGGCTATTTTTTTTTGTGTGGGATTTATTGCCCCTCAACAACATTGAACATCAAGATGTTCACAAAATAAATATGTATATTGTATATTCATTCCTTAAGGTTGTTTGCCCATGAGGAAGATCCTGATATTGATGAGCCTATGAAGGAGCCAGAAGGACACACACTAGGAAGTTCAGGTGAAGCTTTTCCAATATTTTTATTATTTTTTTTATTAGCTCACCTTCCTCCATTGCTTATTGTTTTGAAGAATAGACTCACAAGCACAATGAGTATTTTTGAGAGATTGGGGCTAGACCTGAGTTCCCTAAAATAAATGCATGACATACTGTATTGAAGTAAGATTTATATCTCATACTCCATCAAGTTCATTAGGCTTCATTGTATCAAGGTCTCTTCTGTTTGCTCTTACAACATTGTATCCCAGATTCTACCAAGTCTAAACGGCTATGCCATAGAAAATTACATTGTTTTATATACCATTTAAAGTCTAGTCAATTGATATTAATCAAGTCAAAAATGTGTTCATGAATATTCATGGGGTTTTAATATTGTCCATGGCCTACCTCTACAAGTTTCTCTTCTAAGGCTGGTATATAGACACAAATTGCTTAGTATCACAATTGATTAACATTGCTATACAGTACTATGATAGTAATCTGTGTATATTTTGTAATATTCACAGGAAGTGCTGATACAGAGCAAAAAGCAACAGAAGAGCAGACATCAACAGAAGAGCAGACATCTTCAGAAGCTCCTTCAGCGCAGGAGAATACAGCAGGGGGAGATAATGACAAAGCACAGCAACAAGCACTTTCCTTTAAATGTGATGAGTATGTACATATAGGAGCTGACATGCCTCATTTGATAGAGTTAATCACTGATTCAGTTGATTCCCATTATGTTGAAATTGAATATGTTTTTCTTTATGTATAGATTTATTTTATATTGATAACTACTTATGTTGGATTTTATTATATAAATATTTGTGTTGTCTCAATGTGTTTATGCAGTCATGATGCCTTAATTCCATACATTTTTGCCGTCATAAGTGTCATTCAAGTATATTCACCTGGTTTCAGATGTGGGAAGTTGTTACGAGACGCTGATCAGGTTCAGTTCCATGCTGCCAAAACAGAACATTCAAGTTTCTCAGAGTCAACAGAGGAAGTCAAGCCCCTCACGGCAGAGGAGAAGCGTATCCAGTTAGCAAGGTGAGTGTTGGATGAGGATGTTTTTCCAATCTGACTAAAGCATACCTCTATACGCTACTCTACCATTGGAAAATAGTTTCCTTTAGTCATGTTGATGTTTTGCCATCTGTCATAATATCAAATACAGTAAAACTTCGATGAGTGGAACTTCGATGTGTCGACTTTCTCGGTGTGTCGACTTTTTTTCAAGCCCCGAAATCATTCCTTATACTATATGAAATCCAATTTATGAGTCGAACTTTTATGAGTCAATTTTTTTAATAAGTCGATCCCCGCATATAAAACTTATATAGATTTACCTTTCATGAGTCGAACTGCCAATTACCTGTACCCATTATTGCCTCGGGATGTTTTCACATGTTAGCGAGAGGCACGAGAATGTGTTCGCACCTTTTAACCGGCGTCTTTAATCCGCCATTTGTAAACAGAAAATTACCATAATGCACTAGTGTAACGGAATGTGCTAATTGGACTGAAATTACATCGGTAAGAAGAAAAGGTGTAAAACTGTTTAAAAGATGTTTAATTGCACTTACTCAACATGTCATCATTATTAGATATAAGCTGCATCATGACAGTCTGTAGTCACTTATCATGGCTACGACAGATGAAACACATGCTGACTGTCCTGACCAAGGGCTGTCTAGTGAAGGACCCGGTACCCAACCCGGGGAGATAGCTAGACAGTCCGCTTCAACTGAGCAATCCAGTGAAGGACTCGCTTTCAGCGAGGGGATAACTGGATTAGTTGGCTCGGGGAAAGGCTTGAAAAGAAAACTGCATGTCCAGACATACGAAACCAAATACAGAGCGATAATTTGGTTTAGTGTGTGAACTAGTTAGTGTGTATATGTACATTATTTATGGTTGTTATGCGTTGCTAAGGAAAACCGGAAGTTTATATGTGCTTTTCGTAAAAAGGTAGAATGAATAATGTGTATTGTTTTGTTTTTGATATGATTGATATTTTGACATATAAGACTTAATAAAACTGAATTTAAACATTGTTTATTGTGTTATTTTCTTCTTTATAACTTAATAATCGATTTTTACCATTTAAAAAACATTCTTTCATACACTGGTACATGCACTACATATGAGTCGACTTCCCGATAAGTCGATCTTTTTGACACGGTCCCTAGAAGTTCGACCCATCGAAGTTCTACTGTATAAATAAAAGTAAATGTCAAAAATGCATTTGATGCAATTAATAAGTTATCAATTGTATGCTTGGCCACGTAATTAGATAAAATTGACAATTATTGCCATTCCTGCAGTAACTAGATAAGTTAGCAAGATATCATCATCAAGCAATTAAATATAAATTAAATCCCTTCACTTCATAAAGACTCGTTTAAGGGCATTAAGCCATACATTTTTAAGGAAAAAACTTAAATTTTTTTTTTTCCTTGTTCAAGTAGATCCTTGTTTTTCAGTAATTCTTCTGCTGCATTTAGTGTTCTTGCTAATAACTGAGGGAGGCTGCTATTCAGTGATAGATGAAAACTAGTGTTTTTTTTTCAAAAAAGGGTAAAATTTGCTATGAATATATTTCAGATTACAAGAAAAGTTAAAACAAAAGAAATTGGAGAAAGAGGCACAGGAAAGAAGAGAAGAAATTGCAAAAGAAAAACAGAGGCGAGCACTTGGAAAAGATGTTGTTGCTTCCAAGGAGAAGTAAGGATAATATATAACAGTTCAATATTTTGTACTTTGATATTGTCATGAACACTTTATTAAGCATTTTAAGTTAAATTACAAATAGTGGATAGGGTTTAAATTTCTTGATTTATTAAAGAAAGATCCTTTTGATTTATCTGTTGCCTTTTTTATGCCCCTGCCATAAAATGGCGATGGGCATATAGTGTTACACCTGTATATGGGTGTTGTAAGTGTATGCAAGAGTTTGTGTCCCGATTGTATCTTTGTCATGTATGGTCACTTTTTAAAATAACTAATAAAAAACAAGTGATCCTTAGGACAAGACAATGTGTGGCTAACAAGAACCAGGTCTCTAGCTTGAAGGTCATTGTCACAGCATTCAGTTGACCTTAAATTCTTATCCCAGCTATAACTTTGATATGAAATGGGGGTGTTTTTAAATAATTTGGCACAAGGGATCCTTTGGACACAAAATATGTGTCGCAAAGCAATGTAACAGGTTACTAGCTTGAGGTCAAGGTCATATCACTTGGTTTAGGTCAGGGTCACAGTACTCATTTGATCTTAAAATCATCTTTTATATTTCAAGTTTTCTTTTCATCATATTCACTGACAAAAATATCATGACATCTAATAAACAAAATGGGCAGGGGGTATCCGTGTCATATGGAACATTTCTAGTTTCAGCCCAGAAACTGCATCTTCAAATCAGATTAAGTTTTCAGAGATGGTTTAGCTGTTATTGTTAATGTTAAATATAGGTGTCTTATGCAACAGTTGTTTCAAATTATAACTTAAATTATTTCAGGTTAGCAGAAATAGAATTAAAAAAGATAGCAGAGCAGAGAAGGCGGGAAAAGATGGAAGAAAAATTAGCAAGGTAATTGAGACTTTAGGTTTGTGATATTTGATAGGGCAAAACATTGATCAAGCAGTTTATTGAAGCTTCTTAGATAAAAAGTTGCAGCTTAAAGATGAGGTTGTGAAAAACAGACAGAAATGGATGTAAAGATACGGAGTCAATTCAGGTGGTAATGGATAAGAGTTAATTGGATAGATTTGTGTTGTGGCCTTTTATTCTGTATACATGTACATAATAACTTGCCCACAAACTTTGCCATATGGACTATTGCTATATCATTTTTCATGGTGAGAATATCGAGGGGTGAATCTGAAAAGTTCCTTAGTACATTTTAGAAAACTTTTCAGAAGGTTCAACCATTATTTTTTTTTTATTTTGTCAGTTTGAAGTTTACAATTAGAATCTCTGAAATATAAATGAATAATCACTAATACTTTTCAGATATACATGAAGTTAAATCATGGATTAAGATTAACACACACACACACACACACAAATGTTACTTTAATAGAACTTCTTTGCACTGAAAATGCATTTGTTATATCAACTTAAGTAAATGTGAAAAAGGTCTAAGAAACATGTTTTTGAAACAAATCTTCCTAAAATGTTCATTATTCACCTATTTTTATATCTGAATTTTCTTTAACTACATTCTTCAATTGCCTAGTGAAGTGAGAAATGAAACCACTTAGAACTCTTTGGCAAATTTGATGAATGCGACAAGTTATAAGTGACTCAAGTTACTTGGAACTCTTTCGCATTTAAAAAAACAAAACGATTATCACTTAGAACTATTGGACAAATTTAAAATAAAACAATATCAAATAAAACAAAATCTTATGTTTATTTTTTTTTCATAAAAGCTAGATAATAACATTTTTAGCTTGTCTGTTTTTCAAAGAAAAAAATACGAGCTTTTGTCGTAACTTCGGCGTCTGAGTTGTCGTCGTCAGGTGAAGTCGTCTGGAGTTTTAACGTTGGCTTCTCTACTATTCAATATACAACTTTCATTTTTGATATGCATATTCATCTTGTACAGTCCTATCCAGACATATGCAAATATTTACCTAATTGATCTTGACCTTGACCTTTGACCTTACTTTTCTGAAACTTTTGAAAATTTTAAAATGCCTGTCATTTCAAAACCGTTACCAAACAGGGCACTGATATTTACATGTTAATTCCTTGTTGCAAGACCTTTCCTTCAATGTACATTTTGGACTTTTGATCTTTACCTTTGAACTTTGACCAATATTTGAAATGTTTAAAAAAAAAACTTAAATGTTGGCCATAACTTCTTTACTATTTGACATACAATTTTTATTTTTAGTATGCATATTCATCTTTGCAAGGGCTATTCAGACATGCTTCAATATTTCATCTATTGACCATGTCCTTTGACCTATTGTGCTGTATGTTCTGAAAACTTTAAAGTGCCTATCATTTCAGAACCGTTCCAACAGGGCACTGATTATTCACATGTGAATTCCTTGTGGCAAGACCTTTCCTTCATGTTACATATTTGGACTTTTGACCTTGACTTTTGAACTCTGACCTTTTTTTGAAATGTTTAACAAAAAATTTGATTACTATGCATATTCATCTGAAAAGGGTTATTCAGATATACCTCAATATTTTCTCTATCGACCTTGAACTTCGAACTTATTTTGCCATACCTCTGGACAACTTTTAAAATAGATATTTTCTTTGTCATTTTTCAATATTTTTTTAAACTTTGTATACTGGTTTGTCATCATATGAACCTGTGCAGGTGTGATTTTGGTCAATGATCTTTAGGCAGATAAAAAGAGCATTTTTATTTTTTTTAAATTTTACAGTTTTGTGTTGATTATCAAAAACTCAATGGATTAGCAATTGTGATTTTTTATTTACATATTTTTCGTCTTTCTGTTGTATACATTCCATTCCATGCATAGGTCAAGGTCATCCTTCAAGGTCAAAGGTCAAATTTAAAGGGTATGATTTCTTCAACTTTGCATTTAAAGGCTTACAGTTTTAGTTGTGATTTTTCAAGGTAACTTTTTTTAATGTTTAACAAAATATGTAAAAAAGTGATTTTGAGTAAAAATGTCACTTAGAACCTTTTCACTTTCACCCCTCGATATGACAGTAAACCTTTGTGGGATTATTCAAATTCAAAAGGTCAGGGATCTGATCTTAGGTTTAACCCATTGTTTTATATAGACTCATTTTGTTTTTTTTGACAAAGCAAGCAGAGCAAATCAGATCAGACAGTTCCTTCCAGAAGCTGTGTAATAAGGGGCTCCTCTCTTGCACTGCAATATTGTATCTCAGATTTTACACAGTCTGCACAGCAAAAAAAATATATTCCTGAAGTCATAAATTTGTCATGAATATTCATGAGATTAAGGTTAAGGATTTGAGCTTAACATTTGATAATAAGGTACTTACCATTTCATGGTTATCAGAATATTCATAGTGTAATTTAAAGCAATTTAAGTAAATGGTTGGGTACGGTATTTAGTAATAAATAATAGGCAAGAGATGTGGCTTGGTAGTCGTTTGTAGAGTGCAAGAACTGTTTTTTCCCTGGGCCCTTGGTTCATGCCCCGTGAGCCATTGATTTTTCACCAAATACCTGTCCTGGTACATAAAACCCCTGTTTCACAACCTGTTACATAGGTGTCACATTACAGTTACCATAAACAGACTAAATTTAAAATTGTGATTAGTTTAAAAGAAAATGATTATTTAAATCATGCCAAATTAAGTTAATTTTTTAAGTTCGATGTTGAAAAAAGCAGAAGGTAAAATATTTGCCATTTTCCCCCTTTTTAGCTCACCTGAGCCAGGGGCTAAAAGGTGAGCTATTGTGACCGGTCTTCGTCCGTCGTCCTCCGTCCGTCGTCCGTCCGCGTCCGTCCGTCGTCCGTCCGTCGTCCGTCAACATTTGCTTCAAACGACATCTCCTCCTTAACCGCTTGGTCAATTTTGATAAAACTTTACGGGGATTTCCTTGGGTGGTCCCCTTTCAAAAGTTGTTCAAAGAATTGAATTCCATTTGGAATCGGTTGCCATGGCAACGGAAAGAAAAAACTTAAAATGTCTTCTTCTCCAAAACAACCAACTGAATTTCAAAAATGTTTTGGCACAGATTTCCTTTGGTAATGTCTACCAAGATTTTCAAATTATTTGGATCCGTAAAAAACATGGCCGCCAGGGGCGGGGCTTATTTGCCTTATATGTATATAGAGAAACCTTTAAACAACATCTCCTCTGAACCACTGGACAGAATTTTTTAAACTTGGCAGGGATATCCTTGGGTTTAACCTTCACAAAAGTTGCTAAAATAAACTTGATCCAGTAGAACTCTGGTTGCCATGGCAACAAAAAGGGGAAAAAAAATGAAAACTTTAAAATCATCTTCTTCAAAACTACGGCCAGATTTTAAAATAAATTGGTACAGATGTTTTCCCTTGGGGCAACCTCTACCAAATTGCTAAAATTATTCCGATCCGTAAAAAAACATGGCCGCCAGGGGCGGGGCTTATTTGTCTTAATGTAATAGAGAAACCTTTAAACAACACTCCTCTGAAACCACTGGACAGAATTTGATTAAAATGGCAGGGATGATCCTTGGGTCAACCTTCACATAAAATTGCTAAAATAACTTGATCCATGTAGAACTCTGGTTGCCATGGCAACAAAAAGGGAAAAAAAAAAATGAAAACTTTAAAAATCATCTTCTTCAAAACTACTGGCCAGATTTTAAAATAAATTGGTACAGATGTTCCCTTTGGGGCAACCTCTACCAAAGTTTGCTAAAATTATTCCGATCTGTAAAAACATGGCCCGCCAGGGGGGGCTTATTTGCCTATATTTATATAGAGAAACCTTTAAACAACATCTCCTCTGAAACCACTGGGGCAGAATTTGATTCAAAGGCAGGGAGATCCCTTGGGTCAACCTTCACAAAAGTTGCTAAAATAAACTTGATCCAGTAGAACTCTGGTTGCCATGGCAACAAAAAAACAAGAAAAAAAAGAAAACTTAAAAGTCATCTTCTTCAAAAAAACGGCCAGATTTTAAAATAAATTGGTACAGAATTCCCTTGGGGCCAACCTCTACCCAAAATGCTAAATTATTCTGATCCTAAAAAACATGGCCCCCCAGGGCGGGGCTTATTTGCCTTATATGTACATAGAGAAACCTTTTTTAAAAAACATCTCCTCTGAAACCACTGGACAGATTTAGATTAAACTTGGCAGGGAGATCCTTGGGTCAACCTTCACAAAAGCTGCTAAAAAACTTGATCCAAAAGTAGAATCTGGTTGCCATGGCAAAAAAAGAAAAAAAATATGAAAACTTTTAAAAAAAATCTTCTTTTAAAACTGCTGGCCCCGAATTTTAAAATAAATTGGTACAGATGTTCCTTGGGTCAACCTATTTATCTCAGTGAGCGATTTTGGGCCATCAGGGCCTCTTGTTTAATCTTTGTGATTTGTTAGCAATTTCATATTCCCCAATCAGTCTAGCACTGATTTCCTTAAAGAACTTGTATCTGTTGAAACTATTGGCTGACCTGTCTGGTCACAATGGTTGCTATGATTTGGGAGGCAGCAGAAAAATGTTTGTGTATTTCTTGAAGAAACTTATGGTGCTTTTCTAACATTTTCAGACAAAAGGTCAAAGAACAAATAGAAAAAGACAAAAGGGGCAGGCTGTAAGGTGAGTTGAAATGATATCAGAATTTAATTCAATTCAATAACAAAGGGAGACTTTCATTCACACTGAAAAGGGGGAAAGTGGCCAACACCAGTTACTTGTTGTCCCAGTCTTTTAATGCTGTATTTAGTTTTGTATACTTATGTTTGGGGGTAATGTGGTAAGACAAGATAGTAGCTGAATATATCAAATGCACCCGATAATTAAAAAGACAGTTTTCTTCTTATTTTGACTGTTATTCCAGTTAAATAAAAGCTTTCTGGTATGTTTTAATGCTTGCTAAAAATAGATAATAGTAATAAAGTAATTTAATAAACTAGAATTTCATAATTTTATGTTCATAAGTATACATATTTTATCTCCAGGCCTGGTTCCCTCTGCTGTCCTGATGGTGACAAAATCCCAGTGATATCTCAGGTTGTATCCTGCATGCTTGTTGAAGAAAATGATATATCCAGGATGGAAGAGAAACACATTCTCGTCTCTACAGTGTTCAAAATAATGATTCCAATGTTGACATGGCATTATATACAAATATGCTTAATTCTTATTGCTTAATTGTATAAGTCACAGAATCAGGCAAATGTAAGACCAAGTAGTTGTTTTGTTTTTTCTATGGATAGGAATAGTTCAGCTCATTCAAGAAGAACATCTGTGTTGTGAGTCCTTGGTTTAATACTGGAACCTTGATGATTCAGTTACCTAATTGTGAACAATATGTTTGCTATGGTTGTTTTTCTTCACCAAGGGTGGTGGTACCATCACCGCTGTGCCAGTTTTTGTCTGATTACATCACTTCTTATTTATTGAAGTTTACTGTATATTTTCATATAAATGACATTATAAAAAAATATGTGGCTCTGATTAATTTTGTAACTCCATGAATTTGTGAATACCATATTAAAAAACCATCCATACTTTACTCATTGTTGACTGTTTGGTAGCTGACTGGTTAGATGTCCAGTGATGGGTTTATCCCTGACTGTGGCATACCAAAGTCATAAATGGTACCTGTACCTCTCACTTGTTTTGTGCACAGCATATAAGGGTGGTTCCAATCTAACCCCAGAGACAGGATAATGTGACAGGATATAGTTTTATACTACATATCTGTGGTGTGCTATCACAGTCGAGCAGCACTGTGTCTGTCTCAAGTAAACGTAATTCCCAAATCACCGTTGATTAAAACCCAAGCAAATGAACAATTTATTCAGTGTGTTAAACAATTGAGCTTCACTGACCACCCTGCACCCAATCAAGTTAATATGATTATGAAGGACTCGTATTAAATTTACCTCTTCATGTACAAATTTATGACTTCAAGAATATTAATTAACCGAACTTTAAATGGTATATGAAACTGTGAATTTTTCTTGCTCTGCAGACTGTATAGAATCTGAGCTACAATATTGTATAAGCAAACAGAGGAGACTCTGATCAGAGCTGTCTGATCTGGGTCTGCCCTGTTAGCCAATGTGTCAAAATGAGTCTATAAGCAGTAAAGAGTTGAGGTTCATGCATATTAATTCTTTTGTCAGGGCCTCATATGATCTTGATATAAATCATAACTAGTAATAATAATTATCCAAGACATATCAGGTGGAGAATGACTCTCCTTCCATTACGATTGGGCTGTGAGGGGTTAATGTGGAACCAGCTCTGAACATCCTGTCACCAAGGATGCATCTTATTCAATATCAAAATATTTTGAGCTCACAGTCCTATTCACAAAGTATCCTTTGTAAATTCTTTTGTTTTTCATGGAACATTCTGCTTTTAAGTTTCTTATTACTGAAGCAGTGGTATGAGATTGTAAATGATTCCTTTTCACCTGTTGTTTACTTTTTGAAAAAACTTTCTTATTACCTTGAAAAAGTCTCAAAAGTCAGTAAAAGACCATTTTGAGATTTTGAATATTTACTTACCAGTGCTATAAAATGGAAGGATTTGAGACAGCCAAGAAGTAGTTATGTTCATCCAAAACCCTGTCATCTGAGAACTACATTTTATGCATGAGTTTGGATATTTTGGAATAAATTCAAATGGCAATTGATATCTGAGTTGATCTGAGTTTTGGTCTGGTACAATTATGCTAGACCAGGTATGAAATATTAAGTTCAAGCATAATTCTTTAACTCTTTCTCTGCCAGGTCACCAATCATATATAAACAGGCTATTTGCTCAGGAATATCTTCGGAATTTCTTAGAAATTACAGGGTATTACTGTACTAGCATAATGTGGCTGCTTCCCGTTCACTGCCAACAGGATGGGTAAACCCGTTCTACATGAGACAGCATATTTGCCAACAAGATGGGTTTACCCATTATGGAGGTTTCCACGTGGGAAACCCCCTAAACGGATGAATCCGTCTTGTTGGCAAATATGCTGTCCCATGTGTAGGACGGGTTCTTCTGTCCTGTAGGCAGCAAAAGGGTTAAGATCATTCCAAGAATAAAGTACTACTTCACAGAAAGCTTGAATGTGACCAGAGTTGTTGTATTTTTAAATCCTGAACTTTTTCCAGTGTTTAGAAGAGAATCCAGATTTACTTACAGGAGATTGAATATCTATACTTGGGTAATAGGTAGTCACTGATTGACCTAGTTTACACAAAAAAACACATGGGTGTTAAATGTGTTGTGATGCCGTTTCAGAGCATTTAAACCCTAGCCATAAGCGGGGGGAAAAGGGGGTCTTACATTTTTTTTGCTAATAACAGGAAAACTGCATTGTTATTAAAGAGGTCAGTCTATACACAAAGTGTTGTCACTAGATCTATGGTAAAGAGATACCTGTATAGGACTATTGACCTTAATACTATATGTGTGTGCAGCAAGGTGACTTTACCTTATGTGGATATTTTTAAAAAAGAACAATGCATTCTTACTGTAATAATGTTTTTAACAAAAATCCTGGTTATTTGAATGGAATACGTCATTGGACGGCAGGCATCAAACAGGTGGTTTCATCGAATACCACCTTTTTGATATGGAATACAGTTTTTCATACTTAGTAGGTAATTAAGGGAAAGAAATGGGATTGATTTTCAGGTTGATAGGGTTAAAGTCACAGTTAAAAAAAATAGTTTTGCTTGCCTGGGCAACACTTGAAAATCTGTTTTTGCATCATTATACCCTTGTCTCACAGAAGTGGGGCTGTATAAAAATCCTGCTCACATGGGATGTGTTGGTTCTTAACTTCTAGTTTTAAACAGGTGATGTACTTTTACAATTACATTGCATATAAAAGCCATGTTACACTCATGCTAATCTACATTCTCTTTCTCATTCTATCTCTCTCTCTCTGAGTAGAGATTGCTTTGTGTTCAGGTACTGAATATGGGTAAAATGTCGGTAGTAAATAAATGAAAAATAATAGCACATAAAAATGAGCAACTTTTATTGTCATTATCAAAACCTCTGTTGAAGAAATATTGACAGGGGTAAAAACAAGAGCAGAAAAAGCAGTAAAGGAAATTAAACAAGATTATTGTACAATAAATACATTATGGTACCCAATAAAAAGTACTGGGATATCTCTAGATATATGTTCTAATTCTATATGGACTAGACTTGGACCCAGTGAAAACAAAAAAATGCCAGATTTTTAAGTTGATTGAAAATTCAAGTGTTTGATTTTACAAAAGAAAAAAAAATCAATACCTGTATATGAATTGTATGATTTGTATTTTAATATAATTCAGTTGATTAAGAAAATTGATCACACCTTTTGAAATCACTGTAATAATTGCAATAATTTCAGAGATTTGCACCAAAATAAACAAGAGTGCCAGTGCTGCCACCACAAAGTAGTAGGTTCAATCCCACCAGGGGCAGCGGGTGTTTCCAGGAGGAAAACAGTTTATCCACACATGTTCAGAGTTGAAAGTGCATATGTGAGGTTGGTAGATTGCTGGAATCTCTATCAAAATGGCCGAACCGAAAATGGTAATTCCATGGAAAAAAAAGCACAAAACTACCATTATAATTATGGAATTGTAAAACTCATTTAATGGAAAGAACCAGCAAAGTATTAGATTGGGTTTGTGGGAGCTTAATATCCCGTTCAACAGATTATTTTAGGAAGAAAATAGGATACATATAGACAGAGATAGAACCCTATATAGGCTCCCAATATGAAAGTAGGTCAATGGGCAGGTCAGTATGTATCCTTTTTTCCTCCTAAGCATAACTCGTGCAAAAATCACTGAACTGGATTATCCCTGCTTTATGCACTTCTACCCGTTACAGTAACAACATTGATTAAGATCCTTTAGAGACCAAGTTTCAAAAGGCATAACTATCGCAAAAATCAATGAACCGGAAAATCCCTCCTTCATGCAATGATCCACCTATTATAGTTACAACACTGGCCAAGTTTCATAAAAATCCATTCAGAAATTAAGGAGGAGTTGCATTCACAAGGCTAGGAGTTTCTTTCACAAGGCTGCAATATCAATCAGCTACAGAGACTAAGTTTTAAGGGACATAACTCTTGCAAAAATCAATGAATCGGAAAATTGTCGATTCATGCACATCTATCCATAATAGCTATGACATTGACCAAGTTTTGAAAATATACGGTCAGAAACGTTGGAGGAGTTGAGTTCACAAGAAATGTGGACACACGTAGGACAGACAGACGGAGAATATGATGCCAATATATGACCACCTCCGGCGGTGTATAAAAATCATTCAGAATGCATATATAGGTATGCATTGATTGAAATGGATGAGGCCCTTATCACAAAGCTGTTTGATCTGGGTCTGCTCTGTTTGCGAAGACATGAACATGTGTTTATATGAGGTAAAAGGTTTAGAAGATGCATCCATGAATTTAAAAAATATCTGCATGAAATGTAAAGTAACACAAGTGACTCATTTTACTAAATCCTGTAAGATCACCTTTTCTTTCATTGACATCACATGCTGTTGAATATTGTAGGTAATTTCATGAATTTGTTATAGAAAATGTGAGGTTTATATTTGAATTTTTCTATTTGGGGTTAATATTTGTGGGTAAAACGCATCAACAAATAAAAATATTCTCAAATGAAAATTGATAATTTTACTGTTAACATTAATAGATAATTGAATAAAGTCTATCTAATGAACAACATCTCGCATATTATGCAGTAAATATTAACCAATGAAATATAAAATACATATAACCTACATTCATAAATAATGCAAATAATTACGACAAAAACAGAAATAAGAAAATATGTACAAATGTATGGACGGAAAATATATTTTTGTTTCCTTGCCTTAAATTTTGTTACCATTTTGATGCAATGATAACAGAAAGTGGAGGTATTATGATCAAAAGAACAAAACTTAAGAAAGGATTTTCCTTCTTCTTAGCTGAATAAAACTATCAGTAACTGAATGTCATCCATTAAACCCAAGGTATTGCTGTTAATAAAAATGTTCAGCTAAAATAGCCACAACCACTTACTTTTTTTAATTGCAATCTGTTGTTTCCAAAACAAGAGATAGCACATTGGTGTTATATATGAAACTAGAATGTAAATAACTGCAGGAAAAAACCTTGTAACATAACTGGGAATTTTAGGAAACATTCTTTTTTTTCTACTCTTTAAACATTTTTTTTTTATAAACATGTATTACAGTATATAAACTGTGATCAGTGTTCATGCATTGCTTACATCTGAGATCTAATTCTGGAAGATTGTCACAATTGGTAGGAATGTATTCAGTGGGATTAAAAAATTCAGCTTTTAACACAAAATTATTGTCCTTTTACACGTTTACGTCTGATGTTCCACTGCACTCCATTTCCTGGCTGGGCAACTTTGTAGGGCCACAGAATCAATAAGGGAATATTTAGAAAAGAGCCAAACACAGATTTGATGTTTTCTCTCATGGTTGGTTCTTGAAAGGCAAATATTCTCTTCCATGCCTCATGGCAAGTGAATCCCTGTGATATGATGAGACACTGCCAGGCAAAGAAGAAACTGGTCATCATGAGGAAAAGGACACTCAGGTACATATGTGCCATGATACACAGCTGACCAAAAGTTATGTACCCCATGACCCACTTGTGTACTGTAACTGGCGCTATGTAGGCCATAACCTGAGCAGAGTTGAGGGGTAAATCTTGGTTTAGATACATTACTTGTAGACAAATGCAGAATATTAATGAGATTGATGCCCACAAGCAGAATACAACAAAGAATTTCTGGTTGAAGAAACCAATACAGGAGCCTGTGAAGAAGCAGTGATGGTCACGTTTCAGCATACACTTTCCACATTTCTTGCAGTGGTGGGATCGAGGTGGTGCATCAACCTAAAAGCAAAAACAATTTTTTTAAAAGAAATAATAACATTACAGATAAGTACTCAGAGCCACTGATAAACTGCATATCTGTGTATATAAACAAGTGAAATTTATCTGAAAATTTAGCATACCAAAGAGCGACTGAAAAAACTTATTCATTCTTTCTCTTTAAGCCTTTACCTCATGAATAATCAATATTTATTTACAAATTTATGGCTTAATGAATACTGTTACATGTACTGTATTGTTACTGAGTACTTGTACCGTGGTCCAGTGGCAACATATCTGATTACGGATCTTAAGGTTGTTGGTTCAAACCCTGTTTGAGGCATAAATTCTTCATGACCTTTCTGGGCACAAAGTACTGGTCCAACCCAGGAGCTGTCGAGAGGTATAAGTTGTAAGAACTTGTTTCCCAATCGACGTAAAATAAATAAGTTTAAACAAGCTTACTTGCATGCCATGCAACCATATGTAGCTTTATAGTTGTTTAATACATCTAGCTATAGTGTGCAAATCAAAATACACTTAGCACGATTTCGGGAATTTGATGCATTGATTAAATAATCTAGCATGTAGTAAAATCAAATAAATACCGGCACGTTATGCAAAGTTTCCAGTCTGGAGGAGTCTCCTGCATTCCTGGAAAATAGTTCTCTTTGTCGTCTCTCGGACATAATTGTCTACGTCGAAGTATGATCGGGGCCAATTAAAGAGGGTTTCCATGAAGAGAATCAGTGTAACCAATGAGTATATTAGTCTTGAATCTGGGTGCACTGCTGGCACGAGATGAAATAAACACTCATAAAACAATGTCAGAAGCATGAAAAAGAAAATGCCCATTGCCATCGCATCGGAGTAGTCTTTTTCCGGTTTAAAATCTCGGTTTTGAAATTTAGCTCGCACCTTTTCCCTGAAAGTGTCTTGCTTTCTTTCTCTGAGCTCCATGTTGATTGCTCTCGTTTCTCCAGCGGTGAATGAAAGGAATGGACTTGCACAGGACCGTACAGGACCTGCACGGGCACTTGCTTTCACTTTGACCGGAAGTTTACATGTGTCTCGGCAACAATGTAATAATTATTAACAATAAAAATAAATTTTAAACAATTGTTTTCTAGGTGTTTGTCGAAAAAAAAATTATAATAATAAATATGTACTCCACCTCTTTTTTTCAACATGTTTTATCACTAGATAATATTTCAAACAATAACCAAATACTTTGGTTGACTGACCAGTTTGGTGTCTTCCCAACTGTCCCACTTTTATATAAAACAGTAAAAATCAAGGTGGGACAGTTGGGAATCATGCTTAATTGGATAACAATAGACTGTCATGGATGAGTGACTATAGTCTTTACCTAAATGGATGGAATATTTCAGTGCAATTATTTGTCTTATTGTCTTATATTATTAAGAGCAATTTGCAATAGTATTTATGGTTAGTAATATATTGCATTAGTATTTATAATAAGTTATATGCTATTAGCAAAATTATTTATAATAAGTATTTATAATACTTATTATGTTTTAGGATGTTGTCAGTATTCTCTCTCTCTCTCTCTGAAATGAAGAAAACAAACTCTTTATGTTTTCATATATTTATTATTTTTATTTCATGTGTCATGAACAAATCAAATAAAGACAGGGCTATATTCGGATGTGGTACAATTTATTGTATTTTGTTTTAATTTGAAAACAAGCATTTCATTTAAACAACTGTGACATTCCACCCTACTGATCTGTTCTATACAGAGTTACTCGTCAAACCGAATCAAATGCGATGCACAATCGGCATACCCATCACAGTGATTTCTTCAGCCATGTACTTGTGTTTCAGGGCAGACAGTCTCTGTTCAAGTTGTCGGTATTTCCTCCTCTTCTTTTCTCTCACTCCTCCGGCACTGTGCTGAAGAATTTTGATAGCATTGGCAGCTTCAATCCTTTGTATTGTTTCCAAGAACTTGTAAATGTTCGGATGTGACTGTCTCATACTTTTCTTTAGTTTGTTGTGCCAGCCTTCCAAGTTGTTTGTTGTTCTTGGTCCTTCTGTCTCGAAATGGTTCCAGTTGTCCTTGTCTCCCTCAACCCAATGTTCAGTGACATAGTCTGTGAACCTTGAAACATCCACTGGAATCTCTGCATTTTCAGCATCCGTCAGTGCGACAAACCACACATCTTCAACATGTTGTATGGGGACTAGAGGCAGAACTGCAGCTCTTCTTCCTAGTTTCTTAAAGTCCTCATTCTCAGAATACAGTCCAACTAAGCCAAGCTTCTGTATCTTCCGCCAAACACACTGTTGTAATGAAAAAAAACACCCTTTCACATTCACATTTGGAAACACTCTGCGAGCTGCCTGCTTGGTTGCTGCCTCAAAGTCTATCAGGAGTGTGTCTGGTCCCAGTTCCATTCCTATTTCCCTGCATTTCTGTTGAAGATGTTGAAAAAGTCTGCAGTAAATCCTTTCACTTTTTCCAGGCAGAAGGGCAAACACTAACGGATACATGTGTCCATCAATATATCCATGGAGTGTGTAGACCTGGCTGAATATGTATGGGCACACATAAAATGTTCCGTCTCCATATATGGTTGGTTCTGTGCCAGATGCTGGAGATTTGTTCTTGTAGCAAAAATCAGCATCCTGTTGTCATTCTCTGCCTCATCAACCAGTAGGAACTGCTCACCAGTGTGCGTTTCAGTCCATTTTCCATCCAAATCTATGTCACTCCTGGACTTTGGTATCCCCGGTCTCAATGCACCTCTTTCCCTGTATAGAGATGACTTGGTGGAGGGGAAGGTTGGTAATCCTTTGCAGACTTGTTCTGCATCTTCGTCCCATTCTCTGTCTCTCAGACTGGATATGACTTCTTCATATATTGACGGAATCGGCGTGGTTTCTTCGCGTGCCCTCTTTCGCATGAGTTGATTTATTTCATGGCGCTTCAGTTCCATGTGTTCGGCTGCATGATTATGGGTATTGGTCACAGAAACTGGAATGTTGTCAGCTGTTGTGATTTTAGCAGAACAGGTTCGGACATGACAGACCCAGTACACCCTTGTTGGTTTTCGGTTTTTGACCTGGTATCTGAATCCATTGTAAACCAGACTATCACCACCACGTTGGTTCTTGACAAACTGCACACTCACTTGTGCATTTGCCATTTTAGCTTATAATTTCAGACGATGTTACTTAGTGAAATTTTACTATCAAATGAAGACATTTACATCAGAATGTAAATATATTGTATCTGATACAGTTCAGTTCATTAATGAGATATCACAGTTTGAAAGTCACAATAAATTGATAACCAAAAATGTTAATTACTTCAAATCAAATTGTTTACCTTAAGTAGTAAACTGCTAGATCAAAGGACTTGTTTGTATTTCTTAATCCAATCACTTAGCAATATATACAGGATAAATGGACTTTAGTTGGACCAATCAATTAACACAATTTAGAAAGAAATAATACAATATAACTAAAACATGAAATTTTACCTCTTAAAATACAAAATCAAAAAAAAAAATCAGAAACAAAATCAGATAATACAACTTCAATTCATTTTAATGTGTTGTAGTTTGAAATAGATTATAATCCCTTATCAAAACACACCCAGCAAGGTGCTAAAAATCTTGAGTGGGACAGTTGGGAAACAAAATATCAAAAAGTGGGACAGTTGGGCATAAACCACCAGTTTTCGGGGTATGACAAGTTTTCGGGGTATTTTACTTTTACATCGTTTGCGCGTGAGAACGAGATAGACGAGTTGTTTTCGCTGTCCCATATGATCAAAATAAATGTCAGCCATGCTCTAATATTCAAATTAAGACATCATGTGACTTCTTGTGTAAATTCTGGACAATGTTTAAGATGCACGTCCATTTCATTAAAATCTTGAACTCGTATTTGATTAGCTGTTTTGTAGATCAATCTCATCTGAATTATTCAAATCGACATATTTTCAAACAAAAATCCATTTATATTTTTTATTTAAGTTAATACAACTTACAGGTTTAGTATTTTGCGCAGACAGCAAACTTAATGTTATCAATTACCCGGATAATAAGTCACATGATGGCTTAATTTGAATAAAAAAAATGGTGGATATTTGTTATGAATTTTAATATGTGTCATCAATGGTAACTGTCAGTAAGTTTAAAATGAAAAAAATTATCGTCGAACAGGGTGGGTGTAAGGTCAGCAGTTTTCCCGCATGAAGTTGCAATTTTTTTCCGACCGTGGATGCCAATCAGAAAAAAAATAATCAGATCAGCATCTCGGACGAAATAAAGGCTCTACAACAACATTAATTCGCTGAAATGAAATTTTGATGCATATTTAACTAACAGAGTATGTTTTGGTTATTTTGAAAATACCCCGAAAACTTGTTAGTAACTTTTTATGTCATCACCGTTGACCTACATTAGAATGAACGATCGAGATGAATTTAAGATCGCAAATGTGTACAGGGAGTGACAAAATTTATTGTTGCACCCCTTTATTCTAATTAAATGAAAATTTTAATTATATTTAATATGCAAATATGGATCGATCTCGTTAGTGCCCCGAAAACTTGTTAGACCATCCATCATACACAGTATCGATACATTTAGAACGTCTTCGGACTCAAACTTAACATCACAACTCTATGTACAACGACAGCATATCATTGGGTCTAACCTCAAAACATTTTTCCGAAGGAAAAAAGAAAAGAACAAAGTTGACAAAATGTTATATTCACAAAAAGGGGGATTATCATATTGGTCATAGATGAACATAGGATATTAGAGTTGTCTTTCTTGAAAATTTGCGCGCGCGCGCGCGTTTGGAGCACGTGAAGCAGGTATCATCAAATTAAGGTATGTATCAAAATAATTACGCTTTACATTACGTATTAATAAAGCTAGTATTATGAAATCTATGCTATACTGTAAATCACCTTATCTAGTAGACGTCAAAGTATAGGATAGAATCTATTAATTTATAATACTATGTCCTGCCATGTTACAAACCTGTAATAAAATGACAACTATGAGTAACTGTATGATGTTTCTTGTTGGAAGCCAGACGTTTCGGTAAATGACCAGTTCAATAAATTGAAATCATATAGTAATTGGTATAGACGTTTCGGTAACATGATTTTTAATAGTGTTTAACTATGATATGTATATCACACCTAAACGCATGTGTAAAAGTAGATTGTTTATACAGCTTAATGTATCTTTAACATAGACATTAATTGAAGTTAATTAAGCGTGATAGAGTAAAAGAAAGATGTGTGTTTACCTATGCTATGTATATCACACATTTCTTTCTGTCATTCATTTGTTTATTCTTTATATTTCTTTTCCATTAAGAAGTAATAGGTTCTGCTGAATTTGTACATTAAACATAAACTTACTGAACATTAAACACAACAATGGCCAATATTATCGTTAATTAGAAGAAAAATGACAAATATTAAACTTTTTTTCTGGACGGTTTTCAGTACTGTATATACATTAATGTTATTAAGAACTGTATATATGTTAGTATGTTCAATCAAAATGGGTTTTCACTTCCGTTAGCACATGTGCAAATTGGTATTGCAGTTGAATGAAAAGCTGTCATTGTAATACTTTTAAGTGACCAATATTTTTCTATGTGATTGTTTGGGGGTATCAAATACGTGATTTGTGTTTGTTTTAAATAGTTTCCAGTGTAATTGACCATATTTAATAAGTTATTAGTCAGTAAATTTTGTTTTTATACACATCGGCCATGACCTACTTATCGCTTCGCTTGTCAGTCTGGACATTGCACATTTCATGTCTTCTGTATTGAGCTTGTAATCATACATAGTAATGGGGGTAGGCATTATTCCTCTACATGTACTTATTTTGCAGGTATCACAATATTACATGTTTGTGAGTTTTGAACAGCTGATTAGGACAGTGTATATGTAAATCAGAGAAAATCTGAAAATAGGCAAAACTGTTTGAATATCCATTATATTAAGTGATAAATTAATTTAAAATATAATAAAGAGATTGAAATCAAGATATCAAAAAGTCCTTACTAAATACTGTTTAAAACATTACAACAGGTAAAAATATATCATAACAAGTAAAAATGGCTGCGACTGGTAAACATTTGTTGAGACAGGTGAAAAATTTTGTGTTTACCTGTCGCAATGTCCTTTGAAGAAGGAAAAGTTTTTGCATAGATTGCTTTTTTGCACCTTTGTTTCATGCTTGTGGAATTAGCTCAATCGGTAAGAGTGTCGATCAATACTTTTTTTCCCCCATCTTGAGGTCATGAGTTCTGTACTAGCTGGAACCTTTTTTTTTTACATTCTTATTGTTATATTTTTCATATCTTAATCAGGATAACTCATTCATAGAAAATATATATTTGGTGAACAAGTTTTTCCCTCATGTTTTCTGTTTCTTATTTCAATGATTTTATTTTGTTGTTGTTTTTTTTCAGACCCTATAAATAATATTTAACTAATGCTTAATTATGTAGGGTGTGGAGTGGGATGACCTAGACCCACACACACCTATTGATGAGGAAAATAAATGGGGTGACCCTGATTATAGAGTATGTATGAATATTTTGTAATTTTTTACCTTACAAAAAAAACACAATAAACTTTCATCAGCAATAATGGAGATCCCTCACATTAAATGCAGGCTTGGGTCTGTTTGACATAAGTATGTCGTGTTTAGTCTCTAATTTTATGGTAAAAATAAAATAAAAGAATTTGGGGAAAAATCTGTTTATTTTTTATTTTATTTTTCTATGTCACTTTTTACGGCTTTTATTTTTATTCTCTCCTCCGTACCTGTTTTTTTTTTTTTTTAAATCCCGTAAAACAAGTAATAAAAAAAGCTCTGGGCTTTTTTATCAAAATGGTTGATGATATCAGGAAAGTACTTTCAGTATTTTTGCCTAATATCGACACCTCTTTGAATCCAATTCTAAGGTAAAATTCAAACAAATTTACATGAAACACACCTGAAAACATCATCAAACATATTATGAAAGAGCATAGATGTGTTATAAAACAGTTTTATAAAAAATGACATGAAATTTGAAAACTGAACTCCTCTACTTGAAAAAAAAGGGAAAATCCAGTAAGACTCTTCTCAGCATTAACCGTAAAAACAAGTAAAATAGCGGCATATGACAATACTTACAGTATGATTAACAATTGCGTGCCTTAGGTGCCAATTACCTCAACTGTTAGGGAGGAAAGAAAAAGTGCGGTGTTAAAATTGTTATTAAGAAAGGTGTCTTATTTAGGCAAAGTTACTCTACTTTCAGTAGTAGTAGACACTGTCTCCAAATGACAGGGATATGTTGGCAAACTATGAAATATACCATATCTAGCAAACTTTAAAATGTGTATTTGGGGGGCAGGGTGGGGTCTGTGACTTTTTCTTCTTTTAAGATTTTTCAGGGAGGGTCGATCAGTTTTACAAGGGACTCACCCTCCCTCTCTGGATCACACATGGGTTTGTTCCATATTGGAGTCCACACAAATTCAAACACTTGACCCACTGAAATGTCCTTAATAACTATGATTATGCTGTAGCATATGTCTTCTTTGGACCGTTTGAACAAATTTATTGAATATCTGATATCTAATATAACTTTACATGCAATAATTTATTCATTTAAGTCTCAGGAAAGGTACATAAAACAATGGGTTATTTAAGATAAGTGATCAGTATGTCAAACCTTATGCAAACATACACGTACAGTCAGCTGTTAGGCTGTCATAGTGTCATGAAGCATGATGTTCACATATACCTATGTGCAACATAAAGTGAACAGCATGGTATGTATTCCTAAGACAATTCCATAGCTGATGTTGCTTACTTTTTGGTATACTGAACACACACAAGTTATGACTTTTCAGTTTATTTCCTGTTCTTCCACCTACCTTAGATTATCAAAAGCCAAGGTGCCAAAATGCCTGTATGAGACAGAGTTAAAGTCATCAATGATAAAGAATAAAAACCATAATGATTACATGACACATTGATTGGTCATGATCAGTATTGCTGCGTGTTTATATGGAACATGAAAAGGCACAGAGGATGTTAAAAAAGTAGAAACAGTATTAGGTGACACAAATTAACAAATATAAATGTTAGTTTATTAAGATTAACGTCCCACCACCAGTATTTGAGTCATTTGGAGACAATGTCTGCTTGAGACAGATATAGTGCTGCCACACTGAAATATCACACTGTAGACCTCTCTGTTTCTACCTTCTGGGGGGGAATTTTCATGTCATTTTCCCCTATAGTGGGAATTTAAGAAATATTTGCTACATATACATACAATAATTAATATGCCCCTTTCGAAGAAGAGGGGACATATTGTTTTGCAAATTTCAGTTGGTCTGTTGGATGGTCTATCAGTCTGTAGGTAGACCACTTCGTTTCCAACAATAACCGGAGAACGCTTCGGCCCACATTTCTCAAACTTTTTAGGGTTATTGGTCATAACTAGTAGATGACCCCTATTGATTTTGGGGTCACTTGGTCAAAGGTCAAGGCACAGTGACTTCGAATGTGAAAATCATTTCGGATCAATAACTGGAGAATGCTTGAGCCCACAATCCTCAAACTTCATAAGAGTGATAAGTCGAGAGTAGTATATGACCCCTATAGATTTTAATAGCATAAATACGTTACCTGTTATTACTTCAGGTATGTGTCTATTTGTGCACAGCTTCCAAAACAGAGTCCGCAAAATAAACCATTCCCTAAACCCCCTAGTTACCGGAAGTGTAACCCCCGTTCTCCAATTGTGTTTTGGAAGCCATCGAGTTTCAGTGGGTTACCTTGTGTGTCCCTTTCTTGATAGCTTCTGTGCGCTACAGCTCTCCTTTCTTATCTTTTCATAGCCTCGGCTGTGCTGTTTATATTGTTCTCTTAGTTTTATTCTATATTCGTGTAGAATTCCCAATTTCCGTCCCGTATCGGGACCCTTTGCCTTGTGTCACGGGTTTCCGTGCTTCGGCTCCCGTGACACTGGTTTTATTATATTGATTTTGTATATACTGTTGTCTCGTTTCGAGATTTTTCTTTTTACGGGTTTTCTTCGGTCTTCCCGTCTTTTATTTTGCATACATTGTTCTTTTGTATAGCTATTTAATATGTCGCAGTCCCGGGGTTCCTGCGGACATGTTAAGGCGTCCTGGGATTCCCATCAGTCCTGCCTATCATGTTCAGGGTGCTCTAGGGTCGACACCTGCACCGTTTGCACTTCGTGGACAGACGAGATATGGAAGAAAGCTCCTCCTCTCCTAGGAAGAAGCTTCCCCCCTTCCGGGTTGGGGGGCTTCCCGCCCCTCTCCGGAGAGGCCGCCTTCATCTCCTGGCTCCCTGCCCGGCTCTCCTTGTGTCAGCCCCAGGGGAGCAGTCAAGGAGACCACTCCGACCGGTCACCGGTCACCGGGCATGACCGGTCAAGTACGTGATCGTAGTCATAGCAAAGCTCCCGACCGGTCACCGGTCAGCTGCCCGCGCCGCGGTCAAGCCCGGGCCCCGGTCAACAGGCACCGGTCACCGGTCATCATTCACCGGGCACCGGTCATCATTCACCGGTCACCGGTCAACATCGGTCTCAGAGACCCAAGACCGGTCATCACCGGTCATCGGCAAGAGATCTGCACAGATCGACGGCCAGGTCGGCTCATCACGCTAGACGTGTGGGTCGCCGGTCTTCGCCGATTTTGTCCGAGAATTCGGATTCGAGTTTTTCATCAGGCAGCCCTGCGGTTTCTCCGCTTCGGCCACCTCCTCTTCCACGTTCAAGGGTGCCCAAGAAACGGTCCCACAACCGTTCCCCGGGTCTTTCCGGTCACCGGTCCCCTAGCTCTGCTACTCGGGACCGGTCCCCTTTACGCTCCACCACGTCTTCGAAGGTTCAAGGTGCGGATGTTTCAGCGCAACCCCAGACCTTTGACCCTTCCACATGGTGGTCCCACATGATGGGGGAATACGCCAGGCATTTCAGCTCTGCCTCCTCCCCCGTCATGCCGGGTGAACCTTCTTCTTCTAGGAGGGATCGGGTTTCTCTGCCACCAGAGACCCTTGATCATAGACTGTTCCTTCAGTCTCCTCCCTCCTCGGGTCCACAGGGCTCTTCTTCCACACAGCCCCCTATGTGGCCCTTTTTCCCTCCATTTCCTTTCATGGGCTTTCCCCTCAGGATGCTCCCCCTTCGCGCCCTGAGGCTGGGTCTCCTCCCTCGACTCGCAATCCCCCTACTAGTGGGACTGCTACGAGTGGACAATTGGAGGATGAAATCTCCCTTCATGCTCCGGAGGAGGACTCCTTATTTGCTGAGGACGTGCCTCTTTCGTCCACCTCGCGCCGATCCAGCGCTCATTCCGAACCTCGTACTGACAATCCTCTCTCTGACGAGGACGAGGAGTCAGACGAGAATCGGTTTTCCATGGACAGGGCTGTTCAGGAGGTCTTTGCTACCCTTCCTGCATCAGTATGCAAACCGGCCCCTCCTCCCTCCCGGAAGAGGTGCGAAGGTTACCTTGACCTTGTCGGTAAGCCTAAGGAGTCCAAATCAGTCGAACCGGAGTTACTCCCTTTCTCTCCGTTCGTCCGTTCGGCTCTGGAGGATTTTGAATCTTCATCCTCCTCTAAGCCAGGACCGGGCTGGTTTATTCCAACTTCGGACCTTCGGCCTTTGGGTTTTAACCCCAAGACCTACAAGTTTCCGGAGGGTGATTTTTCTATCCACCCCCCGAAACTGGACCTAGATGCGAGTCGGCTCCGGCTCAAGGTCCCCTCCTCTTTACCGCTTCAGCAGAAGGTCCTGGATCGCTGGGAGCAACGCTCCCGCTTCCTTTCCGGCATCTCGTCGCATACTGACTCCTTCGTGGCCGCTCTTTCGGTCAAGCTACAACAAAAGGATGCTTTATCTGCTTCCGTCAGGCTTCTTTTAGAGGCCTTAGCAGCGACGGCAAAACATTCGATTTTGCTATCTCTTTCTCTCTCTTCCGAGATGACTCGCTGCAGGCGGGATGCCATCCTGGACGGCCCCAACAAGCTACTTCTCTCTTCTTCTCGAGAAAAGCTTAGGTCGGCCCCTCTTTCTTCTTCGTCCCTCTTTGGGGGCCGAATCAAGGAAGTAGCGGATGCCTCCAGGGAGGAGCAAATGCACGGCGCGGTGGCCTTCCAGCCCCGCACTCCTACTTCGGCTCCCCCTAAATTCCGGATACCGAAGAAACCTTCGGCTTCTTCCGGTAAATCCCCGAAGGACTCGGAAAAGGGCAAGCCTCAATCTCCTTTCAGAGGCAATCCCTCTTCCAGGGGCGCTCGCCAATCTTGTCCGCAGCGACCACGATTTCCTCCTTCATCGCCCCCCACCCCTTCTTCTACCTCTACCAATCAAAGGGGTAGGAGTAAGCCCTAGGGGTACGTCCTTTCTTCCGCTTCCTCTTCCAGACGTTCGATTAGGAGGAAGAGTGTTTCTGCCCCTTCCAGTAGGCGGCAGACTCACTCATTTCATTCATCATTGGGAGACAATCACCGACGACCAATGGGTCCTGTCTATCGTGAGACACGGGTATCGGGTTCCGTTCAGTCGTCCCCCTCCACTATCACGCTCTCCCATTCATCTCTCCTCCAATCATCCTCGTCTGGGACTCGCCATTTCAGATCTTCTGGAAAAAGGAGCGGTAGAAAGGGTCTCGATTCCAACCTCTCCGGGTTTTACAGCCGTCTCTTTCTGGTTCCCAAGAAGGACGGCGGGTTTCGACCGGTCATAGACCTGTCTCATCTAAACTCCTTCATTCCGAAGGAACACTTCAAAATGGAAACAACTTCGTCGATCAGGGCAGCCGTCCTCCCCGGTCACTGGGCTGTTTCCCTGGATTTATCGGATGCTTACTTCCATGTATCTATCCATCCTCATTCCAGGAAATACCTTCGTTTCACGGATGGCCGAACTGTCTACCAGTTCAAGGCCCTTCCGTTCAGCCTGTCTTCGGCCCCCAGAATCTTCACCAAAATAGTTTCGGTTCTGGTCGCCAGGGTTCATTTTCGCGGCTCACGCCTCCTGGCGTATTTCGACGACTGGCTTCTTCTTCACATGGACCCAGTCGCTCTTCTCGACGAACTTCGATGGGTGACAGACCTAGCTCTCCGGCTAGGCTTCATCCTCAATTCCGAGAAATCGGAGTTGATCCCATCCCAGAACTTCACGTTTGTCGGGATGCAATTTCTGACCGACCTAAACAGGATCAGAATTCCGGAACCCAGACTCATGTCTCTTCTAACTCTGGTTCGGGGGTTTTCGCGTCGGCAATCGATCTCAGCCCGCGAATTCCTATCGCTTCTCGGAGTACTCAATGCAGCAGCGGATCTTGTTCCGCTGGGCCGCCTTCACATGCGACCTCTTCAGTTTATACTACTCTCGATCTGGCGTCCCAGTCGAGACCATTTACAGACCATTCTTCCGGTTTCTCCGGAATTGGTTCATCATCTCAGTTGGTGGAATTCCCCCTCGTTTCTCCGAGAGGGTGTTCCTCTTTCTCCTCCTCAACCGAACTGTTCCTCTTCTCGGATGCCAGTCTGTCAGGCTGGGGTGCTCATCTGGAACCTCTGGGTCTCACGGCCTCGGGTCTTTGGTCCCCTCAGGACAGTTCTCTTCATATCAACAACCTCGAACTCAAAGCGGTTCTACTAGCCTTACGACAGTTTTCTCCTCTCATTCGAGGCAAATCTGTTCTAGTATCTACGGACAACACGACTGTTGTCTCTTACATCCGCAGACAGGGGGGGACGCACTCGCCTTCTCTGTGCATGGAAGCATGGCACCTTCTTCATTGGTGTCAGGTGTCTTCGGTACTCATTCAAGTCAGACATCTTCCGGGTCGTCTAAATGTTCTAGCGGACCAACTGTCCCGCAGACATTCTCTTCTCCCCTCGGAATGGAAGTTACTTCCTCGGATCGCGACAACTCTGTTTGCGATTTTCGGGTCTCCGTCTGTCGATCTATTTGCTACCAGGCTGAACAACCAGCTTCCGCTGTTTGTGTCACCGGTATCGGATCACCGGGCTTGGGCGATAGATGCTCTGTCTGTAAACTGGGATCATCTATTTGCCTATGCGTTTCCACCGTTTTCTCTGATTCCCTTAGTTCTAAGGAAAATCCTGCGATCTCAGTGCCGGATCCTCCTTGTAGCTCCACTTTGGCCAACGCGATCTTGGTTCGTGGATCTTCTGGATCTTCTGATAGACGATCCTGTAGAACTCCCCCAGGTTCCGGACCTTCTGTCACAAGGTCGGAACAGGGTCCTTCACGACAATCCTTGCGCTCTTCGTCTTCACGCTTGGATGTTATCCAACAGCGAGTTAGACAGAAGAAATTTTCGGCAACAGTTGCCTCTATTATCTCTAAAGCCAGGAGACAATCTACTCGATCTGTCTACCAGGCAAAGTGGAAGGTCTTCCGTGATTGGTGTATCGCACGGCAGATTAATCCGGTCAAAGCTCCTGTCAGAGAAATCGCTAACTTTCTAGTTTTTCTTTTTAACGAGAAAAAACTTGCGGTCAGTTCTATCAAGGGTTATAGGTCTATGTTATCGAACACGCTTAAGTTTCACAGATCCTCTTCCCTTGGTTCGGATCCTTATCTTTCGGAAATTATTCGTTCGTTTGAACTGTCTAGGCCAGTTTCTCGTTCGTTAACTCCGAAGTGGGATCTTTCTTGTGTTTTACTGGCTCTTACTAAGGCACCTTTTGAACCTCTTTCTGAGGCGTCTCTACTGCACGTAACATGGAAGACGGTCTTTCTTATAGCAATGGCGTCTTCTAAACGTCGTTGCGAAATTCATGCCTTTTCTACTGAGGAAGGCTATTTACGCTTTAACAAATCTGATGGCTCTGTATCTTTGAGCTTTCAACCTGGTTTCCTTGCGAAAACCCAGCTCCCTTCGGTCTGTCCCCCTCCGGTAGTTATTCCGAGCCTTGCTAGGTCTTGCTCCAGGGGAGATCCTGATCGGCTTCTTTGCCCAGTTAGAGCCTTGAAGTTTTACCTCCAGAAGGTTAAATCTTTACGGGGTCGTCGTCTTCGACTTTTCCTCCCAATAAAAGGGGGGGGCGAAGTTTCGGCAGCATCAATATCTCGTTGGGTAGCCTCAACTATCAAGTTTGCCTATTCGGATCTTTCGGACAGGGATCTATCCTTTTTAAGAATTAGACCACATGAGCTCCGTGCTTTGTCTGCTTCTTGGGCTTTCTTGAATAAATCTCCCATGGACGATATTCTCAAAGCGGCCTCTTGGAAGTCTTCTACTACGTTTTCTTCCTTTTATCTCCGCTCACTGGCTAACCAATCACAAAACCTTGTGGATTTGGGTCCACTTGTAGTGGCTCAGACAATAGTTTAATCATCATGTCTGACGCCTCGGCGGCTTTGGTCGTTTTCTACTTCGGGTATCGCTGCAATCAAGGTTCTTTGTTAGCAACCTCCCGCCTTAGCGACGAAGTCATACCTGAAGTAATAACAGGTAACGTATTTATGCTATTAAAATGAAATTTTTGAAGTAAAATTAATTTTAATTAGTAAATACTTACCTGTTATTACAGAGTCCCACCTCCCTCCCCGCTTGCTGGCGGTTGTATCCCTCGATGGCTTCATATACAATTGGAGAACGGGGGTTACACTTCCGGTAACTAGGGGGTTTAGGGAATGGTTTATTTTGCGGACTCTGTTTTGGAAGCTGTGCACAAATAGACACATACCTGAAGTAATAACAGGTAAGTATTTACTAATTAAAATTAATTTTACTTCAAAAATTTCATTTTAGGATCACTTGGTCAAAGGTAAAGTGACCTCGAATGTGAAAATTATGTGTAGGGGGGCATATGTATCGTTCGGACAACTCTTGTAATGATAAAAATGTGCAAAATAGTTCCTGTCTAGTAGCTTTATCGGTTAAAAGTGAAATGGAAATCAACTAGTATACAGTACAGCTGTTTTGTACAACAATCTACCACTTGACTATCTTACAGTACATTACAGTTTTCAACAATCTACCACTTGACTATTCTTGCTGTTTATATGAGCTCTAGCATTTTTCGATTGTAGGGGGAATTTTGCTTGAAAATGGAGGGAAAAAACATACTTTTTGGCTTGGGGAATGGTGCCCAATATTGTAACTAAAAATGGAGATTGAGAGCCCTGCATGTGGCATGTTACAATACCCAGTCACATCATCCTGACACTGGGTCAACCAGTCCTGGAAATACCCTTATGTGCTGAACGCCAAGGAAGAGAGATATACCAGTACCATTTTTAATGACTTTAATATGTTGTGGCTGGGGATCTAACCCATGACCGTCCAATTCTGGGGCAGATGCTCTAATCACTTGGCCACCTGGACTCGTAAATGTATTTGTATAAAATGATGTGGCAAGTAACTCTGATCAATAACCATACCAGTAACAACATTCATGAGATGTACTCTAATATCAATTTAAGAAATGATGTAATTCTTCTCCAATGAATAAATGTTGTTTTGGATGAACAAGTGGATGTAATTAGGTATTATAGCAATATATAAACAGCAGATGTAGACCAAGCAGGTCCCCTAGCTGTCAGGCCACAAGGATACAGTTACACAGAAACTTGGTTTGCATTGATCACAGAATGGGGGCTTGGATAAAATGTTGGCCTCTTGATAGTGTTTCTATATTGATCTCTTGTCTTTCTGTGCCATAACCAACAGTTACTATTTTGTATGTAACAAGTTGCCATGTGGAATAGACTGTATTCCAGGTCTGAACTCCAGTTCTGATGTCAGGGTCTGATATTCTCCAGGTCTGATAGGTCTGAAGTCCAGGTCTGTTAAGTGATATCCAGGTCTGATGTTATTCAGGTCTTTCTTGATGTCTTGCCTGAAAATGATGATCTGCCACATCTTTTGATCATAGCTTGTAACATGAGAGGATGTGCCTATCAGGTAAGGATCAAATTTTTATAACAATTCTATTGAACTGACAAACTTCTAAGAATTTACTCAACAGTTGCTTTCACTTTGTAGAAATATTCAACATGTCTTATCATAAAAGACTGGCAGCAGAACTTTGTCTGTAGCAGTATGATTGAGTTGCAGAATGCATGCATGCCCTCAAGGGTTTCATACACACTTTCCATTTGCGCCTGTTTTTGATATATATTGCATGTTCGTAGAATTAACTTTCTACCATGTTATACTGTTATTTAAATTTGATTATCTGTCTTTAATCAAGTTAAGACTTAATCATAGGCTTAAAGCTGAAGAAATGTATGGCTTATTTTAATTGCTTGTATATTAAAATTTCCCGAATGGATTGTTTCCGTGTTCATGTTATGCGGTAAAGTACCTGAATTAGTATAGTAGTAACATTAAAGGGATTAAAGTAAAGATAATGTAGAATGGTAATACGATGCAAAAATTGTCATCAGTGAAGTGTTTCATATGGATGGTCATCTTTTGGTCATATGGGGATGGTGAAACAGAGTTATATATTCTATATGATTGTGCTGATGTGTATAAGGTTCGGCATGAAACAGGTCCTAAATATGTGTATATAAGAAAAGTGTTTGATAAAAACAGCTGTATATTTAAACAACTGTAATTCAGTCAGAATGCTTCACTGAAATTTTGTGGAAATGTAGCATACAACACATACATTTCAGCTTGTTGTCAACAGACATTTTTTTCCTCAAAGTATAGACATTTTCTACCAATGAAAATCGTAAAAATAATCTTGGGTCATTATTTGTAAAAGGGTCAAAAGTGAGGTTAGATAGCTACACACACACACACACAAAGCAGCAGTACATTAAATCTTGTGATTTTCTTCAAAGAAACAAAGGTTAAGTTTCCTGTTGACTGCAATTGCTTTATTTATTGCCATACAATCAGTGTGTATAGACAGTTTTATCCCTTACAATGCTGTGGGCACTTATGATTTCCTGCGTGACCAGTGTAGACCAACATTGGCCTGCACATCCGTGCAGTCTGATCATGGTCTGCACTGTTTGCTATGCAGTTAATAATTTTGTCAGTTAACACCCCCACAAATAACTAATGGCACAATCCAAAATTAAGAAAGGACCAGTCCGAATCAGAAATTTAGCATGGTAAGGGTTAATTCTCTTACCTTTGTGAAGTAAAGGATGTTTGGAATGAAAATGTCAGGATCATCAAAGGATGCCTGATTTTCATCTGACTTGAAACTGTGATTTGATTCATTAAAGCCAGATACACCCCTGGCAGTTAAAGATGTAAAACTCTGGTGTTGTCAGTTGTTTGTGGCATACAGTGTACAGACTTACCCCACCCAGTCCCTTATCTCCCAGGGCTACGGCTGGGTGTCAGTTTTACTGTTGTTCCATTACTGCTACTGGAGAAACACCATTGTAAAAATGAATGTTTATATTACCCTCTGTCAGGTGGCTGCCGGCACTCAATAAATTACATCTCTTGTAATAGTCTAGACAATGACGAAAGATGAAAAGCTTTGATTTTTAGAATTTATTGCAAATTCATGTGATAAAAAGTAACACAATTCATCTTTTAAGAAGGCATTTTCTTTTGTGAGAGATAATTGAAAAAAATGAGGAATATTTCATTTTAGTTTGCGTATCAGACATTAGACCTGTGTCCTTATAGAAAGAAGAGGTTTATATAAAAAAGGATTTTAGAAAAAATGCTATTATTGAATTAAATAGATATGACTGTTCACTTTTAAATGTAGCTTTTTTTTCTTAGATATGGAGGTAAAGACAAGTACAGCCTTAATCTTCACCTAATGCATCCACTGGCTATCTTGACATTTCAGTGTTAAGTGTAATTACTCAATAGATCTTGTATCTGAAACACTTAAGTCAGGAAATCAACCAGACCTTTTAGCTTATCCTTATTATAGCATGGTTTGTGCCATACACTTTTCCTGTTCCCAAATATTGCTGTTTTCTTTCTGAGTAACTTTCATTCAACTGGTAATTTAAAGTACAAGGGATTTAAAATTGACAAGAATTGTATGTGTATGTTTTGAAAATAATCATTTTAATCTTATTACCATAGTGTGTCATGCACCTTGGAAAAAAATATCTCAATTTTGTAATGTGCATCTCTTTTTTTTTGTACTTCAAGGAGGCCACCATCAAAAGAAATTTCTTAAAAACATTTGACATGAGTGACATTTCTTGACCAAATTTTGAACATGCATACCTTATGTGAAGATAAAACTTTGATGTGCTGTTTGGGGCTTATGGGTCAAAGTCACTGTTACTAAAAACAGACTTTTGTAAGCAAAATGGATTTTTTTTTTATAACATTTGTCTGGAATGAGATATCATAATCAAATATGGTACTTGTGTACAGTCCATTGCGATGAAACAAAATGCGATGGAGCGAAATGTTGGTGTAGTACAAAGTTAGTCTCATGTCAGTCTTAGGTCCTGGCAGAATTTGTCCCTGATGGGTCAAGGTCATTGCTTCTAAAAACAGACATCTGTTGATGCTTACAGTAAGTGTTTGTTCCCAAAATGGATTTTTCTTTCATAAGGAATGAAATATATGATGGGGCTGCTGTGGCCGAGTGGTTAAAGTTGTGGATTACAAATCTTTCAGCCCCTTACCGCTGTGGTTCGAATCCCGGTAGGGACTTCAGATTTTTCATGTGAGGAAGCCTTCCAGCTGGCTTGCGGTAGGTCGGTGGTTCTACCCGCGTACCTCTGTGTACTCAGGGTCTTCCTCCACCTGTAATTAGCTGGACGTCGCTATATGATTGAAATACTACCGCAGCAACGGTAAACCCCAATACAACAAATATATGATAAAGCTTGCAATAATTTTAGCTTGTGTAAAGATAAAGCTGTTATGAGCTGTTGAAGAGCTGTTTAGTCAATGTCACTAAAAAGGACTTTTATTTTTTTGTATTGTTTAATAGGAATTAGATATTTTATGTATTAGACATATTTATCTTCTGTATGAAAGGTAAATTATTTTTAGGTTCATTTTTGACTGATTTTTCATATGACTTGCTTAGAAAATTTCCATTTACTTAATCCAAAGTTACTGCACTCAGCTTTTAGAACCCACTTCCATACAGTTACAAAGTAGTACATGGGACTATAAGTCACTCTTGTCTCTAGCCATATCATCATCTCATTTGTTAAAACAGAGGCCATATTCAAGTTACAAATCTAGCACTGATAGCTTGCACATGAATATGTTTTCTGTAAGAAAAAAATAACAAGTGGGTTATATTTTACAGTTTCACAGAAAGGGCCCGTCTTTTAAAGAGGACCCTTTAGTTGACATCGAGGTCATCAGATCAGATCAGGATAATCTGTTATGTCACATTCCACTATAACTGAGGGTAGGCTATGTTAGGGGATTAAAGCTACCTTGTTGTTATGTTGCGTGAGGGCAGACCCCTACTGTACAGATGGGGTTTAAATGATATGGTCATTACAGGCGCTAGCCCCGCCTCATGTTGGATCATGGCTCGTTTGTAAAGCTGATAAGAAGTCATTTTGATTTTCATTTACTCAGGTTAATCTGCAGGGGATGAAGTCAATGGTTGAGGTTATGGTGCTCTGGATGGATTAACTATTAATAACATTTGGATTTAAGTTGATGCTGACAAAAGTTAGTGTTACTTTAGTGATGTTTAATTATGCAGGTAAGTGTCATCACCTGGTCATTTTACATCAAGCATTATACATTTCATATAGACTCATTATGGTGCATTGGCAACAGTGCAGACCCATCTGAATCAGGTTCATACAATACTGAAGCTCAGATTCTACACAGTCTGCATGGCGAAGATGAATACCATTCTAAGTTCAGTCAATTAATATTCATCACATCATAAATTTGTATATGAATATGTATGAAGTAAATAGTTAAAAGAGAGAGGGAGAGTTTGGTTTTATAAAAAAAAAAGCTTAAAAGTGCTTAAAAACATACCATGTAAATAGTAATTAAAAAAAGTAAATTTGATTCCAAGTTAATATGCATAATGAAATAAAGATTACCATACTCTTAACATTATCATGTACCAGTGTGTATATTGAAGCACTCATTATCTAGGACCAATATGGCATTTTAGGGAGCTAGAAATAATTGATGTTCAGCCTATGGCTATTATATGAATTTTGATATGAATTGGCCATATGTGCAGTTTAATAGGGTTTTTGACAAATGTGAATTGTGTAATCTGTTTATTTTGTAAAAAAAACCCAGAAAAACTGCCACCATTTTAATTGAGATTTCAAAAAAAGTATACGTTTTTGTTACCAAATGATTCTGAAAGCTATTATTTTTTTGCCAATGTTAACTGAGTAAATAATCAAGTACCTTCCTTATCTGTTACTCTGAATTATATCCTTTTTTCTGCTTTCATCTCTCAACAAATCTCAATTACATATATTTTTATCAGGATAGAATGAAGTAAAAGGTATGAATATTACATTCTTTAAATCCAGTTGAGTTGCAGTTTTTAATTCAGGATGTCTTGATCTAAAGCACATCAATTGATATTAAAGCATAGCCTAAAAATTGAGTTAGTAGATTCTGTTTTTGAGATTTTGCAGCATTAGAAAAAAAAAATCATGATGCAAATTCATTCTAAATCCATGAGACTGATTTAAGGTTCAGCCTCTGGATTGACTTAAGTGATGAATTTCCCAGAATTCAACTTTTTATATTCCTCAGATTTATTGATTGTAATGTGCAGTAGAGTATATAAGAGGACAGGGGTACCAATCTCCAGCTGAGTCTCAGATCAGAAAATTATTCATTGGGCATGAAAGAAGGGGGCATGTTTCTGTCAAATCTTTCCTAATCTGAAACGCAGATATCCATCAGAAACCAGGTTTGTAATGTACATTCCAGATTGACTGCAGGTTTGAAAATTGAATTACCAATCAGCATCTTTGATGAGTTTACCATGGCAGATGCAGCATAAAGGGAGGGAGGGGTGGGGATCTGCAAAAAGTTGCTATTCCTGCACATTACACCTGTAGGGTGATGGATAGACTAGCCCCTTGCAATTGGCTGAGGACAGTCCAACATTTTCAGCTATCTTTGATTTATTAAGGTGACATATTCTGAAACTGAAACAATCTGCAATTTTTCCTTTGCATATTTTAATGCACTTAAAGTTGATCACCATTTCTGTAAACAATTTTTTTTTCTCTCTCTATTAGGATCACCCTTCATCTTCTGTCATGTGACATCAGCAATTTCTGGTAAAGGACATCTCCTCTGTAACCGCTTTGTAGAAACTAATGAAACTTGGCATGAATGATCCTTCACAAAAGTTGCTAAAATAAATTTGATCCATGCAGGACTCTGGTTGCCATGGCATCCAACAATTTTATTTTAGAAACTTTAAAATTCTTCTTCCGTTAATCCAATGGTCAGAAATTAATTTCATTCAGCACAAATGGTCACCTCATGACTGTCTACC
>CM037779.1:79158607-79208607 GCA_021229015.1 Solen grandis
TTTACTTCCTGTGTCTTGAATATTTATAGGTATATAATAAAAAGAAAATTATGTTGCAGTAGCTTTTCATGGCTTTGTATTTTGCTACTCAAAGCGTAGGAAATATTTACATCTCACTCGACCTTCGCTCTCGCGAGATATAATTTTTCCCACGCTGCTCATAGCAAAATAAAAGCCACAAAAAGCTACTGCAACATAACATTCCCTATATATTATGATACAGATCTATTTACAATGAGATTCATTATGCAACCAAAATACATGTATAGTGTCATTCAACCTTCATTTAATATATTGTTGTTTTTATATTGATGTATGGTGGATTTTCATTGATGATCATGATTGTGATTTCAATACAAATACTTGGACTTCAAAGAAAATTATATAGGTAAATAATGGATTGTATTTTCTTTCAATTTTTAAGACTCAATTTACAAGCTGTCTGACTGCAATATTTTACCAAACCTGTAAATCTTTGTCCTAGCTAAGTTCATTTGAATAGATGACATTTCTCTTCACATTTTACGGTAATGTGTTGTGGAGTTATAGAGTTCAGATATTTTAGGAACAAGTCACTAAGACGGTATATACATGACAAAAAATGTATAAAATGTGAAACTCACCAGGTTTCTTGCTCTCAATACTGTGATAGTGATCGTCTCTGGAGGGCGAATCTGTGGAGGCTCCGAGTCAGCCATGTTGATATATTGGTGGACTGTGACAATCTGATATAAACATGATTAAGACATATTTAAATCATATCTATTGTATACAGAATAATCATTATAAATGAAAATTTCAAGTTTTTCCATCACTTTAAAACTGACACTTTCCCTCACTTAAAACAATGATTAAGTTCAGTGAGTATTACCATCATCATTTACTGACCTCTCTATTATTATGCCATAAAATGGAAGGTCTTCCAGTGATATGTCATACAGTAACTGTTGTATACCTGCATCACCATAAAGACTCAAAATGGATACTGAGCTTGACAATTAACACTGACCAAATGAGTTTTCTTGCATCTGTCTGCAAACAGGTCAGAATGGATCTTTGGTAAAATAGACACCAAAATTAGATATGTTGTGTAGTTTTCCTTTAAACGCATGATGTATTTTGAAAAAAGTTTTTGGGGATATATACTTATTCAAAGGGGACCAATCATCATGAGTCATGGCCTGTAATCAGCCTATATCAGGGTATAAAGTAAAGACCATCATTATTTAAAACTCTTTAAAAAGCCAATAAATGACACTGGGGTTAATGTTAATTCTTATTGCCTCAAAGGACCCAGTATAAATTGTGGTAAAGTATGAACTTTAATTTGGAACAGCAGCAAACTTTCCACCGGTAAATTTTTCTAAGATATTAATTTTCTACTGTTGAATTGTAAATATTTTTTTAAGTTATTGTTCAATTAAGTTAAAATATTCTTTTTTTATTGTTTACGAAGAAAAACTTCTTAATTCAATCCCCTATTTTTAAATCAGGGGTGATTCATTATGTCGTAATCAGAATTGAAAGTAATTTAAAAATTTAAAGAAAATGCTTGTTTTTGGATTACTACAATAATCAGGTTACTCAATACACTTTATATGGCTAGACTACACTGGTAAGCATTATTTTCTACTCATGCACATGAGCTGTAGGTATGTGTCTATTGCTAGGTCAAGTTGGGTTAGGGAATAAGCTTAAGGGTTTGGATTAGTCTGTGTATGAGCAAACACAATTGATACTGGTAATGTACATTTGCCCTATTCATACAAACATGCTTTTTCTTCCTATAAATATGCAGGACCCACTCTGGGGAATTTTTGCAAATTTTCAGACTGAACTTATATACTGAGGGCCACGAATATATACTGAGGGCCACGAATCTCGCGGTAATAACACTTTAACGACGAATAAATTATGAAAAACAACTTATCAAATCTAATTGTCTTCAAAAACTGTGACTTTCATCTAATTTCTTCAAAATGACACATTTGTACAACAAAGACATCACTCAATAACAGTTTAATTAGGTCACCAATTGTCATACTGTGGCAGCCATTTGTAATCAGGGGAGGCTATTAAACTCGCGGTAGACTGGTATAAAAGGCCAATTTTAATTGAAAATAACTAGATTAGATAGTAATGATGGAAAAATTAGTGGTTTCACAGTCTAATCAATTTGCATAAAATATAATACTTCAAACCTCAGTTTGACAGTTCAAAATTTTGACAGACGACGGATGTC
This sequence comes from Solen grandis, assembly GCA_021229015.1. NCBI lineage: Eukaryota > Metazoa > Mollusca > Bivalvia > Adapedonta > Solenidae > Solen > Solen grandis. The sequence continues at coordinate 79,160,850 of CM037779.1, forward strand.
AATGTGAAGGATTTAGGTTATTTTAGGAATATGTGAGTGAAAATAATGCTGTTTTTAGATAAAATGTTAAAATCATATTATTTCAATATTTAATTACCCAAATTGGTGGCATATTGTCGGAAAATATTTCTTTTGTAAACGTGAAGAAATTGGGTCACGATTGTTTATGTTTATAAAGGCTAGGGGCGCTTTTCTAAATACCGCGAGTTTAGTGATACCGCGAGATTAATGGCCCCGAGTATACTTTGTTCCTGGGAAGTTCATGAAAGATTTTGGCACACATACATCATTTAACAACCCGCCCCTTTATTTTGCAGAAATTTTATATATGGTGTTATATGCGTGAAAGTATAAAGACAATTAACTTGAGGCACTTTTAAAAAAAAAAAAGCCATCACCGTTCACAGATATCAGTAAAAAATATAAACTGGGTCAAGACAAGCAGAGGGAAGAACATCAACATACTGTACGGGTAGATCACAGGTAGAAAGGTAGGTAGGTAGGTATGAAATGGATTTGATCATTTTAAAAAGTGGAAGACGAAATTCAAATTACTATATAATTAAATGTCTTTTACGTGAAAATGATGCAAATAAATAGCGCAGAAATGTTTTGTATATTTTCGGCTTGCTACATACACCCACGAAAACACATTAATATTCTACTTAACTTAAAACACCATCACTGTTTTATGTTTTAAGTATATTTCTTTCTTCAAACACATAAATGTTATGTCTCTACATTCTTATATTGCAGTTCATATTAAAACGCTGTTGTCTAAAACATACCTGATCAAAATGATGTTCTGTGTATAGTATTAAGTTGTCCGAAGTTGTCACTAGGGAAACGTCCACTTCCTGTTGGAGCTTGTTTATCAAGTTATCTCCCCTTAATGGTTTTTACTGCTTCCGATGTCAACAAAAATATGGAACAGCTTGTAGGTTATAAGTTGATCTGAATATTAGATATACTTTCCTATGTAAAATTTGGGTGCATCGCAAGGTTACTGATAAAACTTTTTAATCAACTGAGTGCACGATCCTTATCACTTTCAAAAGCAAACGAATTTTTATACACTATGTTCAGTATCCTTTAATTAACTGTGACATCTTCAAAATATCAAGTGCAATGTATTTTAATGCTGTTGCCCAATAATTTCTGTGACGGCCTAAAAGTGAGAGATTTGTGTAAGCTGTCCGGTGGCTCAGTCAGTAGAGCACTTTTCTTGTAAGCCAGAGGTACAGGGTTCAAGTCTGGGTCATTTTCATTGCATCAACTTAGTTAAAACAGTTTCTTACAATTTTTATTTATCTTCTCTTGATGGATCCTGGCTAACAGTTGATTGTGTCACAGTACTGATTACTCACAATAGGGGAGAAAGATGTGTATGCGACTTGGTGGATCAGTCGGTAGAGCATTCGCCCTGTAAGTGTTAGGCCTAGTTTTGAGCCCCAATCAGGCCCACATTTTTCTCACCTGTGACATTTAGAGCCCAATGTGGATCACAGCCGCATAAACATCTTTCTTCCCTATTGTGAGTAATTTGAACTGTGAAAGCTGGCCCAAACTCTGTGCCTGGGTTTCTGTATAGCATCACTGTCATCACACTGGCTTTAAACAGGTTTTATCCCAGCAGCGTAAACAAGAAGATCATCATAAGCAATGTCACTGTCTGTTCAATTGTTGTAAACTAAATGAAGTTTACAACCTAAAATGTGTTGTAAGGAAATCATATTGTGCCATAGAACCCATATCATCAATGCCATTTACCCTAAATATTTGGGTAATTATGCAGATATACTGTCAATTTGTTACTCTAGACAGTGATCAGTACAAACTTTAATTTATTTTAAAACACCAGTATTTCAAAAATTTAATAAACGCCACTGCACACTGCACCCCCCCCCCCCACACACACACACACTGCCATTTCATTTTCATGCCTGAAAATAATTAGCATGTCACCTTGTGTGACTATTTCTTTTAAGGAATCTTGAAAAAGCACACTTGCCTGTATGTTTATCATTGTGTAGCTTGTACAGCTGTCGGGTCTTTAAAACCGTTTGCTTTTTCTGAACCCTTAAGCATAATCTGTAACTGCAAATAAAATATTCTTGTATTTTGCAGACCCTTACTTTTTCATTCTAGTATTTCAAGGGTTGAAATAGCTAAATGGCAAAACTATCTTAACTGCATATAGAAATAGGAGATGGAATTGTAAATAATTATTCTTTTGGGACTGATTTTTAATCATATTTGCCTATATTTTCAGGGTAGGACCACAAAGAAATAGCAGAAAAGCATGCATCTTGCACAAAAAATAGCTTCCCTTATTGAAAGTAATGCTGACATTGAGACATTCCGTCATGTTGTCGCGGAATGTGATGACCCCGAGCAGCTGGATGAAGTGGTGTATGGAAGCACACCCTTATGTTTGGCATGTTGGCATAGGCAACCAGACATGGTGCTGGCCCTCCTGGAGGCTGGGGCTAGTGCTGACAACAAGGATGGCTATTACCTGAAGACCCCCTGCCACCATGCGGCTGAAATCCTTGGTCAGCCTATTATCATGCAGTATTTAATAGACTTTGGAGCAGATGTCAATAAGAAAGACAGTGATGGGAACACACCATTACATATTGCTTGCTCTCAAGGGAATTCTAGCTGTGTGGAAATTCTTGTGCAGAATAATGCCAAACTTGATGAAACAGATCATTATGATGAAACTCCATTGATCCGAGCTTGTTTGGCTAAAAATGAATATATCATTGCACGGCTTGTTACTGCAGGATGTGATGTGAATTTTGACAATGGGCACTCCATGAGGATCCTTGTACAGTCCGAGAAGTCAATGCTTCAGTCAGTTAAGCTTTTAGTAGAATACGGTGCAGATCTAAGTCTGCAGAACTATCTAGGTCTGGCTTGCTCACAGAATAATTATGATGTAGTGCAATACTTGTTGGAGGAAGGTGCAAATGTAAATGCACAAGGCAATGTGCTGGACATCAGGGCTCTACACCAGGCATGTATTGGGAATGCTGACTACAATATTGTTCAGTTACTGCTGGAGTGGGGTGCAGACGTGAATGTAGCATCTCTGACACAGGACACTGCCCTGCACTATGCCTGCCAATCTGTGGATATTCAAAAAGTTCAAGTATTGTTGAACTATGGAGCAAAGGTCAATGTAATGGATGCAACAAAACTGACAACTCTTGGTGCACTCTTGACCACACGATTTGATGATGAATTGTTTTCAGACTATATGAGAATTGCAAGATTACTGCTGGCTGCTGGTGCCAGCATCACTTCTGAAGAACTTGCAGGACTGAAGAAAGAAATCCCAGTGGCTTTAAGTCCCATACAAACTGAGATGCAGATAGCAAAGTTTCTCAACTTTCTTCAAGAAAGTACAAATCAGCCTAGACGGTTAATAGAAATATGTAGATTAAATATAAGGCAATCACTGGAATCAAAAATAGATGAAAAAGTTTTCAGATTGCCACTCCCAAAATATCTTAAAAGCCTTTTGCTATTTTCAGATGTTTTAGATGATTTGGAATGTTTATCATTTGCAAACAGATAGTATGGATGCCACTTTAATTTATTTTAGTAATAAACATCTATAGTGCAGTATAGGCTTAAGCCATCTAAATGCTTTTCTTAAATTTGGTGTAATGATGCACTTGCAATTTTATCTTAAGAAATATTCCATTGTAGAAATCATATAAGGAAGAAAAGCTTAAAAAGCTAAAAGCTTTTGAGCCAAAAACAAATTATGTATTTTCACCGAAAAGTTAGCTACAGATGCTGGGTAAATAGTCATAGTTGTCTACTAATTACACAAGACATTGTTTACATGTTTTGTGGATTTGATGACACTTAAGAAAGCATCCTATTTTTGAATGGTACAACAGTTAATTGATGTTGTAACATTGTAGTTTACATACATGATCAATGCTATGGCTTGACTTGAGTTGACTTGACTATTTGAGTTTACAGTCGTTTCGACAGTATTTCAGTCATATAGCGACGTCCAGCTAATTACAGGTGGAGGAAGACCCCGAATGCACAGAGACATCTGGGTAGAACCACTGACCTACCGCAAGCCAGCTGGAAGGCTTCCTCACTTGAAAATCCAAATGACCCTGCTGGGATTCGAACCCACATGGTGAGGGGCTGAGTGAGTGTTAAAGTCAGCTACTTTACCCTCTCGGAATGCTATGGCTTGTTTTAATGCATGTATAAAATTAGCTTTATTTAACAACACATTTTATAAGTAATAAAGACATAACATGTTCCATTTGTTGATGGGGATTTTGGTATTGATCTTTTAAATGAGAACTGGTTTTTATGGGTTTTTATGCAATTATGGTTTGACCTAGGTGATAAGCCATTGCATTAACCTCTGAACCTTTATCTTAAATAGATACGTTTTGATGCTTTGGAAACAGGGCAGACCCAGATCAGACAGTTCCTAGAAGGAGCTGACTGATCAGAGTCTCCTCTATTTGCTCATACAATATTGTGGCTAAGAATATATACCGACTGCAAGGCAAGGAAAATTCCATTGTTTTGTAGGCCTTTAAAATTAATTACTATTCATCAATTTGTACATGAATATTCATGAGGTAATGGGTCATATTGACAACCTCCACTGGTTTATTGATGGAGCAACATCATCACCACTCTTTTCCTCGGTGTTCTCAACTAAAGTGCATCATAGCTTGTGTCTTGTTCAGTTTTATTCTCAATAACATTATGAAGACTAATGAAAAAAAAATATTTTAGACATGCTTTGTTAAACTAGACATTTTAGTGACCAACCCGGTATTTTTAGTTGTTTGGAACAACCTTCCAGTATTACATTGTTTGTAAACACCGCATTGCTGTTTGAATGATTTTTTGTTGACTATTTTGAATTATTGTTAAAGATTAAATAATTCCAAATGATGTTTGTTACTTACTTTGTCAGATACTTGTGAAATGCCAGGTTGTCAGTTGTACCTTTCCTTCAGTTTTATACTTTTGCAATGGAGAGGGAATATTATAGTATTGGCTTGTGTGGTCAATAATGATAATCTGTGAATACAAGGTGCCCAGAAAATTAACCAATTGTTCATGATACACTGACACATAGAGTGTCACCTGAGATGGCTGGCACCTGGTCTGCTGCATTGACCGCTTAAGATGGATTAATCTTACCGTTAGGGACAACATTTCTTGATCATTTAACCCCCTTCTTTTTATTTTTTTGTAAACATGCAGAGATGAGCATAATAGAAAAAAAAACTGTGTGTTCATAAGAAATCTCTTGCTGAATCAGATTTATAATCTGCTATTGAACAGTTTTTTTGCCAATTTTATCATGGACCAAAACTGGGTGGATAACATATATACACCTGTTGTTTAAGAAGTTACATAGAAAAACAACTACAAATTGCACTGAAAGAGGTTTCTCAAAGAAGACCAACACAACTATAACAGAGACATTTATTATAAAAAAAGGTTCTACATAACAATAAGTCATGACATTAAAGGTACCTACAAATATATTACCTGAATATAATAACCTGAACCTCTTAATTTCATGAATGTATACACTAGTTACTGGATCCAAACCCTTTAACCCTTTCCCTCATAGAGGATACCATGAAAAGACCTATGCAAACAGCATAAAACCAGATCAGCCTGCGAGTAACTCGCAGGCTGATCAGGTTTTATGCTGTTTGCTGCTCCTCAGTGGTCTAGTAATGAGGATTTTGTAATTAAATTTGGTAAGGTTTAACTGTGGTTTTCTGCAGATCAGGCTTTATGTGGTGCCTATTGAGTGCGTCAAAATGAGTCTATATGAGGGAAAGGGTTAATATGCTAGTTATATGTAGTTAATTTTTTTTATGCTTTCTACATACATGTACTTGAAATATGAATAAAGGGTTTGCTACAAAAAATGCCAAGAATTCACAATTAGAAAACAGAGATTTATACATGTATGTTTGGAGTCACTATATTCTAATATATTCGTACAAAAAGGTCAGAGACAAGTTAATATATTCTGGTAATACAGTAATCACAGATGGATACTATGCCCATAAAACATGTACACCAAAAAACAGCCATTCAAATAAACCTGTGACTCACTCATCAACATATGACATATAAAGGTAAATCAGATCTATAATATAGCTGGAATGATAAGGAAATACTATTATAAAGATGGGTTTATTAGATATTTTAAATTTACAGGTATTTCTTATATGTCAATTAGGAAATTAGTTCTTACAACTTAAATCCCTTTATACAGTTCCTGGTTTGGAGCAGTAATTTTTGCCTGGGAAAGTTATGAAAATATGACAATCCATTCCCCAAACAGGGTTTGAACCCACAACTTTTGGATCTTCAGTAAGGTACATTATCAATAGACCACAGGGCCTTTTGTTTATTCGATGATGCTTTACAATGCTGGAAGTACCTGTACCTTTTAAGGTGTATTACATAATTTATCATAAATGTATAATCCTCTGTTTTTTTAAAGGCATAACATAAATAGCAAAATTGTATACAGCTATAACCTCATTAAGAAAGTCCTATGAAAGGATGTCAACAATATATATAATAAGAATCACTCCAGTCAAGATAGATCTACCCTAAGTATTACTGTGATTAAGCACACACATACTTAACAAAGTTCAAATTCCCTTAAAAATAATCCAGTCTGAGTGTGCTTACAGTATGGTTAATACAGTTTCGTAGTTATCAATCTTTTAAAAATATTTATTAAATTTAATCAGGGTGTTTTATCAAATTCTAATAGAAAAACAAGAGGGCCATGATGGCCCTGGATCACTCACCTGGTATCATTAGGCTATGTAAAATCAAGTGACCCCTGGGGCAGAGCCAATTTTGACCCCAGGGTCATGATTTGAACAAAGTTGGTAAGAATCGACTAGACAATGCTACACACTACCACACTCTACTTGGTAGAGGTCAATTAGCCCATGTTACATACCTAATATATAAACTCCAGACCTTGAAGATTTTTCTATTTTTTTTTTTCCAATATAAGTCTATGTAAAATCAAGTGATCCCTGGAGCGGGGCCAAATTTGATCCCAGGGCCATGATTTGAACAAACTTGGTTGTGATCTACTAGACAATGCTACACACCAAATATCTTAACTGTATGCCTTGTGGTTTTAGAGAAGAAGATTTTTCAAGTTTTTTTTCCTATATCAGCCTATGTTAAATCAAGTGACCCCTGGGGCGGGGCCAATTTTGACCCCAGGGTCATAATTTGAACAATCTTGGTAGAGAGTCATAAGACCATGCTACATACCAAATATCTAAACTCGAGGCCTTGTGGTTTCTGAGAAGAAGATTTTTCAAGTTTTTTTTCCTATATCAGCCTATGTTAAATCAAGTGACCCCTGGGGCGGGGCCAATTTTGACCCCAGGGTCATAATTTGAACAATCTTGGTAGAGAGTCATAAGACCATGCTACATACCAAATATCTAAACTCGAGGCCTTGTGGTTTCTGAGAAGAAGATTTTTCAAGTTTTTTTTCCATATTAGCCTATGTTAAATCAAGTGACCCCTGGGGCGGGGCCAATTTGGGTCATGATTTGAACAAACTTGGTTGTGATCCACTAGACAATGCTACACACCAAATATCTTAACTCCATGCCTTGTGGTTTCTGAGAAGAAGATTTTTCAAGTTTTTTTTCTATATAAGCCTATGTTAAATCAATTGACCCCTGGGGCAGGGCCAATTTTGACCCCAGTGTCATAATTTGAACAATATTGGTAGGGAGTCATAAGACCATGCTACATACCAAATATTTAAACTCCATGCCTTGTGGTTTCTGAGAAGAAGATTTTTCAAGTTTTTTTCTATATTAGCCTATGTTAAATCAAGTGACCCCTGGGGCGGGGCCAATTTTGACCCCAGGGTCATAATTTGAACAATCTTGGTAGAGAGTCATAAGATCATGCTACATACCAAAAATCAAAAGGCTATCCTTGTGGTTTCCGAGAAAAATTTTTTAATTTTCCTATATTAGCCTATGTGAAATCAAGTGACCCCTGGGGCGGGGCCAATTTTGACCCCAGGGTCATAATTTGTACAATCTTGGTAGAAAGTCATAAGATCATGCTACATACCAAAAATCAAAAGGCTAGGCCTTGTGGTTTCGGAGAAGAAGATTTTTTAAATTTTCATCTTTAAAATCTATTTTTAGCTCCTGTGACCTACTTATTTACCCAATCAAAATAATTTGAACAACTTTGATAGAGGTCATGATAAGGATGATTCCTGTGAAGTTTGGTAAAAATCCATCCAGTGGTTTAGGAGGAGTAGTTGTTTAAAGGAAAAGTTGACGCAAGACGCACGCACGGACGGACGCCGGACAAAAGGCGATCACAAAAGCTCACCATGAGCACGTTGTGCTCAGGTGAGCTAAAAAAGGGCTGAGTGTACAGATGGACGGTGAGCCACTTGAAAGGGAAAACAAATATGTACATTGTATATGAATATTGAGCAATCATTACATGAAGAAAAATGCTGAATATACAAGGACAAATATTCTATTTAAGTGTTGATAGCATTTCAGCTGAAAGAATTTCTTTGCTAAGCTTGTCAGCCAGGCTTAAGGTTTTGGCTTGGTGTCCTGCATCAAATGAATCTACAAAGCAGAAAATAAACTCAACATTGATACAACAGAAACGACGTCAGTTAAAGTTCACCACCAATTAAAAATCTTGTGTAGTATGTGTGCTAATATTTGCAAAGAAAGCATTCAATACATTACAAACCACTTTTTTGTTCAATTCTTAAGATAACCAAAAATTCTATAAAAAAAAAAAGTCTCCATTTATTCTAGAAATTTCAAGAAAAGTTATTTACCTGGAGACCTAACGAATCAGAAATTTGAAAATCTTTACTGTGATTGTAAGCACAAATCACAAATATGCTGGACAAATAACTCTAATGTGAAAGGGAGTATCCGACACTAGTTTTCAAACTATCTAAAATAGTGTGCCAGTAAACTATGTTATCGTGGTAACTGGTTATCAATAGTAATATGCAATTCAAAGAATGAACACTGTAAGTTCTGCATTTGATTAATACAAGGACCAGAAATCAACTATGAATTTTTGGATGGTTATCAAAATAAGGCAAGATAAGTCAGTATGGTAAGCACTTTGATTAAGTCTGGTAATTATCAATCTACATTTACTCAAGACAAGTTAGAGAGAGGCCACTTTTAAATTGGTCATTTATATCAATTCAAAGGCCATACCTCTAAAGCCTCTACGTTTTTCTGGCTGTTTGTCAAACATGACAAAAATACTGTGCAAATAAACCATGTGACAGACTTTGCCAGTGTTAGAGAACAAACAACAGGAGGGAATGCTGCCTCTCTGTCTGCCTGTAGGTGAATCCATAATATGTCCCCTGCTTATAAAAATGACAATTTGTATCAATTCTCTCAATATTTACAAGTTAAGGGATTTAGAAATCAATACTTAAACTAATGATCAATGCTCAGAAAAAAATGTTCATAGGTTATAAGTTTTCAGCATGCCAGTTTCATACTGTTATACATTATGCAAAAATACACAAATTCATTAATCAACTAAGCAGAATTATTAACTACAGACACTATAAATATATACACTACATACAAATACAACAACAAAAAAAACAACAATTATTGCATCACTGATTAAAACTGCTCTATAATGATTTTTTAAAAAAAAAAAATATAGCATTGTTTCATGATCATACGAAACAAGTTTAATACTTGAGAAACAAAAAATACCAGATCAAATACTAAACTTAAGTATAGACTGAAATTATTTTAGATATTGCTAAATTTATAAAAATAACCTAATATAAAGTAACTACACAAGAAAAAGATTGTATCAAAATACAAATTTTTGGAATGTGCAGAAATATATCAAATTCTTATAACATCAAAAGCCAAATAAAAAGTAACTAGTTAGGCAATGTCCAAAGATTTGTTTTCAGTTATCTGCTTATGTCTTCTAGGCAAACCATGCCTAAGCACTATACAGTGCTGACGCATTGCATTGTGCTAAGTTTCATGAATGTCAGTATTACACAGGTCATTCTATGGACTCCATATCAATCATTTGTTTGTGTTGTCATGTAATGTGGTCCTGTATAATGTGACACCAGAAAGCGTTATAATGGATCTGCAAAGTATTTGGTACAAATCTGACAAGAAATTAAAATCTTACATAAAAAGAAAAAAATATATTAAATTTTTTTTATTGAATACAACTACAAAATTAATGTTTTTCATTTTCATGCTTTTTTTTTATTTTAAATGATATGTACTGGAGATAAAAACATTCTGTCAAAAGGCATCATTATAAGTGTTTACTATTAATGATATTACTAATGACACATGCTTTTTAAAACAATAAATTAAAATGAATAGAAATATATATTTTGAGAGCGTCATGCTTTTTCTATGGAAGATATTTTCTACATTTTGCATGCCATTCTCAACAAATACATTAGAAAAACTGAACAGGTTATATATGAGTATATACTCTTCCATTTGGTTCTGCTCCATATAAAAGCATTATGCATACATTTCTTTTATTGCTCCGGATAATACAACTTGCAGAACATAATTTCATTGTGAAACTTGTCAATGATTAATATTCTTCCTTCTGTACATGGACAAAAAGGTAATTCCAGTTTAATTTTAATTTCAATATTACAATTATTTGATCTTGCAACTCTTTGATGCCAGTTACTGATGTGAATATTAAGGCGCAAACAGCAAATCTTTGACCTCTGGATCAAATATCCTAAAAGGTTGAAAGTTTGTTAAAATTTGCCTTTTAACATGGATTGCTCACAAATCAGCTTCAAATGCAACTTTTTTTTTTTTTTACACTGGTTCCTTTAAACTCCTGTACATTTCTTTTTTCTTTTGGTTTTAGTAACAATTCCATTCATTGTTTCTTTTAAATATATGGGTAATTACCTTTATAATAATTCAATTTACAATTTTCCATCAATTCTATCTATACAATAAAACAATAAATATCAGACTCAGCTCAAATACTGGTGCAAGTGAAGAGCTTGCAGCTGATCTTTGCTAGATGACTATGCTATATGTACATATATTTTGATATCACAGCCTACAACACGGAGAGTCAGTGTGAGGGAGAGTAAATGCAGGGGAGGTAAGTCAGAGGTTAGGTGAGTTATCCCATTCCAGCATTCCTCAGTCAAGGCATTCACCTACAAAGGAAAACACAGATAAAGATACGGAAGGGTGATAAAACAGAGCAATCATTATTTTGAGATACATCAGGCTTATATTGATATATTAATAAAATATAAATCAAGCAATTGCTTAATGTGTTTCCCTACCCCACTTGTATGCATCAATTCAAAGTCAGGTGCAGGAAATATCATTTTTTGAAACAACCTTTTAGGTTCATTTCAACGAAACTAAGACAGGATTATCTTTAAAAAAAAACAAAAAAAAAACAAGAGGGTCAAGATGGCCTTGATTCGCTCACCTGAGAAATTTTGCTTTTATTGCCTTTTACAACATAGTCATACTGAATACAAAATCCACACAGAAGAACAACAATATAATTTTAATTCCACGCAAAAAAGTTTACATGTGGTTCAAAAAACTATGTTAACCCTAGCCTGGAACCAATTTTGACCCCAGGGCCATGATTTGAAAACTTAGTTCAGGTCCACAAGGCCAGGTTACATACCAAATATCTAAACCCATGATCTTGTGGTTTCAGACAAGGGTATCTTTTAAAAATCTTTCATAATTTATGTAAGTCTTTGTTAAATCAAGTGACCCCTGGGGAGGGGCCAATTTTGAATCCAGGGCCATGATTTGAACAAACCTGATAGATGTCCATAAGGCAATGTTACACACCAAATATCTAAACTCCAGGCCTTGTGGTTTCTGAGAAGAAGATTTTTCTAGTTTTTCTTATATAAGTCTATGTAAAATCATGTGACCACAGGGGCGGGGCCAATTTCAACCCCAGGACCATGACTTGAACAAACCTGGTAGATGTTCATAAAGCAATGATACACATAAAATATCTAAACTCCAGGCCTTTTTGTTTTGAGAAGAAGATTTTTCTAGTTTTTTTCTATATAGGCCTATGTAAAATTTAGTGACCCCTTGGGCGGGGCCAATGTTGACCCCAGGGTCATGATTTGAACAAACTTGGTAGAGGTGCACTAGACAATGCTACACACCAAATATCTAAGCTCTAGGCCTTTCAGTTTTGCAGAAGAAGATTTTCAAAGTTTGCATTTTTAAAATCTATTTTTAGCTCCTGTGACCTACTTTTTCAACCAATCAAAATAATTTGAACAATCTTGATAGAGAGCATCATAAGGATGATTCCTGTGAACTTCAGCAGTTTAGGAGAAGATGTTGACGCAAGACGCAGACGGACACCGGACATAAGGCGATCACAAAAGCTCACCATGAGCACATTGTGCTCTGGTGAGCTAAAAAAACGTTGCATATACTGGGTATGTTAAATGCCATTTTTGTCAGCAATTCAAACATCTATCCATATCTATCACTTGACTCCTGTGACATCATTGGGAGAACAGACTTTTGATTGAAATCTATATCATTTGTTATTTCATATTGATGTGTTTTTCCTTTATTAATACAATGTACATAAATTGACATCTGAACAGTTTCTTTCTTTTTTTACTTGAAAAAAAAAAGTTTTGCATTTTATCAGGTTGTGACTACATTTAATCGACAGTATAATATGTTTAAGTCATAAAGTCATATAAGTATGTGATGAGATAAACTAATTACTTGGATACATTAACATGAAAATTTCACAAGTTCTTTTAATTTTATCTAACATATATTTGTGGTAACTAGAAGCTCTGCTCACTGAATGATAATACCATGGCACAGATTCTTCATTTTATAAATCCTGAGCTGAATGAACTTGAAGCTTATTTGTAATGCTTTGTTTTATTTTAACATGTCAATTTCAATTTCGGATCATGTGGTTAGATGAATGAAGTTATATCTAAATTTCTATATTTGGCAGGGATAGTTAAATACAATGTACATGCACCTTAAACTCAGCCTTTCATGTAAAAAAAATAGAAATGCAATATACTGATAATAAAGCATGGTAATTATAATATATAAATATTTACAGAATGAAATTATCAGTTTTGCATGCAAGGTCTTTGAATATATGTACATAATAATCAATAAGGGATCAAGCTATGACTAAATATTTTTTATGGAACATTTCTGAACAAGAAATAAGTTGTGAAAATAAAAATGCAGAACATTTACATGCATTTAAGTGATGCTGAGACAATTAACATTGAAGAATTAATCAGCTTTTAAACATAACATCATGCCTAATGTTCAGATATATTCAAATATAATTATCCAATTATCCAGCTGCTATATTGATATACCATGTAACCAATGGTTGACTAAGTTAACACAAAAGAGCACATGGATTTGTTTGCAATACTGTTTCTTAGCAATTGACCTAGTCATTATTTTAAGATAATTCCCTAAAGGTCAGTGCCTAATTATTTTAAAGATATGGAAATGCCCATTGCTCCATTGACGGTTCCGCAATTCATATGTAATTCCTCCCTCTATTGATATTTTGACAGTTTCTATTCACACCTAGGTCAAGTGCTCACAAACAGTATCACAAACAAAAAGCACATGTTCTTTTGAGTAAAGTAGGTCAACCAATCACCTACACTGGTTGGATAAGCCGGTTAATGTAAACATACTTGATTGACAGTTTAGGAACAATCCTTTGTCCTTGGAAGGACAGACAAGATGGCCTCCGCCCTTAGTGCTGTAAATATGCATTAACTAAATTATTGATATACAAGAGGGCCAGGATGGCCCTTAATTGCTCACCTGATGCTAGAGTGCAAACAAATTGAAATCTGGCTTTATTTTATAGTGAAAGGGGAATAACTAACTTTACAAGCCAATATCAGTTATAATTGAACCCAATTGCATGATTATGGTCATAAACATTGTCTTAAAGTTTAAAAATTATTGTTTAAAAAAATGATGATGGAAGAGAGTAAACAAAGTAAAATCTTGCATTTTTTTTATGTTAAAAGGGGCATAACTCCTGACCTAATTTGCCCATCTCAGCCACAATTGAACTCAATTAAAACATTATGGAAAAAAGTTTAAAAAAAGATGCTAGAGTGTAAATAAAGTGAAATCTAGAATTTTCTTTATATTAAAAGGGGCTTAACTACTGACCTAATTGACCAATCTCAGCCATAATGGAATTATTGATATTAAAAGGGGCATAACCCCTGACCTTATCAACAGCTCTCAGCTTAAATCGAACTCAATCGAGACATTATGGTCATAAACTTTGCCATAAAGTTTGAAGATGATTGCTCAAAAGATGAAGATGCTAGAGTGTAAACAAACTGAAATCTGGCATTTTATGATATTAAAAGGGGCTTAACTCCTGACCTAATTAACTAATCTCAGCCATATTTGAACTCAATTGAGACATTATGGTCATAAACATTGTCTTGAAGTTTGAAGATGATTACTCAAAAGATGAAGATGCTAGAGTGTAAACAAAGTGGAATTGGGCATTTTTTTATATTAAAAGGGGCATAACTCTTAGCCTAATTGACCAACCTCAGCCATAATCGAACTCAATCGAGACATTATGGTCATAAACATTGTCGTGAAGTTTGAAGATGATTGTTCAAAAGATGAAGATGCTAGAGTGTAAACAAAGTGAAATCAGGCATTTTTTTATATTAAAAGGGGCTTAACTCCTGACCTAATTGACCAATCTCAGCCATAATCAAAATCAATCGAGACATTATGGTCATAAACATTGTCGTGAAGTTTGAAGATGATTGTTCAAAAGATGAAGATGCTAGAGTGTAAACAAAGTGAAATCAGGCATTTTTTTATATTAAAAGGGGCTTAACTCTTGACCTTATTGACCGATCTCAGCCATATTCAAACTCAGTCGAGACATTATGGTCATAAATATTGTCTTACAGTTTGAAGATGATTGCTTAAGAAATGAAGGTGATAGAGTGTAAACACTAAAATTGTTGACGACGCACGACGCACAACGGACACTCACGGGATCACAATAGCTCACCCTGAGCTTTGCTCAGGTAAGCTAAAAAATGCATGCAATGAACCACCTTAGTAAGTTCCATGATGCATCATATTAAGCTGCCCTAGAATGATATTTCTATGGTAACCTTTCAAAATTTACCTGATGTAGAAAAGGTACTGAGTGTCATTCTGTCCAGCTTGTTGGCACATCTTGAGTGGAACTCTGAATCACAACAGAAACATGCTAAAGCCATAGTCACACTAGGAACTACACAAACCCAAGATCATAGAAGACAATTGGTTTTCCATCTTTTCAGTATGATCATATTACTGGCAAACTTTATTTTTTTGTCCATCACAGGTGATCTTCACACATTTTACAACTGATTTCAGTAATATAGATATTTAATTATTTTTAAAGGCCCATTGTATTTCATAACGATTCAATTTTCATGAAAAAAAAAAATCTAAAATAACACTGACACATTGTGGACTAACACAAATGATACATTATGTGCAAATATCTTCTGCACAATAACAGTTAAATGCATTGAAAATGTTGATCAAATTAACCAATTTAGTATTTAAGATGAATGTCAAAATACTCTCATTGTTAACATTTTACATTGGCGAGTATTCCTGAGACACTATGTAATCAGAAATAATTTGAATTTGAAAACCCTGTAATCAAATCACATTTTGTTTATCTGCTAGATCATCAATCTACACTTGTTATTTGTTAAAGGAAACATATGGAATGTCCAAGGAAAATTGACAAGGATATACAGAATATGCAAATTAGTTATTTTTGTCAACAATTGAATGCTTTTTAGAAGAGGATTCTTTTTATTTAGGCATTGTAGTGTTATTGTCGTCATTGAGATTGCATCTCGTAACAAATCTGTAGTGCACACTTAGCTTTTCTGTCCAAAGAATATACCTGAACACTGCCTGGATGCATAATGGGCCTTTAACTTAACAGTGCTTATTTTTTCCCTACACAAAATCACTGACAACATGAATTCTATATACATAATATACAAAGCCTCAACCTAAATTTTCTGTCAAAAATAAGATGGTGTTGAAGACTGGATTCAGTATAATGATGTCATAATGTTGCTACACTTCAGTGATAAAATAATGGTCACTTGGAAATGTGTAACAATGAAGATAGCCAATATCTAAATAAACAGAATTGTTTTTATATTGTCAGGACTGACACTAATGAGCAATAGATACATCCCTCACAGTATACATCAGTATATCTTCAACACAAGAGTGTTCCTTGGAACACGTGTCACTTGCTGAAAGAAGCATGATTAAACAAGAGCTGTCAGAGGACAGCAAGCTCGACTATTCAAAATGCTTGTTGGTAAATCAAATGAAATGAATTTCAATTCTCGCCCTTCACATACCCTGTCCATAATAATAGTCAAAAATGATATACCTTGATAGTCTGATACCCCTTAATATTTTTATGATGTCTAAAATCAATCCCATGCCTAGTTACTGAGACATAAGCACAATAACACTGTGCATGCAAAACTTTAACCAAAAATCCAAGTTAGAAAAGGGCCATAATTTGCATCAGTCCAAAAGTTATCCTCCTTAGTTTTCTCATGCCCTTGAAGACACTCCTTAACTTTCTAGTCAATTCCACAAGCAATTTCTGAGATGTAAGCTGTATAGTAGCTTGAATGCAAAAATTTAACCAAAATTCTGAGTTAAAAGGGGGTCATAATTTTTAATATATTCCATCAAGTGTTATCTTCCTTTATAGTATGATACCCCTAAGCATATTAAAGATGTTTCAAATCAATCCCATGCCTGGACACTGAGACAAAAGCATGAAAGTACCTTGCATGCAAAACTTAAACCAAAATTTCTAAAGTAAAAAAAGGGGCCTTAAAGTCCCAGTATCTTATAGATGTTAGACCTAAATCCGATTGCTCTTACAACATATATAATTCAGTTTTGATTTCATCACTGAAAAACCTTGAGAAATGCCTAATTTTCAGGAAAGATTGTATAAGAAAAAATGCAAATTGTGACTGTCTCGTTCTATATTTAGCTCAGAACAATGACAGCATAAAATTAACATACAAAGGATTTTTCAGAAGTTCATGGATTTTCTTCCTATCTCCTCTACTACCGTGTACCAATATTTATTCAGTCTATAGAAAAAAGTCCATGAACTTCAGAAACACCCCATGGACACCGAGACATCCGTGATTTTACTGAACAGTGTGTTTCAGAACAAGCTCCGCCCATCTTTCTCACTATTTTGCCCTGTCTGAACAACTAAGACTTCCGGCCGAATATTCATTATGTGGGCTAAATTAAACATTAAGAGGTTCATCAAACATCAATTGAGGATTTGCTAATCAGAAATTTTGAAAAATATATTTTTCCCAGCTATAACGCACTGGGGCTTTAACTTGTAATATATTCCATCAAAAGTTATCTACTTTGATAGTATGATACTCCTAAACATATTAAAGATGTTTCAAATCAATCCCATGCCTGGATACTGGGATATAAGCATGAAAGTAACTTGCATGCAAAACTTTAACCAAAATTTCTAAGTTAAAAAGGGCAATAATTTGTAACATATTCCATCAAGAGTTATCTACCATGAAAGTATGATACCCCTAAACATATTAAAGATGTTTCAAATCAATCCCATGCCTGGATACTGAGATATAAGCATGAAAGTAACTTGCATGCAAAACTTTAACCAAAATTTCTAAGTTAAAAAGGGGCCATAATTTGTAACATAATCTATCAAGAGTTATCTACCATGAAAGTATGATACCCCTAAACATATTTAAGATGTTTCAAATCAATCCCATGCCTGAATACTGAGATATTAGCATGAAAGTACCTTGCATGCAAAACTTTAACCAAAATTTTTAAGTTAAAAAGGGGCAATAATTTGTAACATATTCCATCAAGAGTTATCTACCATGAAAGTATGATACCCCTAAACATATTAAAGATATTTCAAATCAATCGCATGCCTGGATACTGAGATATAAGCATGAGAGTATCTTGCTTGCAAAACTTTAACCAAATTTTTTAAGTTTAAAAGGGGCCATAATTTGCAATATATTCCATCAAGAGTTATCTACCTTGGTTGTCTGATGCCCCTAAACATATTCATAAACTTTCAAGTCAATACCATGAATGGTTATGAGATACAAACTAGATAGTAGCTTGCACGCAAAACTTTAACCAAATATTCTTTTGCATGCAAAACTTTAACCAAAATTTCTAAGTTAAAAAGGGGCCATAATTCATATTAAATTCAGTCAAGAGTTATCTACCTTGGTTATCTGATGCCCCTGAACATACTTTAAATTTCTCAAGTCAATAACATAAATGGTTATTGAGATATAAGGTTGATAGTAACTTGCACGCAAAACTTTAACCAAAAGCTGCAACGCCGACGCCGATGCCAGGGCGACTACAATAGCTCTCATATTCTTCAAACAGTCAAGCTAAAAAGTGTGACATGCAGATGAAAGAGAAATGATCCCTGTGTGTCACCTCTGCTTACAGCAGGTGACACAAAAACTGATATTTGGGAATAAAGTCTACTGGCAGGTTACATTACTGGGATGAGATCACTAACATTTGACTGCTGGTATCTGTAATACTGCTGAAGCTAGTACCGCTAAGCCCACACAAATTACATCAGTAATCTACAGATATTTCATAAGTGGGGTGTTACCATTGGCTCCAGTCATGCCATCCACATCATCAATGGCAGGGATCCCTTGTCTCCTCAGCTTCTTCCTCTCCACACAGGACTCTATCAGTGCCTGCATCATCCGTGCCTAAAACCATACAAAGGACAAGAGACACTGAAATTCCTTTCATTACAGTTGAGTCTTTGGAATTTTACACCAAAGATTATAATGGTATAAACAAAGTCTGATAACAAGATGTTTCTGAAGCTAAAATAATTCTTTATTTGTTGAAACTGTGACCTTGATTTTGACCTGCATGACCCCTAAGCATGTTCACATTCTAACTACTTGCCCACAAATACCTGTCACATGGAAGTTAAGTATCTAATTAATCAAGGGGGAACTGTACTTCCAAATGTAGGAATGGATATAAATTTCCATATCTTATTTCCTACACAAATTAGATACACCCTGATAAATTCTCACCTGTCTTGAGTACACCTGGAGTATTTTTGTGACACGCCTCTGTGTCCCCTCAGAAGTTGTCTCATTCACCAAGAACTGGAGGAGAAGGCAGGGGAACGATTCGTCATCCACATCAAACTGTGGCTCAACGTAATCCCAGCACAACTCTGTATATGGCACTGCCAGCAACACCTCCTGTTAGCACAGGTTTCTCAATTATCAAGATGTGAACAGCCTTATGTAAATATTAGAATGGTGATGAATAACATCACATCAAATCTGCTGGGGATACACAAATATAATAACACAATATCTTTTTTTTTTTTTGGTAATCCTATTTTTAATCTAATTTCATATAAATTTTTATCTTTGATTAACAATCAGTTGAAAATTTTTATTTCAGATTTCCTGAGGATATCAAGATTTTCATGATTTATAAAATATCTAATTATCACATAACCATTCCCCTTGAAAAGTGGGTTACAAGTCTTCCACATTTTTTTATTATTACACTTCAAATAAATATTGTTGACTTCCATTAAACCTATTAACACTAGTGGCAACTAAGAAATAACATGAGATCACACATCAAATTCCAGTGCAGGTATACTAATTTGATCAATTCCAACTTTCACAAAAATGTGTTGTCCCCAGACACTACCATCCTACCAATACGTCCTGTCCCCAGATACTACCGTCCTACCAATACGTCCTGTCCCCAGATACTACCGTCCTACTGACATCCTCATCCTACGGACATGTCCTGTCCCCAGATACCACCATTCTACTGACATCCTCATCCTACGGACACGTCCTGTCCCCAGATACTACCATCCTACGGACACGTCCTGTCCCCAGATACCACCGTTCTACTGACATCCTCATCCTACGGACATGTCCTGTCCCCAGATACCACCGTTCTACTGACATCCTCATCCTACGGACATGTCCTGTCACCAGATACTACCATCCTACCTACACGTCCTGTCCCCAGATGCTACTGTCCTACCTACACATCCTGTTCTGCAGATACTACTGTCCTACTGACATGTCCTCATCCTATCGACACTTCCTGTCCCCAAGATACTACTGTCCTAACACATAACTTACTACCGGGGTACGGACAACTGCCCCTTAGGACAATAGCCCCTTAGGATAACTGCCCCTAGGACAACTGCCCCTAGGACGATTGCCCCTGAGTTTTAATGAAAAAGAGGACAATTGCCCCTACTTTTAAAATATTACATATTTATACATTAAGATTTATGTACCACTGATTCTTGTGTATATTGAACTGAACATGTACATTGATAAACAATTGAATTTTTTTTCACTGTATGCAAAAAAAAAAGAAATGTTTTTGAATATTCTTCATCCCTCTCCCCCTCCCATCCCCTCTCTCTCTCAGATAATTATTAAATAAAATTATAATATGCATGTTTATTTATTATAAAAACATGGAAATATGCATAGCTTTAATAATAGAAAATAATATATTGTCATTCATTATTTTGCTTTCATCAGTATAATTAGAGAGGGTGGTTGCTATCACCACCTGTTTGAGAATTTTTTTACACCTTTGTATTATAAATTTTAATACATTTATTTATAATATTATATAATATATTGAACTTTTATTATGGGTAGGGGCAATTGTCCTAAGGGGCAGTTGTCCTAAGGGGCAGTTGTCCTACACTCCTTACTACCGTCCTACCGACACAACTTACATCCTTCTCCCTGTCAACGACAGTGACACCGTTGGTATTGATAGCCGTCCATGTCTCAATGTTGTGATTCCTTTTCAAGAAACCCAGCTTACCCAGAGGCTTGTTGATAAAACTGTCAAAGAATGCAGACCTGAAAAGAAACTTATCATGATCAGATAAAGGCCAATAACTCTAGCAACACTGACAAAATCTAGACCAAACTGCATGTGCTTTATGAAATTAAACATTATTTTATGAATATTAATTATGGTGATGCTGGGGTAAACCATGACAATCTTATTAAATTTCAGGAAATTCATTCATTGAACATTTTGAAATTACGCTGAATACACAATTTTGAGCATTTTATTTTTCCATTTCAAGGGTAATACCTAAAGTGAAGGACAGATAACAACTGTTATCCGGAATATATTTCTTGGTCATTATTCAAGCATAAGCACAGCTACACACCCGTAGAAGGGATAATGCCAGCAGATCTCCAAGTAACGTTTGTACAGCTCTCCCTTCACCCGGTCAATGTCCTGCAGCTCAAACTCTTGGGAAACCTGGCGATGCCTGTTCAACCACCTGTCCTCCAGGGAATCTTTAGGTTCCCTGTTCCGCTTCAGGAATGGGAAACCAACAGCAGTTTTCCGGTACATGTGTTCTGGATAGAACTGATGCACTGTTGCTCTGACAACAATATATCATGTAATTTAATAATATGTATGTGTATCAACTACAAAACAAGAAGACTAAGATTGCACTATTTCATTCAGGTGAGTCTCATTTAGTTTTAAAAAAGTGAAATCTATAAACAATTTTTAGCTTTCATATTTCAAGGGCCATACTCCTGACCTACTGTATACCGGGGTAGACATTATAAAACATGGTTGAAAAATTATGACAACCAACAGTGTTGCTGTATTTCATAACAACTGCTTAATACAATACAAGTTATTGTATTAATAAAGTGAAATCTGACAAATTCTGATAATCAAAGGGCCATATTTTCTGACCAAATAATCCAATACATGAAATGGCAAATTGGCATTTTCCTTTAAAGGTGAAAATATCTAGTAATATTTTACTACTGTGTAATTCTCTCTCTTCCAGACAAAAGCAAGATACAGAACATGATATGGACATGAAAGCTTATCATAAAACTAAGGTACCATAATCAGTTTTACTACCATATCTTTGCGAAGCAAAATTATATGAGAGTTCAGTATTGTGTGAGTACTGTAAATGATTATATTTCATGTGGATTAAATTTCGTGGATTCACTCTCCAAAGCGTGGTCGTGGGGACAGATATTCGTGGATTCGTGTTTTTCTGGGAGAAAGATTTGATCGTTTTTTTGTTTTTAAAATAAACACAGCTAATATCAAAATATTTCTATTATCCTTTTTTGGATATTTACCTTAAAATTTTATCCATGATTTATTACTATTTCTTAAGTAATTATACTAACTCCCTCACCCTGCATAAGAAAACAAACATAAAAGTTGCAAGAATTATGTTCCCATCATTTCCGCAATATTTTGGACAGTTTTTCTATAGGAAAAAAACGGAGTAACTTTAACCAATTATCGACAGGATGTAACCAGGTGATATTATGTGGCTTCAAGGGAACAGGGGGTGGGACAGGGGTTGGGGAGTATTATTATATCGGGCAGCTCGGGAGGTGTGAAAAATTGATTAACACTCAATATGTCAAATAAGTTTTGTCTATATAATCCCAAAGATTGTCATTTGCAATCATTCTTAATTTACGTTTATCTCTATGCACCCTATATAACACACATGCAAAATTTTAGAAAGAAAAACAACATGAATGAATGAATGAAATGAATGAAATGAATGAATGAATGAATGAATGAATGAATGAATGAATGAATGAATGAATGAAATGAAATGAAATGAAATGGAATGAATGAATGAAAGTTACTGAAAGCGTAAAGTTCTATTACAATATATCTTATTTAAAAAAAAAAGAAGCAAAAGCAAAAGACAAAATGAAAGAAAAATAATTCCAACTTCTAGCGTAAGTGCTATGTACAGTAGAGTACAGTACATGAAGGTAACCCACCCTATAATCGGCTGGTACTTAAAACATGACTGTAACCCATAACTTATTAAACTACGTACGGAAATAATAATAATTATATTTTTAGTAATAAGTTAATTATACACATCACAACAAAATATTTTCTTCAGTGTTTACACTATTTTTCTTATCATAATGTTCATAAACCGGTATGTGGGAGGGGAAAGGTAGAATATCAATATCGACAGGTCATCGTTGTAGGTTATGACCTTTGCCTTAAACTTATTTGTGGGTACAAATATTCATGGATAAAGGCATCCACGAAAACAACGAAAATTAATCCCCCATGAACACAGTATTCAAAATTGTATGAGAGTTCAAGCAGATATCTGACTGTACATCCAAGTACATGTGGAGTCTTTTGGTGCTAAATGGAATTGATAACCTTGGTCTTGAAGCTCAAGTGATTAACATTGCATCTAATATACCCTCAAAAATACACACTTAAACATCTTATTTATTCAATAATAGAAAAAGAATGATAACTGTTGAAAAATGGCTACACAACATGCCAAACAATTGAATAACTAATGACAAATAGACAACAAAAATCCTGTAAGGCTGGGAATCAAGGGGATCTCAAAAATGACTCTGGCCATTTTAAAAAAAAAGCTGAAATTTTGCTGAAATTCTCAACCCTGCACTGCAAATGTACAATTACAAAGTAGTTTTACTTTTTTGTTAAACATGATGGGACAAGACTGAATGGGCAAGGTTCCTATATTTCTCATAAGCCAACACCTCATTATGCAAAGAAGGGGTAACTAATGGCTAGGCCTACTAATGGCTAGGCCTACCTGTAGGTCTCCAGGAGGTGGTCCCGGGGGTTGTACTTGCCCATGGTTAGGAGGGCCTGTATGCCAGCCAGCACGTGATATTCCTCAGGCTGCAGGATGTAGCGTCCCTCCAGCACGTTATACTTGGCTTCATGGTACAGGTAGCCAAGCACCATCTCATCTGTGATCTAACACAGCAAACAACATAGTGTAGTGATCTGAACATTACTTAACCAGTCTACTGATCTGTACCAGCTCTGTTTTCAGTTACCATGAACACATGCTAATGTGAGCATTTGCACTCTTTGTTATATTGTAGAGTATAGAATGTAAGCAGGGAACCAATTTGCACCCGTTAGCTAATGTGAGTGACTGTTAGTAACTAGAGATTAGTTTTCGTAGAAAACTGATGTCTCCCCCCACCCCCCTTCCCATCACACACACATATACACTAACACACACAGTGACATATGCAAATAGTTGAAGTTAATAGTTATTGTTAAAGCTCCGTACAGAGTTATGGACCTTGTGTGTGACACTTACTCTCATCAATTTCTTTCCATAACTGGAATTTTGTTCAATAGCATAAGTAGATTAAAGGTTATATGTCTCATAGTGCATGACTTGTGCTCTGGACAAAACTTCATTGAATATAAAATAAACAACGGGCAATAACTCCAAAATTATGATAAGCAGAATTAAGGTTCTTTGCACTGCAGTTTTCCTTTGTGAGGTCTATTTACCTATGAAGTTTCAAGGTTATATATCTAATAGTGCATGAGTAATGCTTCCAAAAAAAAATTGAAATTGAACAAAAATATTATGTGCAGAGTTCTTGTGCACTGCACTTCTCCTCAGTGATCGCAAAAATGCTCTTGACATAAATTAAGTATGAAATTTAACAAAGGCCAATAACTCCAAAAATATGATGTGCAAAGTTATGGTTCTTATCAATGACATTTTTCCATCAAAAAGTCTATCCACCTGTGATGTTTCAAATTAATAGCTTTTACACTTTTTGAGTAATACTCCGGACAAAAAATAAGTATGAAATTTAACAAAGGGCATAACTCTAAAAAATTTGATGTGTAGAGTTACAGTTCTTGTGCATGATACTTCCCCTCCATGAGATCTACCAACCTGTGAAGTTTCAAGTTAATAGCTTGGATACTTTGTGATTTACGCTCCAGACAAAAATTAAGTATGAAATTTAACAACTGGCAAAAGCTAAAAAAACAAGAGGGCCATGATGGCCCTGAAACGCTCCCCTGAGTACCATTGCTACAACTGATTACAAGGTTTTTAAACAGACAAGAATTCTGATATAACTCAATCTTAAACATTTTAGCCCTGACAATACTACACACCAAATATATAAGCACTGGGCCTTATGGTTTCAGAGGAGAAGACTTAGTGCGGGGTCATTTATCTCCAAAGGGCCACCATTTTGAAAATCTTGATAATGAACCATTAGATGATACAACATACCAAAATTCTAAGCTATAGGCCTTATGGATTCATAGTAGAAGATTTTTTTAAAGATTTTCCTATATAACTCTATGTAAAACAAGTGACCCCTGGTGCGGGGGCATTTATCACCATAAGGTCATGATTTGTACAATCTTGGTAATGAACCATAAGATGATGCTACATACCAAATATCTAATCTCTAGGCCTTATGGATTCATAGAAGAAGATTTTTAAAGATTTTACTATATAACTCTTATGTAAAACAAGTGACCCCTATTGCGGGGGCATTTATCACCGTTTGGCTATGATTTGAACAATCTTGGTAATGAACCATTAGATGATGCTACATATGAAACATCTAAGCTCTAGGCCTTATGGATTCATAGAAGAAGATTTTTAAAGATTTTCCTATATAACTCTATGTAAAACAAGTGACCTCTGGTGCGGGGGCATTTATCACCATAGGGTCATGATTTGTACAATCTTGGTAATGGCCCATAAGATGATGCTACATACCAAATATCTAAGCTCTAGGCCTTATGGATTCAAATTTTTAAATTTTCCTTATAACTCTATGTAAAAAAGTGACCCCTGGTGCGGGGATTTGGGATGATGCTACATACCAAATATCTAAGCTCTAGGCCTTGCAGTTTTGCAGAAGAAGATTTTCAAAGTTTGCATTTTTAAAATCTATTTTTAGCTCCTGTGACCTACTTTTTTTAACCAATCTGAATAATTTGTACAACTTTGATAGAGGGCATCATAAGGATGATTCCTGTGAAGTTTGGTCAAAATCCCTTCAGCGGTTCATGAGGAGATGTTATTTAAAGCAAATTGTTGACGACGGACGCACGCACGCACGGACGACGGACAAAAGGCGATCACAATAGCTCACCATGAGCACGTTGTGCTCAGGTGAGCTAAAAAAGGTTGTGCAGAGTTACAGTTCTTTGCACTGCACTTCTCTATGAGATCTATCCACCTGTGAAGTTTCAAGTTAATAGCTTTAATACTTTGTGAGTTATGTTCCAGACAAAATTAAGTATAAAATTTAACAAACGGCAATAACTCCAAATATATGATGCGCCTATATACGGTTCTTTGCACTGCACTTCTCCTCAATGAAAGCTATTCACTTGTGAAGTTTCAAATTAATAGCTTTAATACATTCTGAGTAAAAAGTGTGACAGACAGATGGACAGACAGACAACTCCAACAAAAACAATGTCTCCCCCAAATCAATAGGGGAGGGGGGGGAGACATAATTACATGTAATGTATGCACTGCAGCTTGAATTACTCATTAACAATAACATTGTGACTAAGTTTGGTGAAGATTCTTCTACAACTGACAATGTTTAAATGTAGACACAGGGAATTCTGTTTTGTTTTGTTAAATCAGGGGTTATAACTATTGAATGAATGGACTTTCTTTCTAATTATCAATCTTGGCCAAGATATGTGAAAAATAACATTGTGGTTAAGTTAGAAATAGATTGGTCTCAACTTGCTAGAGCTAGAGAGTTGACTTAAGATAATATTGCCCATAAATGGAACACCAGTTATATGTCCTGTCAAATGGAAAGTATAAAATCACTCCCAGATAGATGTATGCTGTAATTTTCTTAGACAAGGGAGAAGTAGATATATTTTGCCTCAAAACTTGGAATTTAAAAAAAATAGATATTCAACATTTGATGTGAACTGAATCAAGATTTGTCAGTTACTGGTAAGGTGCCTAAAAGAAAATAAATATGTTTATAATAATGAAACATAATGTCTAATGAATTCCATGGCAATATTGGGGACACTGACACTTGATA
This sequence comes from Solen grandis, assembly GCA_021229015.1. Classification (NCBI taxonomy): domain Eukaryota; kingdom Metazoa; phylum Mollusca; class Bivalvia; order Adapedonta; family Solenidae; genus Solen; species Solen grandis. The sequence continues at coordinate 79,188,046 of CM037779.1, forward strand.
TTGAAATTTCAGAATAAGCAGGTTAGAGAACCCTGTATGAAGTATAAAGAGAAAGCGTCTCCGAGAGAGAGAGAGTATATGACATGATGACATAGTCAGAATACTGACATGAACAATTTTAACATTTATATTTATGTACAAATAAAATCTATAAGGAACCTACATTATTTTCCTGCTCCTTAGGGGAAGAACACATTCCTCTGGAGCATCAAAACTGGCTCATCTGCAAGGTAAAACTATAAGTTTACTTATCTAACAACGTTTTTTTGTTGTTGTTTTTTTAAATTTAACAATATTTCTATTCGGTTGCCAACCTGATTATAGGTCAATAAGGCTGGTGGATAATATGATTCCTATAATACATATCAGTAACACATGATGATGTATGCATTTTGCATTTTAATTCCAATGAGAAGGTGGTATCCAGACAATTTTCACCATGAAGAAATAGAAAAGTATACATTAATTGTAGAAGACAAAAAAAAGTTAAGGAAAATATTATTAGAGGTGGGCAATATATCACAATATTGCAATATATCTCAATACCATTTGTCTTCTAATATAATTCAATATGATTCAAATATTGCAATATATTAGAAGCTGAATAATTTATTTTCAAGTATTAAGCAGATCTAATAAATAGAAACAAATAGCAAATATGTTTATACAGCATTAAATCTATGTATATTTTTATTCTAAAGTAAATATCACAATTGCTCAATGGTTATGTAGTATAAACAAGATATTATGATTAAGTGGTAATGGTTACTATAAGAATGATGGAAACTACAAGTTATGGCACAGAATTTGAGTTGGTATCTTAAACAAAAAGCTTAAAAATGAAAAAAACTTGAAATAACTTAAAATAAAAGAAGCACCCACATCTTTTATGTATGATTTGACTTTAGGCAATATATTGCAGTATATAACAATATTATGTTCAAATATTGCAATATATTGCAATGTCATTTTTCCTGCAATACCCAGCCCTAAATATTATATCATAAAGAGTCATATTTGATTCTAACTCAATGTACCAAAAGTGGATAATATTCTATAAATATCAATGTGACAGGTTACTTGTTACTGCTTATTGAACTTAGCTATCAAGAAGTGATGGTAAAACAGACAGACCATCATGGATTGCGTCAGGTTTAGCATCTGTGTATTTGGAGCACAGTTCGTCCCACTGTTGTACCATGTAGAATGGCTTGTGCTTCTTCTTCAGTCTCAGCTCTGTACAATATAACACAGGATGAATGATGTGTACTGCTAAATGATGCATAGCATCTAATATATCTTGAAAAAGTGTCATCTACTAACACCAATGCTTCTTTATTACTTAAAAAAAAACAAATATGTCACAAATGTTGATGGGTTCTATAAAAGCCATGTCTAAATGTGTAACATTAATAATTAAACAAGAGGGCCATGATGGCCCTGGATCGCTCACCTGAGTACCATTGCTACAACTGATTACAAGGTTTTTAAACAGACAAGAATTCTGATATAACTCAATCTTAAACATTTTAGCCCTGACAATACTACACACCAAATATATAAGCATTGGGCCTTATGGTTTCAGAGGAGAAGACTTAGTGCGGGATCATTTATCTCCAAAGGGCCACCATTTTGAAAATCTTGATAATGAACCATTAGATGATGCTACATTCCAAATATCTAAGCTCTAGGCCTAATGGATTCATAGAAGAAGATTTTTAAAGATTTTCCTATATAACTCTATGTTAAACAAGTGACCCTTTGTACAATCTTGGTAATAAACCATAAGATGATGCTTCATACCAAATATCTAATCTCTAGGCCTTATGGATTCATAGAAGAAGATTTTTAAAGATTTTCCTATATAACTCTATGTAAAACAAGTGACCCCTGGTGCGGGGTCATTTATCATCGTAGGGCTATGATTTGTACAATCTTGGTAATGGCCCATAAGATGATGCTACATACCAAATATCTAAGCTCTAGGCCTAATGGATTCATAGAAGAAGATTTTTAAAGTTTTTCCTATATAACTCTATGTAAAACAAGTGACCCCTGGTGCGGGGTCATTTATCATCGTAGGGTCATGATTTGTACAATCTTGGTAATGAACCATAAGATGATGCTTCATACCAAATATCTAATCTCTAGGCCTTATGGATTCATAGAAGAAGATTTTTAAACATTTTCCTATATAACTCTATGTAAAACAAGTGACCCCTGGTGCGGGGGCATTTATCACCGTAGGGCTATGATTTGTACAATCTTGGTAATGAACCATAGATGATGCTACATAAAATATCTAACTCTAGGCCTTATGGATTCATAGAAGAAGATTTTTAAAGTTTTCCTATATAACTCTATGTAAAACAAGTGACCCCTATTGCGGGGGCATTTATCACCGTTTGGCTATGATTTGAACAATCTTGGTAATGAACCATTAGATGATGCTACATATGAAATATCTAAGCTCTAGGCCTTATGGATTCATAGAAGAAGATTTTTAAAGTTTTTCCTATATAAATCTATGTTAAACAAGTGACCCCTGGTGCGGGGGCATTTATCACCATAGGGTCATGATTTGAACAATCTTGGTAATGAACCATAAGATGATGCTACATACCAAATATCTAAGCTCTAGGCCTAATGGATTCATAGAAGAAGATTTTTAAAATTTTCCTATATAACTCTATGTAAAACAAGTGACCCCTGGTGCGGGGTCATTTATCACCATAGGGCTATGATTTGTACAATCTTGGTAATGAACCATAAGATGATGCTACATACCAAATATCTAAGCTCTAGGCCTAATGGATTCATAGAAGAAGATTTTTAAAGATTTTCCTATATAACTCTATGTAAAACAAGTGACCCCTGGTGCGGGGTCATTTATCATCGTAGGGCTATGATTTGTACAATCTTGGTAATGGCCCATAAGATGATGCTACATACCAAATATCTAAGCTCTAGGCCTTGCAGTTTTGCAGAAGAAGATTTTCAAAGTTTGCATTTTTAAAATCTATTTTTAGCTCCTGTGACCTACTTTTTTAACCAATCTGAATAATTTGTACAACTTTGATAGAGGGCATCATAAGTATGATTCCTGTGAAGTTTGGTCAAAATCCCTTCAGCGGTTCATGAGGAGATGTTGTTTAAAGCAAATTGTTGACGACGGACGCACGCACGCACGCACGCACGCACGGACGACGGACGACGGACAAAAGGCGATCACAATAGCTCACCATGAGCACGTTGTGCTCAGGTGAGCTAAAAATACAAATTAACTAATGACAAACTTCAAAGAAACATCAATCAATGATGTAGATCTTATATCTTAAAATACAATGACTTTAAAAAGGCCCCTACATCAACTGTTACTATCAGGTAAAACTGACCAAGAAGTGGAGAAACGAGCCACAGAGCGAACACGTCCTCACAGTCCGGAGGCAGGCCTTGCTCCTGGAGGGCGATATCAAACAGATCCTCGGCCTCAGCATTGTGACCCTCCTCTAGCTGACAGTGGATCCCCGACCTGTCCCGCATGAAGATGCACACATCCATAGATGCTGAAACATCACCATACCCCTTGGTAGAGACGAGTCAGTTTAATTAACTGAGTTAACTCCTATAGTTAAAGACTAGAGAACTGTATTTTATATTGTAATTGTACTTGTAAATGAGCTTGAAGAAATGTACCTAATGCATGCTTAATTGTGTTGCAATGTTATCCAAACATGCCTGACCATTGAAATTATCTATAATGGAACATACTATTTCAGAATATTTTTCTGGACTTTATCAATGATCTATACCTCACTTAAATCAATTACTAAGTCATAAAACAGACAATATAAGTAATGTTTCAGAAAAATATTTATTTAAAATTTACTCAAAATCAATTCAACCTTCCTCCAAATAGCGGAAACTAACTATGCAGACTTCTCCATGTCAACAAATTGGTAACTAATTTACATCCCATCAACTGTATCTCAGTCTTTTGGGGAATGTTTTAGTTCAGGCATTTACAGTTGGTACTGGAGATGAAAATCCAAATTATCATGGCTAAAAATAGGTATCTGGATTATAAAAAAGTTTGAAATAAGTAAGACATTACTAAATACCTTTACATAGTGTCTTCTTGTTTCCGCAAGTGTGAAACCAGAATTTAAATAAGCCATAGCAATCACAGAACTACTTAGAATTATGAGCTGAACAAGCTCAGTAAAGTTTATTTATTGTCTCTATTGCCATGACTATCTATGGGGGCCAATACAAGGAAATGACCATAAAAAGGGATCTATAAGCTGACCTAAACAGGCTGACCTTTACAGCTCAAGGTGGCAAGTGACATGTGACAGATGTTACGCAAGAGGTCAACACCTGACCATAGCAAGGTGTTTTTTTTCTGATGAAAGCCCCTGTGGTTCTCTAAATGAAAATCCCTACATCTTGCAAAATACAAAATTTACAAACACACAAGTTCAGCTGATTTCAACATGAATAATCAACATGAAACACATAAACTTGACTTTGATCTGAAATTTGGAGTTTAAAAATCTGTATTATCTATGTATGTAAAATACTGGCAAAGCAGTTAACAAAGGAGTCTAAATGTTAAGCATAAAACTATGAGCTCAGTTCAAATTTAGCTCACTCACTGATAGATAGATCAACAAGAGAGAGATAGAGTCTATTTAAAAATATAAAATTATTATAATCAAATATATGATGGCAAACATAACCGTATATGGCGACCAAAACCATCCACCCCAATGATAGTCTTGTTATCGAGAATGTGTTTGTCAAGACCAGTAATACGGACATGATTTTTCTATCAATTATTAAGATCTCATTAAATACTTTGAAAATGTTCAGACCTTAGACTACAAATGGTACAATGGACTTCAAGGATCTGTTTCACTAAACTTTGTACAAACAAATTTGATCTTAATTGTAAGAATGCTGTTCTATGTATTTCTTTTTTGCACAATAAAATATGATTATACTATATCAAGAAAGGTGAGCCATTCCTCTACATTTTACATTTTTTTTTCTTTTAAGAAAATAAAAATCACAAAAATAGTACTAGTTCACATCAGTAAATCTATAGGATTTTTTTCATATTAAGTTTTATAGAGAAACAGGTCCCTCGACTCTATTAGTGTCAAAGTCTTCTATGAAAGCTAGCACAAATATCATAAAATCATCATATACTCATTCCTAAGAATATTACAATTGAAATATAATAAACATACACTTGGTTAAAAACATTTCCCTATTGTCGCAACACAAACTGAGTAAAAATGTTCTGATCCTGTATCAAGAGTTTATAACTATTTTGATAATAGGACAAACTACCATTGCCAGATATCTCTGATCACTCTAAAAGAACTGTAACAGTGCAAGAGAGGGTACACAGAACTGAAATGTAGGTTCCCTTGACAACCTTCTTAATGTGAGTGCACATGTCCTATACAGGTGAGTTTTTTTTTTCCTGTTTTGTTTTTTGAGCATTTGTTACGCTGTTTATGATAAACAGGCAAAAACATGGTCACTGTTAATGACACATTTACAGGAGAACTGCTCACCCTCTCTTGTACTTGAAGAAACAAAACATCACAATGTAAGTCGATATCAAAATAAAAGAAACAAGCCTTTGCACATACTGATACGCAACATAGTGAAGCCTACATGGGTTAACCCTTTCCCTCATAGAGGACACCATCAAAAGACCTATGCGAACAGCATGAAACCAGATCAGCCTCCGAGTAACTCGCAGGCTGATCAGGTTTTATGCTGTTCGCTGCTCCTCAGTGGTCTGGAATGAGGATTTGTAAAATTTGGTAAGTTTAACTGTGGTTTTCTGCAGATCAGGCTTTATGTGTTACCTACTGAGTGCGTCAAAATGAGTCTATATGAGGGAAAGGTTAATGAGTATTTGTCTATTCTATTATAATTACTGACATAACTTATGATGAAGAATCATTTGGTCATTTTTACTAGACATATATGTAGTTTTTTGATGAAAAGCTTCACCAGTCAATATGAGGTTCATTAGTTATAACAGTCTTATTATCTAAATTTAACAACTTACAACTCATTATATTGACTTATTATCTTCATAGTCATCTTCTTGTTCTCTATATCTTAAATCTTCGTATAAGTAATGACTTGAATACCTTGTTAAAGGCTTACATTTCATAAAATGACATATATCCTATATACAACCACCTTGTGTCTCTTTACTACAACTTGTTTCTATCAAATAAAACAGAATATGCTAAACTTATCTGATATAGCCTCACTCAGTTTAATAATGTTTGTCTGCTCAATATCAGGTGACTTCACAACTGGAAGCAGTACTATGGATAGACACATATAGTAAAATCATAATTTTAAGGGGCACTTATTTTTTTCAGATTTCATTGGGGGTTTTAATCACAAATATTAACTGATCCCAACAAACAACATGTTCATTACAAAGACCTAATGAATCCATGAATTAAGGTACCCATGAAAGTCCCTGAAGTACATAAAATCAATGAAATTTTATGCCAATGAAAATAAATAAATTTACAGTATGTAAGCTTAGGACCCAATCTGACATTAAGCGGGGAAAAAATGCAAGAAAAAAAACTAAGAACCATCTACTTGCTATATTTCTGTTACTCATGACAACAAATAACAATAAAATGATGACATTGCTGATGATGTTGATTAGAATGATGATTATAATGACCACAGTATTTAATCTTTTTAACATTTTTTTTCTTTGGTTCCTTATCATTACCTTTGGATCTAACATAAAGCATGTGTACATGCAGGCATAATGAATACAATGTATACACATGTATAATTATTTAATATTTTAATTAAAAAAATACTGGTATAGAAATATCTATGTTGTTAAAACAAAAATGTATGAAATTATTACACAAATCCTGAGTCATTTATCTTTATAACAGAATAACAGTTGTCATGAGAAACATAGATCACTTTAATGAGATATTACACTTCTTGTAATAAGCAAAATAAGTTGTAATAACAAAATATCAAGTCATTACGAAATTTAATTTCTCATTAAAGCAACAAACATATCTCATCATTACAACTAGGTATGGGGTATAAAGAGTTAAAGTACCTCAATATTGAGACTTGGGTCAAGACTAAGGGTGATTACCATGATACCATGCCATACCTTCCTGTATAGATCTCTCATAGGGACTCTCAGTCAGCTTTTTATATATAGTAACAGTTACCATGAATCCAACAAACTTTCTATATTTATTAACAGTTACCATGAATCCACAAACTTTCTACATTTAGTAACAGTTACCATGAATCCACAACTTTCTATATTTAGTAACAGTTACCATGAATCCACAAACTTTCTATATTTAGTAACAGTTACCATGAATCCACACACTTTCAATTTAGTAACAGTTACATGAATCCACAAACTTTCAATTTATAACCCAACCAAATTTTTTAACATGAATCCATAAACTTTCTATATTTAGTAACCATGACTATGAATCCACCCATCCCATATGGTTTCTAATCTAAACAGTGTGGCTCTGAAGAACCACTAAACAATCATTACCCATCTATGGAAAAGTGAAGAATAATATGACTTGACTTGACTATTTGAGTTAACCGTCGCTTCGACAGTATTTCAGTCGTATAGCGACGTCCAGCTAATTACAGGTGGAGGAAGACCCCGAATGCACGGAGGCATCCGGGTAGAACCACCGACCTACCGCAAGCCAGCTGGAAGGCTTCCTCACATGAAAATCCAAATGACCCTGCCGGGATTCGAACCCACGCAGTGAGGGGCTGAGTTAGTGTTAAAGTCAGCGACTTTACCCTCTCGGCCACGGAGGCCCCAAGAATAATATGACAGGTGTACTTTCAATAAAGTCCAATAATATGACAGGTGTACTTTCAATAAAGTCCAATATAGACTTAGGTAAGGTTGGGAATAATAACACCAAGTGACAGGTAAATGCTTCTACAGAAATGCAGGAGCTGTCCTACAAGGTGAGAATTTGAAATTTGATCTATTTTTTGCTTAGAACTTAAAATTTCATTGAAATCTACAAAGAGAAAAAATAAACTAGAGCAGTGTCAGTGCTCATCTGTTTTACATGTCAACAACTGGGTGCCATATTTGAGATTTAAAGTTTGAATAAAACAATTCAGAAATAAAACTCTAAGTTAAGAAGGGACATTACATTCCTTTCAAAATAATGCCTCTTGTCTTACAACTGCACCTTGTCAAGATTATCACGAATTCCAAATTCTGTTGTTATATCTTTCACAGTTTTCAAATTAATATACTATTGAGCAATTTTCATAAAATTTTAAGTTAAAAGGGGCATAACTCTGAAAATATAGATTTCAGAATAATGCCCCTTGTCTTAAACTGCGCCTTGTCATGATTATCAAGTATTCGAAGTTTGTGTTGACATCTTTCATAGTTTTCAAAACATTCTACTTAATAAGCAATTTTGACTAAAATAATAAGTTAACAAGAGCTGTCAGAGGACAGCACGCTTGACTATTCAAAATACTTGTTGGTAAATCAAATGAAATCTATTTCAATTCTTGCCCTTCACATCCCTGTACATAATAATAGTCAAAAATGATATACCATGATAGTCTGATACCCCTTATATTTTTATGAAGTCTAAATTCAATCCCATGCCTAGTTACTGAGACACAAGCACAATAACACTGTGCATGCAAATCCAAGTAAGAAAAGGGCCATAATTTGCATAAAATTCAGTCCAAAAGTTATCCTCCGTAATTTTCTGATGCCCTTGAAGACACCCCTTAACTTTCTAGTCAATTCCACAAGCAATTTCTGAGATATAAGCTAGATAGTTGCTTGAATGCAAAAATTTAATCAAAATTCTAAGTTAAAAGGGGGCCATAATTTTTAATATATTCCATCAAGTATTATCTTATATAATAATAATTATATAAAGATTTCAGAATAATGCCCCTTGTCTTACAACTGCACCTTATCATGATTATTAAGCATCCCAAGTTTGGTGTTAATACCTTTAAAAGAATTTGATCAATGGGCTACATTAAAGTTTTTGCACAACGACGACGATCCAGCAATCGTATAAGCTTGACTTATTCTTCAAAACAGATGAGCTAATATTAAAAGTAAAGCAGATAATATACGTAGGTCTTAAGACTCTTTCTTATTTTGGCCCAGTGAGATATTTCCCTCGTGATTTTTTTCTGACAGAATTATCCTCAAAATGTGAAAATTGACTGTGACAGAAATAATTACAGGATAATAATGACTAGTGCTGGACTGGTAAGTGGGTTAGTAGTAATTTCATCACTAATATCTAAACTTGCACAGTTATGACCAAGATTATAAAATACAGGATATAAACAAGCAACACACTCCATGCACACACTAAAACTGCAGTGAAAAGACACACAAACAAAGGAGCATTCAGTGCTGTTCAAGTCATTGGCAGACAACTTACCATCAAATTCAACTGAAAAGGGAGGTAAAAGAGAGTGCTCATAAGAAAGACATACATCTACAGTCATGCTACATGCAAGTGGTACACTATTTTGAACGGATACTTTCTAACATAAAAACTTGAAAATAATGGTATAATTTTCATAGTGAAAACATGCTCAGTAAATTCAATAGAGTCAAAACTAATGGAACCAAACAGGGAAAATTCTATGTTTAGAAGAATTGCTACATTGTATTTAGAAATCATCATTAATGAAACAATCATTATTTATTACAAGTACATCTTGTGTTATAAAAAAAAAAAAAAGGTTCTAAAATGGGAACATTAACTACATTCAGGGCCTGACCTTAACCTTTCTGCAAGATGGTCAACCAGACCAGTTTTTTGGCAAAGGAACTTTAAAACTGACTTTGAAGTGGTCTTTTCAATTTGAAATACAGGAAACCCTACAAATAGTCCACGAAGAATGTTAAGACAGATGTCAACTAACCTACTATAATGTATTCCTTCACCAATATAACTACTGAATGTTGAAACAACACTAAACTTAAATAATATCCACAACACTTATTCTATTTCATACATTTATGACACAAAATCACCTATTTGAGAAGAAAAAAACAACAGCACTTATTACAATACATGTCGTATAAAATATGTTATTGTAATTATTAAATCGAAATTTAATTTTAATCCATTTAAACAAAACAACAACATAATCCATATAAAGATATCAATTTACCATCACTCATGTCTGTGTTACAAAGGTATACTGAGACATTAAGCCTGGACTAGGATACAAGGCACCCCAGCCCTACCTAGTTCCAGGTGACCAGTTCCTGTCAGCCCCACCCTCTCTGAAGCCTATCTACAATACAGAGACAGACAATATCCAGGATCGGATTTCATACTGATCCTTTAACTCCCACACCCACTTGTGGAGGTGTGCTCAAGTGAGCTAAGGTTCTCAGAGTACAACAATTATTTCAGATAAAGCATGCAGCTGTGCAAGGCATGTTGTACAACAATGAGAGATACCTTTAGGTTTTTTCCCATTGGAACTTGCAATACTTCTTTTTTTCTTTCTTCATGAGAACAAAAAGTAACAATAAATCATAAGTTATGACTTCAAGTATTTTTCCCATACAAAATGAATATGAAATCAAAACCTCATAATTAGATACTGCAAATGAGTTATTTTGCATTTAAACTTAAGAAATACTGGGTATTTAACATGGGGATTTTTTAAAAGATAATAATCAATCCTATTTGTGGATGAATAACTTTTGCACATAATATACTTCTGTTTTGTTTTTGGCAGGACAATACAAAATGCTGCTACTGCTACTGAACATAGGATTTTTTGTGGATTCTGAAAATTTAGGTTAAAATTAACCAAGAGCCTACAACAAAGTTTAAATGCTAAAAAAAAAGGAAAGAAAATAACTCATATTTATTATGCTCACTCAGTAAATTCACATTGGATTTTCACTATGATAGAAACATGGCAGAGAAACAGAGACAGAGAAAACTATATTATGCTATCAATACAGAAATATATATGCTAAATGTATCTAATTTGATATTCTAAAAATATATTTGCTGCTTGATCTTGGACTACTTTCTTTGCCAATGCATCAAAACACAACTGTATGAGGGGAACAATTTTGACCTGGACAGATTGACCTTAAAAGCTAAATAAATGTTGTTACTTAGGTTGGCTTTCTCACTTTGAGGACATGCCTACAGAGTTTTAACCAACAACCTTTAAAGCTTTGAAAAAACAAAAGATTTTATTTCAGCTTCTTTTCCTACATAATTATATATTTGTTTATGATTGAGTGTTTGATTTTTCTAGTTTACTGTCACTGCTACAATATTTCAGTCATATAGCGACATCCAGCTAATTGCAGGTTGATGAAGACCCATTATGAACCCAGGCATCCGAGAAGAATCACCGACCTACCACAACCCAGCTGGAAGGTTTCCTCACACGAAAATCGGAATGACCCTACCAAGATACAAACCCACATGGTGAGGGGCTGAGTGAGTGCTAAATTCAGCAACTTTACACTCTTGGCCATGGAGGCCCCAGTTGGTTTATGTTATTCCTATTTGTGAACAGCTGATCTAACCATGAAAGGGAAATGATACATGATAATAGGTGAAGGTTGGGCTTTAAATATTCACTGTACTAACTGGAAAGTTCTATTGTTAACTATGAGCATATTTTCTTTAAAATCAGATCTTTAAATATCTTGTTTAACCCCAACTGTAAATGGCCAAAATTGACTATTATGAGCCCTCTGTATCAGAGGCCATTCAGGTGTCTTCCCCTCTGTAGATTTCTTAAACTTTCATGCAGTTTTCCAAAAACTGCTCTTTACCCCCAGGATTTCTCTTCTCCAATTGTAAATAAAAAACTGAAATATCCCACATAAAATATGGTATTCAGAGTCCTGCCTGGTGAGAAAAAATCATTTATCAGAAACATGCATACATATGTATATATGTTTGACAAATAAACATAATGAAATATACCTTCATCCATTTTTTGACTATATCTTTCGTACATCAATCTTGTGTCTTCAGTCAGTTCCTCATCATTACTGTAATCCAGTGATGGGATTGCCAACAGTTCTTTCTTCTGCAAGACAAAAATTAATAGCTATATTTATGTTACATGCAAGGCTCACTATAAGCTTGCTATAAGAACCAGATACTTTTCAGGAAACTATGCCCTTACCTCATGAATAATCATGAACAAATTTATGACTTCATGAATATTTATTGACTGATCTTTAAATGGTTTATGAAATAAGGTATCTTTCTTTGCCAAGCTACATTATCCCTTTCCCTCATAGAGGACACCATGAAAAGACCTATGCGAACAGCATAAAACCAGATCAGCCTGCGAGAAGCTCGCAGGCTGATCAGGTTTTATGCTGTTCGCTGCTCCTCAGTGGTCTGGAAAAGAGGATTTTGTAATTAAATTTGGTAAGGTTAAACAGTGGTTTTCTGCAGATCAGGCTTTACGTGATACCTATTGAGGGCGTCAAAATGAGTATGTATGAGGGAAAGGGTTATTTTATGAGCAAAAAGAGGAAACCCTGAACAGACAGCTCATTTAGGATATATCCGGGTCTGCTCTGTTTGCTGTAGCACAGATCTGTCATAACACTTGTTCTGGGGTCCAAACCTAGACATTGCATTCCACTGAACTGCAATGTAATTATATGACGACATCAACCTTTATCTTCTAATGAATATTCATGTTCAAATTCATGAACCTTAAATCATTAAAATGGTATATGAAACAAAAGATTTTTCTTTGCTTTGCATACTATGCAAAAACAGAGCTACAATAATGCGTGTGCTTACAGAGGAAAACTGATCATCGCCAAAGAAAAAAAGGTGAAGAAGAAAAACAAGAGGGCCATGATGGCCCTGGATCGCTCACCTGGTATCATTAGGCTATGTAAAATCAAGTGACCCCTGGGGCAGAGCCAATTTTGACCCCAGGGTCATGATTTGAACAAAGTTGGTAAGAATCGACTAGACAATGCTACACACTACCACACTCTACTTGGTAGAGGTCTATTAGCCCATGTTACATACCAAATACATAAACTCCAGACCTTGAAGATTTTTCTAGTTTTTTTTCCAATATAAGTCTATGTAAAATCAAGTGATCCCTGGAGCGGGGCCAATTTTGACCCCAGCGTCATGATTTGAACAAAATTAGTAAGAATCGACTAGACAATGCTACACACCAAATATCTAAACTCTATGCTTTGTGGTGTCTGAGAAGAAGATTTCTCAAGTTTTTTTCCTATTAGCCTATGTTAAATCAAGTGACCCCTGGGGCGGGGCCAATTTTGACCCCAGGGTCATAATTTGAACAAACTTGGTAGAGATCAACTAGACAATGCTACACACCAAATATCTTAACTCTATGCCTTGTGGTTTCTGAGAAGAAGATTTTTCAAGTTTTTTTCTATATTAGTCTATGTTAAATCAAGTGACCCCTGGGGCAGGGCCAATTTTGACCCCAGGGTCATAATTTGAACCATCTTCGTAGAGAGTCATAAGATCATGCTACATACCAAATATTTAAACCCCAGGCTTTGTGGTTTCTGAGATGAAGATTTTTCAAGTTTTTTTCTATATTTGCCTATGTTAAATCAAGTGACCCCTGGGGCGGGGCCAATTTTGACCCCAGGGTCATAATTTGAACAATCTTGGTAAAGAGTCATTAGATCATGCTACATACCAAAAATCAAAAGGCTAGGCCATGTGGTTTCGAGAAGAAGATTTTTTAAATTTTTTTAATTTGCCCTGGGGCGGGGCCAATTTTGACCCCAGGGTCATAATTTGTAAAATCTTGGTAGAGAGTCATAAGATCATGCTACATACCAAAAATCAAAAGGCTAGGCCTTGTGGTTTCGGAGAAGAAGATTTTTTAAATTTTCATTTTTAAAATCTATTTTTAGCTCCTGTGACCTACTTATTCACCCAATCAAAATAATTTGAACAACTTTGATAGAGGTCATGATAAGGATGATTCCTGTGAAGTTTGGTCAAAATCCATCCAGTGGTTTAGGAGGAAAAGTTGTTTAAAGGAAAAGTTGACACAAGACGCACGCACGCATGGACGGACGGACGGACGACGGACAAAAGGCGATCACAAAAGCTCAGCATGAGCACCTTGTGCTCAGGTGAGCTAAAAAGGAAATGGCTGCCTTTGTGACTCACAGCTGTATTTAGCTAATGTGATTTATTCCTATTTTAAGGAAATATAGGCCAGTATTGTGTCTAATTTAATTGAAGATTCCATCAAATCAATTAGTATATGATGTGGTGGATTGTTTTGACATTAAAATACCAAAACATGAATGCCAGGTTTGTACCTTAAACAAACTTCTTAAGTCAAAGAAAACTGACAGTTGGAGAACTCATTATCGTACAATCTTACTCAAAGACAGATCTCTAAGCAAGTTTGCTAAGTTATGTCTGGAGAACCTGGGGATTTGATCTCTTTCAACATGTGATCTTCGAGTCCTGTTTCTTATTTCTCTATAAACTATATCCTGTCATGGAAAGAGTACAGAGCATCAGATAGTCTGTGGATTTTATGTAATGACTCAATTAACAAGAGTAATGGTTATTGTTAAATACACATGTCCTGCAATTTTATTAATTAAATGGGCTATTCCTCAGGAGTGTCTAGAACTTTGATTGGTTACTGTACCCAAGCTTGACAAAGATTGGGACATGTTTGTTTGAGCATAATTACTGATCACTTAGCATTTTTCAAAATACTCTAAAGTATCTGACTCTGGGACATTCTGGCTGGTTATTAAAGATTCAAGATTCAAGATTTTTATTTCAACAAGGCAGTCCAAAGGACAGCTATATCCCCCGCCGCTGGCCAAATATTAGAATTCGTTTTGTCATAGGATTATGTTCACCTTAACCTGGCATGGTTGTAGCAGACATAGAAGATCAGTTTAAGACAATTTAACTTTCCGGAGTTATGTATGAATTTCAGAATTCGGAGGCACATATATTAAAAGTTTACTGACAAGTTTTACATGGGAAACAGTACAAAAAGTGAACATCAATGAAGTATAGGATGTGATAGGTAACCACAAAGTACATGTGTAACTCAATTAAAAACTTTATATATCATGAAATAATTTGTATGATTGTGAACATGACATACTATTATTTACCGAGTACAATAAATCACTGTGGAAGTGCAATCCAGGTCAAGAAGTGGTCTGTGTAAGGCAAGGGGAACACTCCTGAATGAGATATGGAACGGACACGAAAATAACATTTGACCTGCAAGTACGACCTTGACCTTGAGCCAGCATGACCGACTCATGCCTTCTGCACATCAGCTCAATGAGGTTAACATTTTAGCCGAGTTTGAAGAAAATGTGTCCAAGCGTTCATGAGATATGGAGCGGACACGAAAATAACATTTGACCTTCAAGTATGACCTTGACCTGGAGCCAGCGTGACCACCTCATGCCTTCTGCACATCAGCTCAATGAGGTTAACATTTTAGCCGAGTTTGAAGAAAATGTGTCCAAGGTTTCATTCATGAGATATGGTGCGGACACGAAAATAACATTTGACCTTCAAGTATGACCTTGACCTGGAGCCAGCGTGACCCCTCATGCCTTCTGCACATCAGCTCAATGAGGTTAACATTTAGCCGAGTTTGAAGAAAATGTGTCCAAGCGTTCATGAGATATGGAGCGGACACGAAAATAACATTTGACCTTCAAGTATGACCTTGACCTTGAGCCAGCGTGACCGCCTCATGCCTTCTGCACATCAGCTCAATGAGGTTAACACTTTAGCCGAGTTTGAAGAAAATGTGTCCAAGCATTCATGAGATATGGAGCGGACACGAAAGTGTTTCGGACACACTGACGGACTGACGGCCTGACGGGGGGGGAAGGGTTCCTATAACCCCCCTCCCGCTTCCGGCGGGGGATTAATAAACCGGTTATGGCATACATTTACATGCAAATTCAAACTTCATACTAAATTACTTAATATAAATTATCTACTGTCAACACATACAGTTTAATACATAACATTTGTATGCATGCAAATATTCATTTTAAATTACATTTTTGATTTTATATTAGATTACATAGACAATAGATTTCACACAATTAAATAATGACTAGGCAAGAGAGAGAAAGAGAGAGAATAAATTAATTAATAACCAATCAATTAATTAATCCATCAGCCAGTCAATCATTTAACAAAAAAAAACAACAAAAAAAAAAACTTTCAGTCTTACAAAAAAGGAGAAATAGGGTTTCAAATAGATACATAAAAACATGGTTAAGATATTGTGCATAAACACACTGTAACAAAGTTTGGTAAAGAACTGTTCATGTTTATCAGTGTTACAAAGTGAAACTGTTTATTTTGCATTTTTTATCAATTCAAGGCCCTTCCACAGAGGTGTCTGGGACATTCTAGCTGATTATTGAAATTAGCCACCATAATTGTGTCCATATACATAATGACTAAATTTGGTAAAGATCCGTTCAAGTTTTTCAGTGCTAGAGAACAGAATTTTTTTGCAATTTTTCATGAACTCAAGGGTCGTAACTCCTGGGTGTCCGAGACGTTCTGGCTGGTTATCAATCTTGGCAAAGATTATGTACCCATATACATTGTGACCAATTGGGTAAAGACTGGTTTATGATTTTTAGAGTTACAGAGCAAACAGGTGGGCCAAATGCCCTAATTTGGTTTTCAGTTCTGAAAACTACATGACTGTTATAGATATAGCTGTTCACTGTGTAATAATTGTATCAAAGAGATCAATCATCATTTGCTGGTTATTGAATTAGATTGAAAATGACAGGGTAACGTTTGCTAAATTACAATGTACTCATCTTTTTTTCATGTGCAAAACAAAATGCATATTTTATTGACTTGTAAATGTCACATAGTCAAAAGCAATATGTGCACTACATAGATACTCAGTATTGTTGGTAAAAGGTAATACAAAATAGGCTCACAAAACTTTTCTGTTCTGAGTTTACTTGCAGTTTACCCTGCACCAGGAAATCTCATCTATAATTTATCAGTGTTTTTCATGTATCTACTTAGTGTCTAAATGTATATGTATGAATGTATATATGTGTGTGAAAGTCATGTTTATGTTATCACATCACTAGAATCCAGGATTAGTTACCATAAATTTCCAAAAATATCCATTTGCATTTCTGTATAACAATGCATAGTTTGTTTTTACCCTATGTAACTTATTTTTAGTTTGAAACTAAATTATATATTTTTGCCAAAAATATTGTTTCCAAATTTTATTAAGATAGCATAATGAATAATGCAAATAAAGAAAAATATGGCACATTTTCCGTAATCACAGGAACAAAGCTTATCACCTTATCGCCCAATATCAGCCATTAGGGTTGTCAGAATACACAAAAAGTGTACCATGATATACTGCGATACGCTAGCACCATATTGCGATATGTACCATGATATATTGTTCATGAACCAAAAATATAACTGCATATCCTTTCTAATTTCAACTCTTTTAATTCAATTTTATTTCAAATTTAATTACAATAATCTCAATGTCTTTTAACCCTTTCCCTCATATAGACTCATTTTGACGCACTCAGTAGGTACTACATAAAACCTGATCTGCAGAAAACCACAGTTAAACCTTACCAAATTTAATTACAAAATCCTCATTTCCAGACCAGATTCAGATATCACACTAGGAGGAGGATGTCCAATGTGTGCTTTTAAGTTTGTGGTTCCACCACCATTTTTAATTGTCACTTTGCAAAGTTGACAAACAGCAACCCCGTCTATGATTTTGACCCATTTTTATGAGGCTTAAAAAAAATGTCCGGATTACTACTCAAGTTTGAAAAGGGAATTTCAATGTAAATGTCAATGAATGCGCTCTACCTACATCAATGATATTGTCTATCAATCTTATTCCAGTGCATGATAAGAATTATGTTGTCATAGTTGATTTTTTTTTGCCTCCTTGTCTTCATTTTTAAACTAGTTAATAACAATCAATATGGAGGTGGCCATTTTGAAATTAAGGATTAGTTTGATTTTTTTATACTGTATGGACATCGATTTTGTTGTCAAATATATGCATATAAATCAAAATCAGTGACAAGCATTTCATGACAAAATGATCCCAATTGTGTTTTAACAGGGCAGATAAAGGTGTCGTAGTCATCATCTGCAGCCTCACTTGCACTGTAGCTGACTATTAAAGAAACATGAACACAATAAGGGACAAACAGAAAAAAGAAACAACTCTTTCCATTCATTAAATTTGGCAAGTAGCAAGGTACATAACAAATTAAGTCTTACTATCGAAAAATATCGCTAAAAACCGGTATGTCGATTTTGTATCCAATACAACATTGTTCAGCTGCATACTGCGATATACCGATATACCTGTATATCGTGACACCTGTATCAGCCATGATGAAACTTGGCTGAGATATAACAGCAATTAAATTCAAATTCAAATTTGATCAAGATTGCTAATAAAATGCCAGAGTGAAAATGAATTGTATACAAACCAATTTTGGACCCTAGAAGAAAATAGACATTAGACACTTGACTTCAAATGATCATCATAAGCTCAGCTGATGCTTTAAATACTCAAGTAAGCTAAACAATCATGCATAAATAATAATACTGATAACAAGAGCTATTGCTGAAGGTGAAGATTACCCCAAATTTTTCACCATAGCCCACAACATGAAAAAATACTGAACTTTTTTTAAAGCAGGACAGAATGTGACATGACAGTACAACACACACACATTAGGATTCTTATATAGCTCAGGGCTCTCACTAGGTTTCAGCAAGTTCGAGTCCTGGACAAGGATTTTTTCAAATAGTTTGAGTTATTCCATATAGTTATATATATATATATACAATGTAGTTCTTTTCCCAAATTTGGGACGCAGGACACAAAATTAGCAATTAATGAAAACCCTGTCTATTCCAAATTTCGCTATGTGGAGCAGGGGTTTCATTTTTGCATTGTGGGTTATAATAGGATATACTTTCATTTTAATTTCCCTCATTTTTTTCTTCTTTTTTTTTCCCCTCAAATGTAGACAAGCAACCTCTTGATATATAGATAAAGAGACAACTTCTAAAATATCTGGAGACTGGGGGCATTTAGACAATTTGAGTGTCAAAATGGGCAATACTGTGCATTAGGGAAAACTCTTGTTTCATGCGACCTTGACAGATCTGAAACTGGAAAGGAGACATGCTTACTGACAAGACAACATACATTTGTTGTTAAATGTAAGATAAAAGTGCAATATGATCTAATTCTGATCTCATGATTAACTATGAGATAAAGTGTGCATGTGTTATTAGATAAGAAAATTTCACTGCAATAATTCCTCCATCCTAAAAGCACTTATAAATTAATAAGCAGTGATTGAAGAAGGAATTTGGAGTCTACAGTCAGTGGTCAGTATTTCATTGTTGTTTTCTTTTGTTATTGATGTTTTCAATGAATATTAACACCATATTCAGTGATTTTCAAAAGGTGCATGTACCTTTATATTGAAAGTTCAGGCAATGTGACTTTGTCAATATTTTCTATATAGACAAGTTTAGTCATGGAACTAAGCTACTGGTAATAGAGATAGGTGAATCTGGTTAATGTGTTACAAGTAATATCACAACATAAAATCAGGTACAGATCAAGATGGTAAATATGATGATATCCTGAGTACACAGAAGTTTTGTATCTAAAAATAGCCCAAAGCATGTATGGACTATCCCTATACTACGCCGTGCAATTGACTTTGACTTTTCCAATCATTTAACATCGATAAAACTGCAGTGGTCGCTTTCCCTCTTACTGTAGAAAACAAAAGGCATTGTTGTGCCAATCAGAACGTACCTCCACCCCTTGGCTTCACCAGATTATTGATGTTTGCTCAGTTCTTAGTTAACTTACATGATGGAAGTGTTGGCTGAGACGGACTTAAAAAAATCATTATTCATATAAAGGGTGTCAGCGGTGCGTTTTGGAAAGGTTTTGAAATGACATTCGAGTATTTTATGTAATTCCTACATGAAGTACCACAATTAAAATGGCTAGATGTTGTTAAAAGCCACATGTTCATAGACCATGATGACAAGGACAAATATCATGCTCTGTTTGACAGTAAGTACGCCACACTGCTTTTGCTGTGTTTTATTATTCAAGACACAAAATCACTCTTGCTATAACACCCCGAGTTTAAGTGCCACCTATTTTGTTTTAAACTATATAGTTGTTTATTTAAAGTAATTCATTATTTCCTCACAAGATCACACAACATGGCATGTACCTAGCATGTCAATTCATAGTTCCGTGAGTTATCAAACTGCACACTTGATTCCTCTCGCTAAGGAGGTGTGGTTTATATTTGTCAACCGAAGCAAGTTCTATCTGACAGGCGATAAGGTTGAATGGAATGAAGTGTAAAGTGGAGAA
>CM037779.1:79208707-79258707 GCA_021229015.1 Solen grandis
CGTATAATGCAGCGTCATATCGTTCTTCAAAATCATGTCAGAACGAAAAAGAAACAAAACGTCGTGATAGGACTTTAATGAATTTGATAATTTCAATTGATTAATTTTGTCATTCAACCTAATGGATTCCTACACGCTTGACTTGTTAAGACTTTGTCATTTTACTAATGAGTTCGGCTGAATATTCAATTTTAACATATTTTATTACTATACATACATACAAAGAAACAAACCAAGTTGAAGAAGGTAAATGGGCCAAACCACAAATTCAAAAACATAGTTACGGCTCTCTCGAAATAAAGCCACAATGACATGCAAAATAAATGGCAGATATCATAACAATGGAATATGCAACAGGATGAAAAAGTACAGAAGTAGTAAATAATAATAATAATAGACATAATTATATTTAGTCAGTAATTGTATAGAAAAAAACAACAACAACAACAAGAAATATCTTTAAAAAAGATATTTGGCGTAGCTAAATAATTGTCAATTGTAACACAGGGGCTCGAAGCTGCATGGGGCGAATCATTTCGTACTAAATTGTAGCATTAAAATAGGAAGGGAGGACACTATTTTCGGCTATTTTATGAATATCGCATTCTCGGCAAATAACGATCAATAAAATGGTTCATATGCATTTGAAATGAATGAAAATATAGAATCGTGTCGTTTCCCGTGTTGTTTTTACTCTTATAAATGACTAACAAGTGTTTTTAATGTTCCACTCGAGCTTGACAACAGCCGGGACCGGCTACTTCCGGTTTCTTTTCTAATGAATAAAATTAATACGCGCTCATTGGTCAATATATTTAAATCAAATACTGTGAAAACAGGTATGATTTCCTTGTACCTTCTAGTCCGACAATGATTACACTGCGCCAATTTTCGATCGCGTTGTTTATGCTATTCTGGACCTCCGTAACTTAATGAAGTTTTCCCGGGAAATGTCAGTTTCGTTTACATATTGATTGACCTGACTGACTGATAACTCTGTTTATTTAAGGGTCCGTCTGCCTACTCGGCTCTGTGGGCGGACCCCGGAGTGTGACCCTTCAAACCTATAAAATTTTAATTTTGAAGTCCGAAAGTGGGTCAAATTTAGTAAAAAAATCTGTAATTCACAGATTTCTGATATTTGCCTAAAAACGGGTTTTTAGTGTCTAAAAGGTTGGTAATTAACAAGTGATTGAGCTGGAGGTGTTAATTACCCTACAGATAGGATGTGGAAGGGTTTGCTTGTTGCTCATGTGGTCTGTAAAAATGGTCGGCATGTGGGTTGGAGGTGAACTGTGCCTTCCTTCTTTTTCTGTCTCGCCGGGAAGAATCCGCGCACTTGAGGTGCCACGTTTATTCCCCTTGAGCCGTCTCATCAGTGCCGACCAAATTAGACTTTGTATCATGAGTATACTTGGGATGTTTGATGAGGAGATGGAGTTTTAAGGACCGCAAACAAATAACCTCGTCACCCGTTTACTGCTACAACAACGGCCCCTTATTAGCGTAATTTTGAATTTAGATAGCCAATTTCGGCTAGCAAGGATATTTTCAACCTTGTATAACATTTTGCGCCAAAGATGTGAAAAAGAAAAGAAAAGATGCGTTTTTGTTTATAAAGAGAAAGCCGAAAGAAATACACAATTAAATTTATGTTGCCTATTTGCCGAAAGTGGTTTTGCCAAAAGAAGAAGAAGAAGAAAAAAAAATATTTAGGTAGATCTGACCGGAAGCCTTTTCTAAATGTTTTGAGAGACCGAGTGTGTTAGTTATTTTGGGATAGTGTTTACGGATTACTGAAATAATTATTATTGTTTTTTACGTTTGAGGTATGAGAGGAGAACCCTACGTTGTCTCTAGGTGATCTAGAGCTCATAGTTGTATTTGTGTTTAATTGGCGTGTGGGGTAGGGTATATTTCATCCTTGTGATGAGGCTGGGTGGGTGTCCCTATTGTAGGGCTCATATGGGGCTCTTATTTTTTGGGTGTCCCTATTGTAGGGCATAAGAGGGGATAGGCCTTTTTGTATGGGGTGTCCCTTTTATTAAGGGTTCATATGGGGCTGTCCTCCTTGAGGCTCATACTATATTGATTGACCAATAAAAACTTACCTTTATATTCTCTTCTAAAGAAACCGCGGAAGTAGGTTTCCCGGCTGTTATCATGCTCGATTGAAACAATAAATTAACGATATTATCGTTACAAGAGAAAACCTACCTCATTTACGTTTAGGATTTTCTGAATTTATTAATATAAAACATAACCTGGTTCATTTTCAATGTTGAATTTCGTTATAAACGCGTTTTTCCAAATTTGGTCTCAAAAATGTGTCCTCCCTTCCTATTTTTAATTTTACCACTAAGTACGAAATGATTCGCCCCATGCAACTTCGAGTCCCTGTGAATTGTAACATGTAAAACAGATTAAAACCATCATAAAATTGGAAACGTTAGCAAAAATGTTTATAAATTCCAAGATTATGGGAGGTATTGTGAAAACTATATGACAAAATGGATTCAATTTACATACTCGTATGTTACCAAGCGAAACCGAATTATCATAAATCGCGTATTTCCAATTATTGTTTTCAGATCTGCTTAATAAACTGCACACTTATTCCGGAGTAGTTACCTCCCCTGAAGGCCGAGTCCACTTTTACAAATTAGGGGAAATTATTGTCTAAAAATTGACATACGCCTTCTTCTTATTTAGTTGTTTTAAATCATATTGCTAAAGCAGCATTCCTTAATTAATATGGAAGTGTTAAATTTTCATTACTACGTTATCTTTCATGTTTAAACTGAAAAAGAAACCTGTTATAACCACAGGTACTTGAGGACAGGACCCTGTTTAGTGCCCCCCCCCCCTTTCCACACACACACACACACACACACACACACACACACACACACGAAGCGTTTTGAATATAACGGTTTTCAACATGAATCGCTATTTACATCAGAGTATAAGTATCAAAAGATTCACATTCAAATAAATCTGAAATTTACTATCAATGTTGTTATGAATAACAAATCACTATACTATATTTATTATAGGTTATCGTGACTCTTTTATTGAAACAGACATGGATGATAAAAATTAGCATTATTTGCATAGAGGGGGTGGGGGAACAGACGGTCCTGTCCTCAAGTACCTGTGGTTATACCAAACGAAAGATATATACAACCCAAAACCCCATTTTAAAAGATGGATTTTTGCATAAAAATATTTTGGTTAAATATTTCAAATTTCCAACCCTGAAGCATATATTTTTTTGTTCCTCATAATGAGAAGAATTGAATAGTACTACTTTGGTGCCCCCTCCATCCCCCATCCGAGGACAGACGGTGCCAAGGGGCAGGTCCCATCCACTGAATTTTACTTATGACCTTATATATTCTGTTCCTCAAACTTTAATGTTCACATGGGTCACCAAGTGGAAAGGCCCCACCCGCTTAACCATTCGTGTATGGTTGTCTAAGGAGAAACTTCGTTTTGGAGACTTAGTAACAGTTCACTTTTACAATTATTACTTGTTTTCATAGGAGTTGTCAGTCCGAGCCAGACAGGGACCGGGCATGGCGCGGTTTCTGTTGGAAACGTTTCAGTGCGGATCCTCTGGCGGTATGTGGACGGAGATGAGTCATGTGGTCTACTGGCTGCAGGTAACGATCTGCACTTTTTTTTTGAGGTGTCGAGATCGATTACAAATGTAAAGGTTATGGAACCAAACCCCTGTTGAATTTCTCTATGACCTTCTAGTTTGATCTAACTCAGGGATAATAGAAAATGTTACAATTCTAAACATTTTGCGAAAAGACGTAAACGTAATTAAAAGTAAAGCTATTTGCCACTTGTCTTATGATGATTAATGTACAAGGTCATGTAGTCCTAAGTTTGGTGATTGTTAATACGGAGGCTAAATATTGTTAGTTTAGATATTTCAGTGTCCAAACAAAATGCAAGGCAAACATTGAAAAAAAAAAACACCCCGTAGATTAGATACTTACGTGTAAAACAATGGTACTTAACTTTAGTATACTGTATGACTATGGTTCTAGCTTAACTTAAATATGACTATGGTTCTTTACTTAAATGTGACGGTGTGGTTTAACATGACTTTGAGCACATTTTTTTGAGTTTGCGCCTAAGATCATTATTCTATTCTTTCGAGAACACGGTTCCAAAATTCATTAAGGTAATATGCAATAATATTAAGATGGTGTGGCTTGGTTTTTGATGAATCACGAGCCATGGCGCTTTAATTATTCATAGGATTGATCCGTACGAGACCTCTTTCAGAATTGTTTAAATTGTTTTATTGGTTGATAAAGTAGGTCACAGAAGCTAAAAAGTTGAAGAAAAAAACCCCCAACAAAACAAAAAAACAAACACAAAAAAAACCATATATATAGGGCTATGATCTCCAATTTGGACCACAGTTACAATTTTTGTGTGAAATTTAGATGATCTATCTGTCCTTCATGTAAGTATTTAGTTCAATTTTACTATAATATAGCCTATGGAGGCAATGTATGTCGGGTGAGTCACTTCAGGGCCATCTTGATTTGTTTTATTCTTTGGCTCAAAGTTAACGACATTGACCTTCACGAGACAGTTGATTTGGTGGCTGTTTTGACCCCGGAAATGAGCCACAGTTGCAGGGCAACCACGAACGTCACCATGACGGGCAGACCCATGGTTCTCTTGGAAAGTGGTCGTATACAGGAGGTTTGTTACTGCGTATCTTTATAGGGGTAATTGTATGGTGATTTTCTCATATTTACTAAAAAGAAAAGAAAAATATTTCGCGGATTCTGAACTTCAATTCGTGAAACTGTCTTAAACAAACAATTAATTATATATCTTTTTGTGGTTTCACATTTTTGTGAATTCGCAGAATTCAAACGCGCGAATTAATCGAAATAATAACAAAGTGAAATACATGTAATAATGTTATATGTAATTAAGTAATATGTAATGATGATCGCAATTTATCATTTTCCATAATGCTATAAATGCATGTTTGTTTATACAACTACCTCTTACACAAAAGAAACAAGAAAGTTTCCCAGCCCATAAATTCAGTATCTGTTAGATATTATATTCTTTGATTATTGCTCGTACATACATTTGTTAAAATATAACAATTTATTCAAAAAAGTTTTATTCTGCTATATTTCAGAAACAGGTTGTGCAGCTTTGATTTAACAAAATTACAACTGTTAATGCAGTTATTTACATTTTTCAGCCGATAAATGTTCGGTATGATCCAGACTTTCCACTTCCGGTAAATCTCGCATCAGAGAACGGTATCAGTGACACAGACTGGTTGACGTTACCTGATGACGTCATTAACACGTGCTGCTCATACCAATCCCTGCTCGTAGGTCTTGTGGCGTTCTTAGAATGGAAGCACGTGTACCTTGTATATGAGGATGCTACAGGTAGGGAGGGGATGGGTATTTATGCCAATGTATCATCATACATGTACTTAAGGAGATAGAAATACAAATTATATTCAAGGACTTTAAAAACGTCTCATGTATAAAACTCCACGCCATCCTTTCCCCCACGTTGATCCCTACTTAAGTTCGTAATTTCTTTATTGATAAAAGTAGGACTAAAACAAATGCACCAATATATTGCTGAAATATGCCAAAAATCATAATTCAAAATTGTTTGGGAAAAAAAATCGACATTTTTCCAAAGTGGGGCGTTTTGTGATTGCATTACGACGCTTTACTGCCTAGAATAACCAGTGATGAGTCGGCAGAATTGATTGCAAACTGTTTTCCTAGCATGCAGTCGTATTACAGTATCCTTTTGCCAAAAACTATGAACTGTAGACTATAAAGAAAGAAATTGTAGTAACAACTGATGGGGTGCATAAGTGTGCTTCATCAGTCAGAGCCAACTTCTTAAAAAAATATATATCGAGAATGTACTATAACATTTGTAGTAATCTTTCAGCAAATTCTTAAAAATATTTTTTAATAAAAACGTATCGATGAAATCTTTACAGAGCATGACATGGCGCACATCGAAAATCAGCTCTCCAAAGATGGAGTCTTATATACCCTTTATAACTTTAACCACCTGCCAAAAGGAGAGCTTCCGCTACAACAAATATATCGAATTTCTATTAGATCAGCGGAAAATATGAACTTTCTGATCATTTGTAGTCAAGACTGCAACTTGAAGCTGCTTCAACAGGTACCTAAGTTGTATGTAACCTCAAATACTCCTGGATTTTGTTTGCTACTCTTCATATTATTAACTTAAATATATATTTTTAACAATCTTAAAATAGACTGTGGCGTTTTGTAGGCCACCTTTTTTCTTTGAAATAAGTCCCAAATTATACAATATTATCATGATAAGAAAGACATTACACCTCGTCAGAACAGTTGACATTGTTTACTAGAGCTTAATTATTGCTGTTACGACATATTCATTTATTTGTGTATTTCAAACTTTGACCAACAACCGCTGCTATTCATCCTTGGTTGAAAAGGAAAAGAAAATAGAACAATTATTTCACAAAACATACCTATACTTAATTTCAACTTCATTTCCATTAAATTTTGTATATACTTTGAAGCGATTGCTAAACGTTCAAATGAACCCTACCAACAAGTTGGTTTATAATGAAAGATACAATAACTGCCACCACACAGGCGGCCGCGTTCGACTCCTCTGAGGATCACGGAAAAAACAGGACCCTGCTCTACAGCAAAACCCGCTGGTTGCTCGGGCTGTTCGGACGGACAAACACAATTCGTCTCAAGGAGTCGGCTCACAAATTGGATCACGTGATCATTGTTCCAAGGCCAAAACAACTGTATACAGTAAGTGAATTTTAAGCTTCTATTTACATACTATATACTGTATACATTTTAGGCAAAAATAAATGTATCTGATTAAGATTTTGTCAAATATTATTTTCAATAAACTGTATCATAGCTAGTGACATTATGATTTGAAGACAGGGTTTTATTTGTCACTATTTGCTGTGTATATATACAGGATGTGAACCGATTTTTCTTGGACCATCTTCAGCTAGTTTTGACAAACCTTTCAACGACAATCCTTGATCAGACAAGTCTACTGCCAAATTTGACCCATCATTTGCAAAAGGTAAAACCTTTATATATCACCAACTTCAGTGATGCATCATTTAGATACTTTCAAGAGATCAGTTCGTTAGATTCTATTTCGTTTTCCTGTCGTAGGAAAGAGGGTGGGGTGGGGCTTAGAGAGGTGATGTATAATGATGTTTAATGACTTGACTTGACTATTTGAGTTTACCGTCGCTTCGACAGTATTTCAGTCATATAGCGACGTCCAGCTAATTACAGGTGGAGGAAGACCCCGAATGCATGGAGGCATCCGGATAGAACCATCGATCTACCGCAAGATAGCTGGAAGGCTTCCTCACATGAAACCCTGCTGGGATTCGAACCCACGCGGTGAGGGGCTGAGTGAGTGTTAAAGTCAGCGACTTTACCTTCTCGGCCACGGAGGCCCCCGATGTTTGATATACATTTGGTCATTGGCATATGCTTTTAATCACAAGTATCATATATTTTTCGTGTATTAGGGAAAACTTGTGAAAAGATTTTTTTCTCACATTTTCACACTCTTATCATTTATTTATTCTATTTGCCGAAGGTTTCATTACACATTTGTTCTTATGCTACATATGATCGGACCATATACATGTATATCGACAACATACATTTTGCATTGTTCTGAATAAAATCAAGTCATATATCCACATTTAATAAGATTAACAAATGTCCATCTGATAAAATACAAAATATGCTCATTAGACTGTCTAAAACATTGCAAACATGGCAAAACAACACAAACATCTACATATCAAATGACATCTACATTTTGATGTAATATCTGTATATAACTTAACATATAGATTTACTCGTCGAGATCCCTGCCAGATGATCACGTGGTCACTACTGTCCAGACTCTGGGATGGACACAACGTAAGAGGGACTTCAGGATCGTCGCGATCATCAAGGAGACCGGTGACGTCATCATATTTTCCGAACTTTATCCAAACACTGCATACGGATACAACCGGAAAGAGTTTCTTATAACTGTGGTTGAGGTGAGTGTAAGTTGCCATAGTAACATAGCTAATTGGCGATTATTCCATTCCAGCTGCATTAAAGAGGATTAATAACCTAACATTAGATTAATTTTGAGTAACATTAGATTAATTGTGTTGTATTTTGTATTGCATCGCACTGGTCGATGAAATACAAAATACAACACTGATGCCTGTTTACGATTCTTCCATATGATTAGTACTAGACCAGTCAAAACATTATATCCAAAGTTTATTGACCCCGGGTGCTAATGCACTTCCTTCAGAAAAATAAGTTTTGGCCAAAGTTCAAAGGCACATTTAAGATACATGCCATCCTCCAGATATTTCACAATGTAAGTATAGCATAAAATACATTACATAATTGTACATTTGTTAATTATGCCATTGAAACTAAAATACTTTCTGGTAAATTTTTACGATCCAAACATTTGTTTTAATGGTAGATTGGTAGTATGGTTTGCAATGTATTATACTTCAAACAAGTCCGGGAGGCTCAGTGATAAGTTCAGTGGCCTTGTAATCAAGAAGTGGCTGGTTCGAATCCTCGGTGCAAATAAATTTGAAAAATAATTGTTATTCTCGCATTTATTTAAATTATTTGCCGTGTGGGTAGTCAAAATTCATTTAAAGAAGAAGAAGAAAAAGAAAATTACATATGGTCTGAGCTAGATTCGAACCCAGAACCTTCAGTTTCAAAATCTAGCACATTATCATTTAGGCTAGCAGAGTTTGTGATACACATGAGCTTCAAAGTAATACGTATACGTGTTCTACCGACATTTGCCGAAGAAAAGTCACTGAATATTTATATGTCTCAGGTTAATATTGCCAGACAATAGAAGGCGTTTTTATATATATATATTTCAGTACCCGCCATTTGTAATAAAAGAGCTGATACACGGAGAATTTCATTACTCAGGGTACTGTTTAACAATCCTGGATCAACTTGCCAATGTTCTAAATTTCACGTACGTGCTTTCAATTTCTTTTGTATGGAGGTTTATCACTAAATCTAGAATTTCAACTCCATTGTGGTTCGAATATACGATACAAATGACGCTTATGATTTTACTCTTTTTATGTTGTAAAATTTGGGATCTGACGATTGATGTGTCTATAATACTTAAAGAGTTCTACAATTAGGAATAAGAAAATAATGGTTTTGAATAATGTTATGCTTTGTTTCTCAAATAATGTTTCGTCCAGTCCACTGTAGTTTGCATTTATACAAGCAACCGTCAAGAAATATATACGACACTGTTTTTCAAATAAAATACTGAACAAAATATTAATTAACTTCCCGCCTAAAATTAAAGGCGATGAAAAGTTTTTTTAGCACAAGATTAATGTTGTCCACGTTGTTGCCAGGTATCGGTTGACAGAGCCCCCTGACGGTAACTATGGAATGGTTGTCAACCGAACTACCATGGAGTTCAACGGTATGATTGGACAGCTTCAGAGAAATGTAAGCAACTGTTTGGGTGCTACATAATGCATTCTGTATTATATCTTAAGTTCGATGGCATGTATTGGACTCTGCATTTATAATCGTTATTTGTGTTCGCTTCGGAAGATTATTCCTTGACTTTTCAAAGTACACATTTACGTCTGGTTCTATACACTGTAAAGTACACACTCGAAAACCATGCGAAAATTGGAAATATTTTAAGGATTTTATTTTCATTATTTGTAAGATTGTATTTTCTTCCAATCATACAATGCGAGGTTATCTTTATCGATTTGATGCCATTTGTCCTTTTTATCAACGCAATATAACTCTGAAAATAACATATCGTTAACCATTATCACATTTTATTCAAAACTTTTAGGAATATCCCAAATAAATCAATTTCATTTTGATGTCCCATAACATATGAGACAGCCAACATTTCCGAAGAGACATTGAGCCACTTGAGTTTATATTTCATCAATACAATTCATTTAAGTCTGCCTTTACGCACAACATACTGATTTAATGATTGAATTTCCCCTTGATTCGTAATTAGACAACTTCAAGAAAAAGTAACTTCTTTTAGAAACCACTGTCTGAAAATATAATACATGCATCTACTCTATAGTAACCATATGCCATGTTGTACTGAATATAACCACGTGACCTTTGCCCTCACAGGAAGTAGATATAGCAGTGGCGGATATCGCCATACAGCGCGATAGGGAGCAGGAGATTGACTTCACGTTCCCGTTCAAGTTTGGTTACTCCACGGTCATCATGAAACGTCCCGACCCTGACAAAAACAACTGGAAAAAGTTGATGGAAGAATTTAGGGTAACCCAGAGTTGCAAGTTTATGTGTTACCATCTTAAAAGTAATTTGGACTAACTTTATATATTCTTTATTATGATCTCTCTATGTTCTAGATGATTGTTGATCTTTACAATACCCTGGCACCTATGACTGCCTTTGTGAGCATTTCAGACCAAGATAAGTGTAACGGTGTCATTTTGTTAGTGCTTGTCAGTTTGTATGTCCTTGTGTATGTCCATGTCTTGTCATACGTCTGCAATTGTCACGTCTCTTGTAATTATTATGTCCATGTCCATGTTGATTGTTTGTAATATTGTATCAATGAACTATTCCCTCCTTAGTAGTTAAATATATGTATTCTCATTAAGTATTATCAAATTCATTCATATATCATTCATATTAATCATTCATCACCATCATTCATCTCACGGCCTTTGCTTTGCATGCATCATCACAATTGGTAGAGTTATACCCCTACATTTTATTTTTGGTAACCTCTCAACTTTGCACCGGGGCGCAAAAACCCCCAATCTGTGTGCTTGCAGACCGAGAGGAACTCACACGCCGTGAGGCGTTACATAAGTCTTCAAATTCGTACAGTCTGATCATCGTCTGAACTATTTGCTATTCAGTCAACAAATTATCAGCAAGCACGAAGAATAATGAGACTTGATCCAAATATCTTGCGCAAGACGTATTGCAGTCACGTGTTCGTTTATTACAGTAAGACACTATTGTTTATGTTTTCCGTAGGTTGATGGTTCTTTCCGTTGTCATTATATGACTGAGAAATAAACTGTTTTACATTCCACTGATAGTATTTGGTTTATTTGGATTATACACTGCTCCATGTCACACATTCGTATTACACCGCGGACATGTACATGATACACGCCCGTTTTATCATCGGACCAGCAAGTAATGGGACTACTGTATAATTGTGCTGAGCGCCAAAGGGAGAGTTAAAACTGATTATTTTTTTTAAAATTACTTTGGTATATCGCGACAGGGGATTGAACCAGCGATCTACGCTCTTTATGGGACGCTCTGAACACTTGGTCACCGGGGACGATATTTTTATTTCAGTGGGAGGTGATCGCGTTGATTGGCGGCTGTCTGTTTATAAGCGCCATGATCCTGTGCAAGATGGAGAGAGGCAGTCCGTACTATGCAGACGAGCGCCACCTGGTGGCGCTGAATAGTACTTCCCAGAGGCACTCGGGCCAGTTCACTACTTATAGTGGCGCCCTCTTGTGGCTCTTCGGAGCACTCTGCAATGAAGGTACAGTATATACTCCGGAAGGATTTCTGGAAAACAAACATAGTCGCCATTTTGTCCGTCCGTCCAGCTCCCAAACTATTTCTCAATTTCCACTCAACAGAGAGCCATTAAACCTCATGGAAAGCTTTACTACCAAATTAAAATGTGCATATTGCTACGCATTCTGGGTTTTAAAAAATATCACATTTGCTGCCCTTTGTTTCTGGTTTCTGTTATATCTAAACATGTTTCCTCAGCAACCACTCACTAGAATCCAATGATATTGAATTGCTTCCAAGAGAATGCGCACATGATCAACAAGGTCCATCTTTTGACCTAACCCCACCTCCTTTTACAGTTAAGGTAATTATCACGATAGGCCCATTTCATGTAAATTACATGTATTTGATAGACTGCATTGAATCTCTTATTTCCAGGCAATATGGCTCTCCCCGGTTCAGTGTCTGGTCGGACGTTTGTCAGTTTCTGGTGGTTGTTCAGTTTGGTTGTCATGGCAACTTTCAGCGGTAACTTGGTTGCCTTCTTGGCTGTTACCAAGAACGAACTACCGTTTAACTCCCTCCGAGAAATGGTCAAACTGGAAGGCACATTCAAATGGGGCCTACTTGGCGGAAGTTTTTGGGAACAAGTTTTCATGGTAATGCCTATCAAAATTACAACAAAGTCTAGTAGGCCTACATAAGAACATATGATACTATCAAACTCCGGCTCGAATTCCAACAATACTTAGCGCTAAGTAGAACTAAAATTAAGTAGAAATGCATTCTACCACTTCTGTATGAAATATTTTGGTATTTTATCATTAGCAAAAAAAAATAATAAAAAAAAATGATGAAATTCACCCTAAATATTTAAGTATTACTTAGCGCTAATTATCGTTCGCGAATTTCGTGCCATTTCAGTATAAAACAGTTTTTAAGCAAGGTAACTGATATTGTCAACTTTGCCATTTACTTATATAAAGTATTTTGTAAAACAAGAGTAGTGGAGGTGTCCGAATAATATTCAGCGCCAGTATTGCTGGTAGAATCCGATCTAGTTTTCTGGTGTTGGAAATGATTATGACTTGCATGCAAAAGAACAATGGCAAACGGATTTGATATTTTCAACGCTGCACCATTTCAGACCTCGGATATCTCTGACTTTCAAGCCGTGGGGGAGGCCATACGGAGATTCAACAAGACCGACCCTAATGTCCTGAGCAGTCAGCAGGCGGTACACATGAGAAAAGTAGGTTTTAATCTACACCATGGCGGTGTCTCGAGAAACTATGTGTCTATTTCGAGATCTAGTTACAGTCCCAGTGTAGACTACTTTGTTTACCCTTTACGTCATATAGACACATTTTGACGTATAGGCAAACAGGGCAGACTCGGGTCAGACAGCTTTTATAAGAGCTGTCTGATAAGGGTCTCGTCTGTTTGCTCACACACTACTGTGGCTCATTTTACTACACAGTCATCTGTGGTAAGAAAAAAATCCATCATTTCATAAACTATTTAAAGATCAGTCAAATAAGATTCATAGAATCATAAATTCATAAGGTAAAGAGGAACAGACAGGGAAATTGTAATTAAGGGAATAAAATACATTTTATCCTCGCGATTTATGGACCATTTCATTTCCCCTGTCAGTTTTCGGGATATCGCTTTTTTACTACACCTACAATATGCTTTTATTTGAAGTGTTTAGATCACTATTACAATTACAAAAGGGCCTTTTCTTGGTGTAAAATTAATTAAAACAAGATTCCTCTCAAAACAAGATGATGTGATACATAATATCATATTTATTTACTATATAATGTTGCATTTAAAATCTTGAAATAAGTAGTAAAACATTCTTTCATTCTTTTTTATAAAATACTTTAAAAAAATTAACGAAATTTATTGCTAATTTATATTTCGGATAGCTTTTTATGGGAAGAAAGAATGATGAAATGCATTTTTAGTATGTTAGAAGTATTCAGCGCGGAATGGACCATTTCACCAGAGGATCGGCAATAGCCGGTATAATTCGCTGATTTAAAAATGGACCATTTCACCAGAGGATCGGCAATATCCGGTATAATTCGCTGATTTAAAAATGGACCATTTCACCAGAGGATCGGCAATATCCGGTATAATTCGTTGATTTAAATTTTGCCCCATCAGTGACTTGGGAAAAATTCTCAAAAGTATGTTGATTTCCCATTGAACAATGTGTAGAATTATATACCAGTTTGAAGATTAGGTGTTCAAGAAGTGCTGTTGATTTACGCTGGTTTACGTCTCATTTCGGAGTGAAATGGTCTATTAAGACCAAATTTTTAAGTAATATAATTTTGTGTACTAGGTTAAGGAGAGTGATGATTACGCGTACATAGTTGACGACGGTGCCGTGGCGGTGGCCCTGGCGGAGAACTGTGACCTCGTCAGTATCAAGGAACAGTTTCTGTTTATGAACGTCGCGTTCGGATTCCCGAACCAGTCTCCTCACACCCCTTTATTCAGTCAACAGTAAGTATAACTGTCGATTCTCCGGACGCTTGTTTTCCGTGATTTCAGGTATATGTTTATAATGAAGTGTCCTGATGATTTATACCAATTGATAAAATCTTGATTATATACCATAATAAAGTATATACTATATGCTTAAATATCATTCCAATCTTTTTTTTTTTTATTATTTTTCTAATTTTCCGTCTATCGTAAAATGCCTCTTAAATTTTATTTGCATATTTGTTGAAACTCCGAATATAGGAATATTGTGAACGCGTTGCATACCAGTCTCGATCCAAGGGGCTTTTAATGTACGAGTAGGTGTTTTTAACGGATACAATCGATTATTGGAATGTATTTGTTTATAAATGTAATCAACTTTCCCAGAAGATGTCACAAAGAGATTGCCGATCACATAGCTAACTTAACACAAATAAAAAAAAATAGTTATGTCTGTAGATATATTAAATTACGTTAAGCCGAGGAGTGCTTGGGAAAATGAAATGTTTGGATAATCGCTAGACTCAGACAACCAAGAGTAGTCCCCCCTGTTTCTGTATTTTTCTCGACACCAGAACTCGGAACGAATCTCGAATGAGGGACAGTGCTCAGAAAATCGCTCCTCTGAGAAACGAAATTTTAATATTAATTGATATCAGATCATGTATGTGATTTAGAAACTGTTTGCGGAGCCAGTCTTACATATTGGGAAGTCAAAAACAAGTATTGCTTATTTGCATATTTGTTTGTACTGTGTCACTTCGCAAAACAACATATAGATTATATTGCTGAAGTAAAGTCATGCTTTCAATAGGCATGCAATTTATGAATCAGGGCCATGACCCTCCATCCGGATCACTTTGAAACAAATCAGACCGCTCAAGGCACCGAGAGACTGTCAGCGGGGTAATCATGAAACTCAGAACGAGTTCAGCTGCCTTACTAGTAACTAGAGATGCTGGAAAACGTTTGGGATTTCTGGCGTCATATGGCCTCTGCCTCTATCAAGTTCAACCCTGCTGAATGCTGGATTTAGAATTAAAGCTATTCCATGTAGATATTGCCATCAGACTCTCAGTGCCTTAAGCGCTTTGTTTTTTGTAAGTCCAAGTTGGTAAGAAATGTATCTTGCTCTGTAGACTGATGACGATGCACGAGTCTGGGCTACTGGAGATCTGGAAGCGGGACTGGTGGCCGGACAGTTCCCGCTGTAAACTGGACACAGATACTAAACAGCAGTCTATACATCTGGGGGACGTGCAGGCCGCCTTTTACCTGGTCGCAGGTCAGTTGGTGGTAATTACTATCGAATAGATGTTTCAGCGATACACTTTTTGTACTTTAGAATTGCACTTGTAACTTAATCTACAAAGTATGCATATAGTGATGATGATGATGATGATGATGATGATGACGATGATGATGACGATGTGATGATGCATAAATGTATTTTCATAATTATAAGCAACATAAAGATAATTTCATTGATTGTGAAAAATTATGCAGGACACCTTTTATTGCAGGAGGACTATTCCTTAGTGCCCTAGTATTACTCACGGAGTTTATTGCGTCGTGGCGAGCTCATCGAAACCGGGGCAGTTAAATGCACATGCATGTATAAAGGAATAGAGTGCTTGAACATTGTTGTTGCGCATGCGTAAGATCCTGATACATGTATTATACGGAATTCAACGAGACTCGAACCCCATGGGCGCCAGGACAGTCTTGGTCAGATAGGGAAAGTAGTATATTGTATGAAGAAATAAGTAATATTTCTGTCCTTGCCGTAGTGGAAGTTGGCCTGTGTAATACACGCACACAACATAATGTTATGTATTAAAAGGTGTATAGATATCGGTTTGGCCTGATGTGAATATATACTTGTGTGTGCGTGCGTGCATACTGTGTTTTTATTGTAACAAAGCTCGTAGATATGTTTTCTGTTGTATTACTGTATATACAATTGAACCTGTATTAGAGGCCACCTCTGCTTAGCGGCCAACCAGAATTAAGCAGTCAATTTTAATATTACCACACTGTAGTATTTTGTCATATATTTAAACTTCATTTAGCGGTCTCCTTTGTTAATCGGCCACTTTCTCCTGTTCCCTTGACTGACCACTTAAGACAGGTTTGACTGTATATCTAACTTCTGGGCGTATTGGAGGAAATAAATATGTCACTTTATTTATCCTTTTTAATAAATTTCCTCATACAAAAAACGAGAAAAGAAACATATTAAGCTATATTTTGCATAAGATAATTAGTGCTATTGATATTCGAGGCATATAAAGTTTCCCTGCTGTAATACTGAATCATTTTGTTGAAAACGTTATTAAGGGGACCTCGAATATGGACATTTGAAGTTCTAAAGTACAGAACTATAGGTCAGTTTAAACATATTTCTTTTTATTTTAATTTAGAACTACCACGTGTACAGTAAATCA
Organism: Solen grandis; assembly: GCA_021229015.1. Classification (NCBI taxonomy): domain Eukaryota; kingdom Metazoa; phylum Mollusca; class Bivalvia; order Adapedonta; family Solenidae; genus Solen; species Solen grandis. The sequence goes on from CM037779.1 coordinate 79,225,317, forward strand.
TACATCTGGACTGATCTTCTGTAATAGAATACCCATTATTTCTAAGTTTCTGTACATAAATCCATTCTGTTCAACCATTAACGGTTATCTATGTATACAGATAAGTATATTGTCTTTTCATAATGGCAATTAATTGAGGTCCTAAAAACAATATATAATAACAGAAGATAAAAACCGTACATTGTGTACTCAGCATCATCATATCTTATTATGAAAAAGAATGTTCACCTGAAAATCAAATTCACCTACTTTTTTCGTTTGAAATATATTAAAAACGTTAAGTATGGATCTTTAGTTCAATTTAATAAAACGTGTACTTTTAATTGAAATGTTATATCTCTGAAATTTGATCTGACAGTAATGAGTGGAAGACGTAATTGCTGCCTTTGCCCTTTTGTTCCTTAGTGTTAACAGATGTCTTCCCGAGTGCGCACTCATTCAGAGAGAGAGAGAGAGAGAGAGAGAGTGGAAGGATAAATTCAAGCTACCAAAAGCAGAAAATCTTTTAAACGGCCAAGCAAGGGAGTGTCAAAACGTGTCCGCTTAGCCCAGAGAACTGATTAACACAGGTTAAAATGTCTTATAAAATGTCTGTTTGGATTTGTAAGGTTGAATTTTAAAACAGATTTGCTGCATAATGCTAAGATTGTACATTTTATTTCCTTGAAACAACATAGCCTACTCCAAGAGCTCTTTAATTCCGCAACTAGTGAAACACACACACACACACACACACACACACACACACACACACAAAACAATAAAAAAACAACAACAACGAAATAAGCAACTGCTCAAATAAATATCCCATTGAAAATGTGACGTAGTCCTTTATTTCGAAATTCAGCATCTTAAAGAGTATAAAGTGGTTAAAAATAATAATAATAAAAAGTATGATATCTGTTATAAGCAGATAGTAAATAGTAAATATACATTCTTCTTGAATGATATAGGTTCAGTCAAATAAGAAAACTTACTTTCATGGATTTAATATCTATTCCATTATTTATTCATAAATCTGTTACAGAGAAAATGATGAACAAGCAAGAAAAACTGCCAAGTTTCTTGTCTGTGCATTTGATTTTAGACATAAGCTGATTTATTCAGAACCCAAAATTCTTAAGTATATATATATATATATATATATATATATATATAATTTACCTTATCAACAGCACTTTTCTGAACCAGTTTTCTTTGAAATCACACACTACCAACAAAAGTCACTGTTCATCTTATCTTTCATATTTACCTGTGATATTTATTATTTGATTTATTATATGTTTGTATGTCTAAACAGAACTTATAGGCCAACTGGGCCTGGTGTTTAAATTTTTATTAATATGTTTATTGGATAACACATGTCATTTAAAAAAAAAATACTTCAAAAAAAAAAAAGAAAAAAAAAAAAAAAAGAAAAAGAAAAAAAGTATACATAAATAAGTAATTTACAAACAATAGTACGGGCGGTAACCAAGTTGGAAAAGAGTGATTCCATATACAGAGTTATCTCTCTTCATTTGCTCGGAACAATTCTTTGATTTTATCTTAGATTTCAAGGAGGTGCGGTACCGGATGTGAGAGCAAAAATTAACGAGTATTTGTCAACACTTTACAATATTATGTTAACATTACTGGCATGAATATATGAACATCTAATGATACAAGGCTTACTTAGCTGACCCGCAACATTTATGACATGATTATATGAGCCATTGTTTTATCTTAATTTACATGCCAAAATAAAAAAGAATCAAGAATATGTTTAGCTCAAATCAATTCGATTTTATCTTAAGATTGTTTTCGATTTCTATGAAATTGCATAGAAACATAAAAAAATCTTAGTTCACACACACACACACACACACACACACACATATATATACTTCATCATTCGTGAAAATACCCCATTACATGTATTTCATTTTTTGAAAACATTCTTAGTTATAAGGGTGATTATTTAGGTGAACTTTTTCATGTACTTTACTAATTCGTAAAACGGAGAATGCGTGAACGCGTTGCTACCCATTTTATGAATAGCGCTGAGTAGTGTCTTTGGAATTCAAGGCTGTCGTTTATTCATATCCGCAGACGGATTAATTAGTGGGCATTCTGTATATCCGGCATCCGGATATTGACCGTTACTAAACCATGCAGTGTTTTGAAATTCGATATAGACAAATTGTCGCTTTTACAGACTTTTTTTGTAAATTTTTTGGATAGATTTTAAGGTACGATACCGGATGTTAAAGTTGCTATATCGTCACGATCGGAAACCTGGATGTTGCAAGTTCGATCCCATAAACGATATACCAAAGTCGTGTAGATGTCGCTGTCAGAATTATGTGAATAATTATGGTTTCATGCCATAATCATGTTGTGTCTATGGCGTAATATTGCGGTATGACAGCACTTGATCTGTTCCCAGTAGATATACCGTCGGTCGAAGGTATTTACAAACGGACAAACATGTATATCTAAAGTATGATATTTCATATGAATGTTTGTGAAAGTATACTTCTTGAAATTTAAAAAAGATGGTAAATGAACGTTATCTACAGGACACACGTGCACAGTTTGATCAACTCTGGTGTGAAGATCGTGTGGATTACCACGTTTTAAAGCATACACGAACTGGAAGTTCGTGCGTGATTTAGATCTAGCAAAACTATTTACAATCTATTTCTTCCGTGTATTCCTTATCTTATTCAGTATTACGCAATATTATAGGTGTGCTTGTTCCTAATTTGCTATGACAACTAATATCTAAATGTTACGTCGTAGTCCATTAGACGATTGACGGGCTGTTTCGAACTTGCTTTACTTGCCTTAACAAACCTCTCCCAGACCTAGACTCGTCTAGTTCATGTAAACGCTTTAGGCAAAAATGACACTTACTTAGGCCATTATAGGTCGTAATTTTCATGAAATCTTTGACAGTAGTGTGTCAGGTCATTTATAATTAGAGCTGGCGATAGTTGATGATTGTTATATGTCGGATTCCTTGTGTATGTATCTCTGCCCCTCGGCAGTAACGCTCTATACTGATCTAGCCAAATGGCGTTATCAAATGATAATAGGCCGTTCATACACTTTCCACACGTTGTATGATAGATTCATAATGAAGTAAGGCCACATCCCCAACAAAGGTATCCGGTATGTTGCTTTGACCGAAAAACTGCCGCACCAACCTTATATATAATAAGTTGGTAACTTTATCCATTGAATTTCGCACATCATGTCGTTTCAGTTGCCGTAATTACTTTGATCATTGATAGATTCTCGTAAAAATGGTCTTATTTTGCGTGGAAGGGATGAATAAAGACATACAGGGACAAAAAAAACAACACCCCGTCCCCTGAGGAATCGCCCTAAACAATGTTTGCGAAAACACACACACACACACGTTAAGACCGACAGAATCTCGCCAATTTCTCCCGTGTAAAACTATTATAGAAAAAACTAAAGTGTTCATTTTGGGTATATTTATTTCTTTTATCAGTATCTGCCCATACAATTCAACACCGATACTGTGGCTTAAGTTTTCCTCAAATTTTACACGGAAGAGATTGCGTTTTCGACTCCGGTAACTGTTGTAACACGATTCGGATCATTCCTTGGCAAGGGTGTTTTTTTTTTGTACCTGATTGTCTTTGTTCATCCCTTCCACGCAAAATAATACCAAATTTATGAAAATCCACCAATTTTCAAAGGAGTTACGGCAATTGAAACGACATGATGTACGTTTTAAATGGACGAAGTTACCTTACATCTTATATATGTAACGTCATTGATTTTTTAATGGGCAGCAACGTACCGGGTACCTTTGATCCCCAATCCTTATACTGCCCATCATCGATGTAAAGTCTAATTTTAACTGTTAATGATACTGCTGTTTTCTCCCATCATGTCTTCCTCCTCTTCCCCACCATAATCATCAATATCACCATCAAAACAACAACTACTACTGCTGCTGCATCCACCAACACCACCACAACGACTAATTCCAGTACTACTTCTACTTCTTTTACAACCACTATAACTGCTACTACCTTATACCGTGCCAAGTGGTCGAGGGGTTAGAACGTACGCCTTTGGTCACGTGTTCTATCCCCGTCCGCGAAATATCAAAGTTGTTCAAAATGGTATTTTTGCTTACCTGCTTGGAGCTCAGCATATATACATATTTGCTGCTGTTGTTGCTATGGTTATTTTTAGAAAAAAAATATTTAAAAAAAGAAAACAAAACTTGCAATAATTTCAGTATTTTAGACTATCTGCTGACTAATTAAAGATTTACAATTAACTAGAACTTTATATCTTAAATCTCCCTTTAATTAATAACTATGTTATTTTTTATTCTACAGCTATTCTCTCGTGCGTGTATGAATTACAAAACGAAATATCAGCAGGAAACAATCTAATTTATAGTTAATGAATAATAGTGAAAAAAAAAATGTTAAAGTCTTTCAAATTGTGACATGAATTGGTTTTCCGAAGCTACTCACCTTCTTAAGATCTTTCTTAATCCAATTTTTGATGAATAATCTATTTATTGTGAATGTCTCAAATCTCATAAGGAAAATGTTGAAAATGCATTTGCACAAAAGTAGACATACCTGTTTGGAATACGAAATGAGGTTGTATTTCGTATTTTGGGTCTCATTAATGTCACAGCTCGCAATATCACACACGTGTCTTGTAGACAGGATAACCCTTGTGCTTGTGAGTAGTGGGCGACTAGTGTTATAGGGGCTGTGCTATGCACCGCTATGGGCTCGAATTCCGGTCTTGTGCCTCCGGTATTGTCATGCAAGGAGACCTTCCAGATGGCGATATGTAGAAAATCTAGTTATAATGGCGATTGGTCTTTATCGAATCTAAGGTCGACACAAAAGTGGTGTTTAGTGGCATATAAAAACAAGTAATAGGAGTATTTCTTGACTTTAATACATTGATAACATATCAGTTCAATGTTGATTTTGTTTATATTATTTACAGATTGATTACGCAGCTGTGAAAAGTAGAAGGGCCTTGTGGTTAATTTGTAGTGTTTGAATCTTGCCGAGGTTTTAGACGAATCATTTAACATCTTCCCATACGTCAAGTATGACCCTGCCCAGGAACCACCGAGAGGGATTAATAGAAAAAGGTGTTTGTTAAAAGGGTTTAACGTCCCGCCGACAGTATTTCGGTAATTTGGAGTCTCTGTCAACTTAAGACAGATACAAGTGCTGCCACACAGCAGTATCATTTCGTAGACATGTGACATGATACCAAAACTATATGCTGAGCATCAAACCAGGAAGCTATACCAGAACCATTTTTACGACATTGATATGTCGCCGTCGATTGATATAAATGTAAAATAGTGTGCCTTTGTCTACGTTGTTAATAAGAAAAAATAAGAAGTATTATAAATAAAAACAGAAAGAGAACTTATCTATAAATGTATAAACATCCATCTTCTCTCATTATCTCGGAATATGAATATATGCTATCTGATATTCATGATTTTATTAGAGTGCAGCCATGTATATCTAATTTCAACCATTTTAACCAAATGTTATAAAAAGGGAGCTTAGAAAACAATTGACTGTTTTGATCAAAATCCGTGTCGTTTCCCACACACTCCCCCACTACATTGACTATAAAAGGTCATGTCTACAAGAATAAGGCAGAAAATCCGATAACAGCAGAACCAAACGTCGGCATATGACATTAACCCACGCGCAAGGAAACTTCCTCTGTCATTAGTCCCCCCCCCCCCTCGTCTCATGTAATTAAACTTATGTCGATTTGTCCTTGTGTAATTTTTGGATTAAGAATGGGATGGGATTTATTCGAAATGTATTGATATTATGAGCGTTGGCGTTTGTTTGTAGGTTGTAGTTTACGTCCCACCGACAGTATTCCAGTAATTCTGTCTATATGACTGAAATGTAGCGCTGCCTCACTACTACAAGTGACTTAATAACACACCCAGTCAAATTAACAATACTGTTACTGCCAATATATGCTGAGTGCCTTGCACTGTGGAGGTTTTACCAGTTCCATTTAAACAACATCGGTATGTTGCAGCCGGGAATCAAACCCACAACTTTTCGGGTACAGGTGGGATTTCTGTTGATTTACCGTATCAGGAAAGAAGACACATACCCGGCAGGCAAGACTTTTTCAGATAGTCTTGAAACAAATGCAAAAAAAAATACGTATATTTTATTTATTCGATGTTCGAAAGCATATGTTGATCTACATTTGGACTTCAATATGAACACATCGGCCAAATGCTTAATGAAAAGTTCCGATTAATGCAAATTAGTAAATCCAATTTGTGATTAATACAGTTTCATCAAACATCCAATATACCATCTACACGGACTTCTGAAATATACATTGGCGGTTTTCAAGACGACTCGGAAATGTGCCTAAGAGAACAGCTTAGAATCCATTTCACTGTTTAATTTTTTGACGTTCAGCGTCAGTTTGCGACTCTGGGGAAATGTCGTCTGCTGAATTATGATGTCTCGAGAAGATGAATATCACTTTCCTTCAGACTGGCAGGATTTTTTCTTTGAAATTAGTCGTATTCACAGTAAGATTTGAAGAAAAGACACATGTTGATAGTTGTTAAATTGCCTTACGGAAACCTGGTCATTACGGATTTAAAAATGTATTTAGCTGAAAATCTTACCTTTACAACAAACGCATTGTACAAAACGACATGAATCGCAGTTAACATAATCAAAAGAAGTAAATGTTGAAATGTCGATTTTATACATGATATATATATACAAACATATATAAATCACTTGTTGAAATAGTGCTTTTCTAAGACAGGAGAAAATCCGAATGCCAACTATTGTATCTGTGCAGAGTGGCTGTCAAACATTTATTCTGTAGTGTTCAAACTAGTATATACTCGTACATATATAATTATGTGAAGTTACTAAAATGGAACGTGAAGGATATATACCATTTTGATCGAATATAAGAATATTCAAAAGTGAAAATGCAGAATTAATCCTATTTTTGGACATTTTTTTCTGGCAGAGCGCTTACGTCTGAAAATTTGTGACAAGCACATTTTTATTAAACCACCATATTACCATCTACACGTAATGGATACAAAGGCTCACTGAAATGTCAGAATCTACGGAAAAAGGTAAACATCAGGTATTGTTGGATCTCTTTGTCTAGAGTCGACGAAGTGCGATGATGACGCACAAGATCCTCGTTGACGACAAGAATCGTCCACGGCTTTCCTAGTCGCAAAGTATACTGGTTCAGCAAATGGCTAAGGGATGTGCATAATTTTTTAACGTGCTGTCCTTGTGACGATACAACATATAAACCAGTCATACTAATTCAGCTGTATTGGAATAACTAATCATCATCAAAATATACTGTATGGGGAAAAATAAAATGATATATATTGTATTTTGCATAGGTTGGACAAATATCCACTAATGTTATAAAGCAAATATGTTTTGAGCTGAACCGAATAAATCGATTGCAATATAAGGATTTAATGACTAAGTTTACAAACACCACCTGTTGTTGTTGACGATATTGTTACATCGTATAAAAACGTATGGCTATATATCACGATTACAGGACACACAGATATCCTCGGGATTTTCTTTATTCTGTAACTGTTCATGTCACATCTACATGATAAGCCTACTGTAGTTCAGATTTGAATACAACCAAGAGAGATAAATCTTAGATTAGTGGTCAGATGGTGCTCTTTTGCAAAGTATATGGCAATAGGAAACTTTAAAACCATATTTCTATGTACATCGATGCTGTATATGAAAAAAGTCATGATGTCAGTCGTTTATAGGCACGCCGTTAGTAGTTTCACTGAGTACACATGATTCATCTGGTAATAATCAAGATGTAACCCTTTACACAAGCTTTCGTCAAAATAGGACACTCGTTCTCTAATGGTACGGATATTATGCCTATATTTGTTCAAACATGTGACATAAAGTATTATATCTATTATGCTAGCTAGTATTGTATAGGCAGTATTAATAATGGCTTTCCCAAGAGGTAACTCGGTGAAATAACGCTGAGATTCTTTATTGCTATGATGCATATCTCACGTTAAGTCAAATCCTTACATTTAGTCTACAGGGTTCATACATTTATCTATTTAGTTCTTATATTTGGTCTCCTGGGTTCTTACATTTAGTATACTGGGTTCTTACAGAAAGTCTCCTGGGTTCTTACAGTTAGTCTACTGGGTTCTTACATTTAGTCTACTGGGTTCTTACATTTAGTCTACTGGGTTCATACATTTAGTCTACTGGGTTCTTACATTTAGTATACTGGGTTCTTACAGTTAGTCTCCTGGGTTCTTACATTTAGTCTACTGGGTTCTTACATTTAGTCTACTGGGTTCTTACAGTTAGTCTACTGGGTTCTTACAAAAAGTATACTGGGTTCATACAGTTAGTCTACTTGGTTCATACATTTAGTCTACTAGGTTCTTACAGTTAGTCTACTGGGTTCTTACAGTTAGTCTACTGGGTTCTTACATTTAGTCTACTGGGTTCTTACATTTAGTCTACTGGGTTCTTACAGTTAGTCTACTGGGTTCTTACAGTTAGTCTACTGGGTTCTTACATTTAGTCTACTGGGTTCTTACAGTTAGTCTACTGGGTTCTTACAGTTAGTCTACTGGGTTCTTACAGTTAGTCTACTGGGTTCTTACAGTTAGTCTACTGGGTTCTTACAGTTAGTCTACTGGGTTCTTACATTTAGTCTACTGGGTTCTTACATTTAATCTACTTGGTTCATACATTTAGTCTACTAGGTTCTTACAGTTAGTCTACTGGGTTCTTACAGTTAGTCTACTGGGTTCTTACAGTTAGTCTACTGGGTTCTTACAGTTAGTCTACTGGGTTCTTACAGTTAGTCTACTGGGTTCTTACAGTTAGTCTACTGGGTTCTTACATTTAGTCTACTGGGTTCTTACATTTAGTCTACTGGGTTCTTACAGTTAGTCTACTGGGTTCTTACAAAAAGTATACTGGGTTCTTACATTTAGTCTACTGGGTTCATACATTTAGTCTACTGGGTTCTTACATTTAGTCTACTGGGTTCTTACAGTTAGTATACTGGGTTCTTACAGTTAGTCTCCTGGGTTCTTACAGTTAGTCTACTGGGTTCATACATTTAGTCTACTGGGTTCTTACATTTAGTCTACTGGGTTCTTACATTTAGTCTACTGGGTTCTTACATTTAGTCTACTGGGTTCATACAGTTAGTCTACTGGGTTCATACATTTAGTCTACTGGGTTCTTACATTTAGTCTACTGGGTTCATACATTTAGCCTACTGGGTTCTTACATTTAGTCTACTGGGTTCTTACATTTAGTCTACTGGGTTCATACATTTAGTCTACTTGGTTCATACATTTAGTCTACTGGGTTCTTACAGTTAGTCTCCTGGGTTCTTACAGTTAGTCTACTGGGTTCTTACAAAAAGTTAAAGGGTTCATACATTAAATATACTTGGTTCATAAATTTAGTATACTGGGTTCATACATTCTGCCTACTGGGTTCTTACAGAAAGTTTCCTGGATGCATACATTTAGTCTACTGGGTTCTTACAAAAAGTTAAAGGGTTCATACATTAAATATACTTGGTTCATACATTTAGTATACTGGGTACATACATTAAGTCCATTGGGATTTTACAGAAAGTTTACTGGGTTCATACATTTAGTGTACTGGGTTAATACATTTAGTCTAGTAGGTTCTTACACATAGTTTAATGGGTTCATACATTTGATGTACTGGGCTGTTACAGAAAGTCTCATTGGTTCATACATTTAGTCTTATGGGCTCTTACAGAAAGATCACTGGGATCATACATTTAGTCTACTGCGTTTTACAGAAAGATTACTGGGTTCATACATTTAGTTTACTGTGATCTTATAGAAAGTGTACTGGGTTCATACATTTAGTTTACTGTGATCTTATAGAAAGTGTACTTGGTTCATACATTTAGTCTACTGGGTTCATACATTTAGTATACTGGGTTCATACATTCAGTCCACTGTGTTCTTACATTTAGTCTACTGGGTTCTTACATTTAGTCTACTGGGTTCATACATTTAGTCTTCTTGGTTCATACATTTAGTCTACTGGGTTCATACATTTAGTCTACTGGTTCATACATTTAGTCTACTGGGTTCTTACATTTAGTCTACTGGGTTCTTACATTATATGGCTTCATTGTTCATTTACATTTAGTCTACTGGGTTCTTACAGTTAGTCTACTGGGTTTATACATGAAGTCTACTTGGTTCATACATTTAGTCTACTGGGTTCTTACATTAAGTCTTCTTGGTTCATACATTTAGTCTACTGGGTTCTTACATTTAGTCTACTGGGTTCTTACATTTAGTCTACTGGGTTCATACATTTAGTCTACTGGGTTCTTACATTTAGTCTTCTTGGTTCATACATTTAGTCTACTGGGTTCTTACATTTAGTCTACTGGTTCATACATTTAGTCTACTGGGTTCTTACATTTAGTCTACTGGGTTCTTACATTAAGTCTTCTTTTTTCATACATTTAGTCTACTGGGTTCATACATTTAGTCTACTGGGTTCTTACATTTAGTCTTCTTGGTTCATACATTTAGTCTTCTAGGTTCATACATTTAGTCTACTGGGTTCTTACATTTAGTCTGCTAGGTTCATACATTTAGTCTACTGGGTTCATACATTTAGTCTACTGGGTTCATACATTTAGTCTACTGGGTTCATACATTTAGTCTTCTAGGTTCATACATTTAGTCTACTGGGTTCATACATTTAGTCTACTAGGTTCATACATTTAGTCTACTGGGTTCTTACATTTAGTCTACTGGGTTCATACATTTAGTCTACTGGGTTCTTACATTTAGTCTACTGGGTTCATACATTTAGTCTACTAGGTTCATACATTTAGTCTACTGGGTTCTTACATTTAGTCTACTGGGTTTACAACATTTAGTCTACTGGGTTCTTACATTTAGTCTACTGGGTTCATACATTTAGTCTACTGGGTTCATACATTTAGTCTACTGGGTTCTTACATTTAGTCTACTGGGTTCTTACATTTAGTCTACTGGGTTTTTACATTTAGTCTACTGGGTTCATACATTTAGTCTTCTAGGTTCATACATTTAGTCTACTGGGTTCTTACATTTAGTCTACTGGGTTCATACATTTAGTCTTCTAGGTTCATACATTTAGTCTACTGGGTTCATACATTTAGTCTACTGGGTTCTTACATTTAGTCTACTGGGTTCATACATTTAGTCTACTAGGTTCATACATTTAGTCTACTAGGTTCATACATTTAGTCTACTGGGTTCATACATTTAGTCTACTGGGTTCATACATTTAGTCTACTGGGTTCTTACATTTAGTCTTCTTGGTTCATGCATTTAGTCTACTAGGCTCATACATTTAGTCTACTGGGTTCTTACATTTAGTCTTCTGCGGTTTAGTGTTTAGTCTCCTGAGTCCTTCCTTTGGGCTACTGCGTTCTTACGTTTAGTCTATTGAGTCCTTACATTCGGTCTACTGCGTTCTTACGTTTAGTCTATTGAGTCATTACATTTGATCTACTGCGTTCTTACGTTTAGTCTATTGAGTCATTACATTTGATCTACTGCGTTCTTACGTTTAGTCTGCTGGTCCTTACATGTGGTCTCTGGTCCTTACATTTGGCCTACTGAGTCCTTACATATGGTCACTGTGTACATATGGTCTACTGTGTTCTTACATTTAGTCTGCTGGTCCTTACATTTGGTCTACTGAGTCCTTACATATGGTCTACTGTGTTCTTACATTTAGTCTACTGGGTACTTACATTTGGTCTACTGTGTCCTTACATTTGGTCTACTGGTCCTTACATTTGGTCTACTGGTCCTTACATTTGGTCTACTGAGTCCTTACATATGGTCTACTGTGTTCTTACATTTAGTCTACTGGGTACTTACATTTGGTCTACTGGTCCTTACATTTGGTCTCCTGTGTTCTTACATTTAGTCTACTGAGTCCTTACATTTGGTATCCTGTGTTCTTACATTAAGTCTACTGGTCCTTACATATGGTCTCCTGTGTTCTTACATTTAGTCAACTGGTCCTTACATTTGGTCTATTGCGTTCTTACATTTAGTCTACTTGGTTCATACATTTAGTCTACTGGTCCTTATATTTGGTCTACTGCGTTCTTACATTTAGTCTACTGAGTCCTAACGGTCTTACATTTAGTAAACTGGGTCCTTACATTTGATCTACTGCGTTCTTACGTTTAGTCTAATGTGTCCTTACATTTGGACTACTGCGTTCTTAAATTTAGTCTACTGGGTCCTTACATTTTACCAACTGGAATCTTGTTTTGAATTGACTTGGCCCTAACAATTGGTCTGTTTGGGTTCTTACATATAGTCTACTTTAATCTTACATTTATTGCGGCCCGCTGCAGCGGGCCGCACTATTTAATACGGGGTTGGAAAGTCGCTATGGAGAATTTGGCAGACTGCTTTACATTGGTTCACATTTTGTACTAAAAGTCATGTAATTGACGACTAAAATAAATTAAAATCGGACACAGTCTACCTTTTTGCTAGACTGCTTTAATTGTTATTATGACGGTAGTTTCGTATCTGTTTATATGTAAAACTTTAGACGCAGTCTAAATATTTCTTAATTATTTCAAATCATTCAACAAAAATATAATTCGTATTTATTTTACATTATGTTTTGATAATTGTTTGCAGATTAATTCTTCAAAAGATAAAAAATACTTTACTACAACAAAACATTATTTTTTCTTTAAATTTCCTCCGATCAAATTGTTCGAGTGGTGATTGAGTGTTTTTAATCTTTTGATTTTGTCCGGACCATAAGTCCAATACTAAAGTAGCTAGGTTGATGAAATTATATGTAGATTGATCTTGATGAGAGGAAGTGCAGTGCACAAACCATACTTGCATGTATTTTGAAAGGAGTTATTGCCCTTTGTCATCTTTAATCTTTTGATTTTGTCCGGACCATAACTCCAATACTAAAGTAGCTAGGTTGATGAAACTTTATATGTAGATTGATCTTGATGAGAGGAAGTGCAGTGCACAAATACCATAGCTCTGCATGTATTTTGAAAGAAATTATTGCCCTTCGTCATTTTAAATCTTTTGATTTTGTCTGGAGCATAACTCCAATACTAAAGTAGCTAGGTTGATGAAACTTCATATGTGGATTGATCTACTTCATATGTGGATTGATCTTGAAGAGAGGAAGTGCAGTGCATAAAAAAATTTTTTAAAGGAGTTATTCCCCTTTGTTATTTTTGGTCTTTTGATTTTGTCTGGAGCATTTCTCCAAAACTACTGTACTTATGTTGATCAAACTTCATATGTAGATAGACCTCATATGTAGATAGACCTTCATTGCTCACACTAACTTTAAACGTTACATACATGTAGTCTTTCACTCACGCAAAATTTTGAAACTGTAATCCTACATATGACAGACTTCCGGTGTGGGTATTGATCACCTTTAGTGATAATATTTTTTTTGGTATGCTTAAAAGCCCAAATCCTATGTGTGAACATTCGTTTTATGTGTTATGTGAATACATCCTGTGTCAAAGATGGGGGTGGGGGTATGAATCACCTTCAGTGATAGTTCTAGTTTAAAGAAGTTAACATATTACGCGTCATTCAAAGTGTTTACTTCTCATTCATCATCAAAAAAATTTTAATATGCTCATGTGTCATTCAAAGCAGTTCTCATATATGTTTTCATTGCAAAGTACTTAGTACTCACTTGTGCTTAAAAAACAATTGACAAACTTATTACTCAAAGGTGCTAACATATTTACTTGCCATTCAAACATGTTCATATTTTAATTTACTCACAAGTCCTTTGTTAATCAAGTGGGAGAGATACTCAGTTGTGTTTTGTTTAATGTTCATATTCCTTATAAATTTTTTATATATTTCTGTGTAAAATATGTTACAAATTTCATTTATGTATCATTTCTTTCTCATCACACTCAACTTAAATATACATTACAGTACAATTGCAACATACTGAACAAAGTAATAAAACTCTTCAAACACCAGTCATTATCCTGCACTAAAAGATCAATTGAGCATTTCCAAAATAATGTTCGACATAATGACTAATACTCAATTACATTTCCATTATATTTTATCTATGTAAATACTGTTCTTCTCTTTTAAAACACACACTTAAAACAGTACAATTATGAATATGCATTATAGTCATCTTTATATTTGATCCTTGTCAGACTTATATTTTAACTGTATTCACATGTTGCATTAAATTGTATTCAAAGGTGCTTAATACTTACTTTTCAATGACTATGTGCTCATATACTTTGTTATTCAATGGTGCTAACTTACTTAATTGTCATACAAACTTAGTTACTCTTCTTCCAACATAGCTTTCATTCAGATATATGCTACCTTATCATCCAATGATGGTTACATGTGCACACATCATTCAGTGTAAATATGTTAATATGTTGACATACTTCCTCCATGTTGAAAGGTTGTGAAATATGCACTTGTTACTTGTTAATGTGTTCATTTCTTTTATATTTTTAGTGTGTGTGTGTTTTTTTTTCATGTGTAATATTGGTTGTTAATTTGTTCTTCATTTTTCATTTTTTTTGGTATTTCAGTACCATTGAAACATATTGAACTTAGTAATGCATCTACTTTATATAGATTATACTCAAAAACTTAATTCTATATTATTTAAAAAAAAAATTTAACTTAAACTTCTTAAATGTAACAAAACAAAAGCTTTACTTTAAAAAAAAAAGTCTGTGTACGCACAATCATGTAAATGCTTTCGCAGTATCCTATATTTTTATTGAACATGTGCCTTGTTGAATGTTTGAAAGAATAAACATTATTTTTTTCCATATAAAATGATTATTAATACATTTATATATTTGCTTCTACTAACAATTCATAACATAATATATACAGATTCTTGTTTTTTTTAAAGAACAGAACATTCCCTAATAGATTGAGATTATTTTTGCTGTAAATATTGTAGAACATGTAAAATAAGTGTCTAAATATGTTTTCTTTTAAAAGTCTACTTGTAAAACTGTTCTTGCATCAATCTTTGGAATATTTCTGTTTCTAATTTGAGAAAAATAACCAGATACTTGCTGTTTTGAAACTGTGTTCCTTTAATTTAAATATTAATTATTTCTTATTTTTTATATACGTTCTCACTTGCTCTTGTACATATCTTCTTGCACATTGCTATTTAAAGAAAAATATCTTCATTTGTTACATTTTATTCCAGTTGATCTCCTGTTTTTATTACTTAGCATTTCATTTCTTAACTGAAACTTTTCCAAAAACATTTTTGTTCAATATTAAAAACATCTCTAACACTTTCATTTCAACATTTCATGTTTTAACATTCCTTCTTTAAACTTATGTGGTAACATAATAAATGTCTTACACATAGAATCAGTATTATTTTATATAAAAGACAATTTGATACTTTTTTTATAGAAATATATAAAAGACAATTTGATACTTTTTTTATAGAAATATATCTTACAAAACAGTTTTTTAATAAACAAACTATGAAACAAAATGTGTGTTATTTTCTTTATTTGAAAGAAATGACGTATTAAAAATTACAAAAAAAACAAATGTTCATAGCCACCTCAGAAAATAACCTTATTTAGAAAACTTCATATAACAATTGCATTGTAATACTTCAATTCTTGCTATAATAATTGGAAAAATCTTAAATTTTACAAAACAATTTAGAATTGTATACCATGAAAAGCAATGATTTCAAATTAAATTTACCTTCAAACATAAATCTATTTCTTTCAAACGTTAAATTTAAGTATTGCAACACAAATGCTAAAAACATGTCAGAAAAGTTCTCGTACACTAAGTTCGAAGGGCCGCTGTGATACTTAGTATCACAGTTTTCTTGTTCAGTTTGTTCCTTATTAATCAATCTTTTGACTTGTACACAGGATTCTTTATAGTCTTCTAATTATAATAGATGGATGCTAAATAACCCAGTTGTATCTAGTATTGGCCCCCTTTGTGTCATTTAAATACATGTTTATAATTATGAGCACTGATACTGTTATTATGGTGGCATATTTCTTTCAGCCACTTATCCACTTAGCTATGTCGAAACTTTCCTGATTAACTGTCACATATTCAGTTAGTATCTGGCAAGTAGAAAATTTTCAAGTTACCCACTTAAGCACCTTAACATGACAAAACTGTCTGTTAGTGCCCACAACTGCCAATCACATATTCACTTATTTTTAATGGATACCATGCTTTTTTCCAGATTAATATGTAAAAAAAAATGCTTGTTATCCACATAATTTAACTGATTATCTTGAAAAAAGGCGAGATATCCAGTTATGTTAAGTGAACATATGGCTGGCAGTAGTGGGCACTAACAGGCAATTTTGTCATGTTAAGATAACTAACAGGATAACACGAAAGTTTACTACTTGCCAGATACTAACTGAATATGTGACAATTTTTCAGAAAAGTTTCGACATAGCTAAGTGGATAAGTGGCTGGCAGGAATATGCCACCATATATCATTGATTTGATAAACTATCACCTAACAATCTGCACTTCATGATTCGGAATCTAAATGAAAGATCCAGGAGACTGATCAATTAGGGCACCGGAGCACCCAGTTACCTTTAAATATGTACTCTCTTACACGATGTTAAATGTTATAACTTCAAAATTATCTGGATAGAATTAAAACACACACACACACATAGATCTCCACTGTGATTAAATCATATAATTGAATAATATTTGAGATGCCTAGGTTACGGGGTTTAATGTATGTACTAGACTCTTCTCCAGACGCTACTTTGAACTACCGTACAATATTTCAATATGACTACTATAGACCTCTTTATCTAGATGCCAGCTAGACTATACTAGCATTGTATCATGTAGTTCTACGTCCGATTTAATAGTAATGCTACAGGGTCACTTGAATGTTCATTGCGTATCAGACAATTTAACTAAAAAAAATACTTTTGAAACACCTTGTCCAAAGCAACCAAATGATCTTAATAAAAGCTATCACTAACGGTAATGCTTGCTTCACCTACTTACATTGCAATGATGCATTGAATGATAATTGATTCGAGAATATCAATGACAAATGAAGGTCAAGGTCACAGATCTGAGATTAGATTGGATGAACTGTTCAAAAGAATATTTAACCCTTTTCCTCATATAGACTCATTTTGACGCCCTCAATAGGTACCACATAAAGCCTGATCTGCAGAAAGCCACAGTTAAACCTAACCAAATTTAATTATAAAGTCCTCATTTCCAGACCACTGAGGAGCAGCGAATAGCATAAAACCTGATCAGCCTGCGAGTTACTCGCAGGCTGATCTGGTTTTATGTTGTTCGCATAGGTCTTTTCATGGTATCCTCTATGAGGGAAAGGGTTAAGTATATTGGCGCAGCGCAACGCGACGGAACAGGACATTAAACGCTCCTATATAATCCCCATCCAAAATTGTGTTTTGTGACAGTATAATTAATAAAAAGAACACAAAATAGTAATTTCAGGAACAAATCCATCGAATACACACGTCAACAGGATTTTACTAAATGACCTTTATCCAATGCTGAGTAAAGTAGCTTTGAAAACCAATTCCCGATTCACAGAACTCGGAACTAGATGAAAAACTAAATCCATTTTGTTCTTGCCATAACAAATGGGAATAAATAGAGAGAGAAAGAGAGCGGCAACATAAAAGAAATTGACTGATGTATGAACAGCTTTTATTTTTTTATTTTGGATTCGAACAATAAATTTGTAAAGGAGTTGCAAATGACATGTCGCACCCGTGACAAATACATGTAGAAGTAAATTTGAATGCACTCTTTCCTTAATTGGTCTCTTTATTCGTTCGTTCTCTTTCTTCCTCTTCTTCTTCTTCTACTTCTCTTTCTCTCTCTGTGCCTATCTCTCTCTCTTGAATAATTACTCTTCGTTTATGCCAGTGTTTATACAAATATATGTGCGCAAATATAACTGTCTGATTATATTATTTCTTCAACCAAGCATGCTGCCATAGCTCCATTCCTATTCTCTTATAAAACATGTGTGTTAAGTCAATCCTAGAATCAATCGTTGAATCTCGGACAAAGAATATGATACTTGCAATATTTGAAAATATTACAAATTGATCTTCTTGTCGCGGAAAAAGACATCCAGATTACAATTCGTGTATATCTATTTTCATGTGTAAAATATACTCGTAGTTTTAGAAATTTTCTTACTTTTAAGTTTTTTTTGTGTGTGTAAGCAAACGCATTTTTAAATTGATATGTTACAATTAATGATTAATTGAGTTTATTGAACTAATTTTCTTAACGGTCGTGTTGTGTGAGTTTATACATAAAATTGCAGGCTGATTTCAGGCTGACAATACAATATAGTAATTCTATAAATTTATTCACTAAAATTACAAAACGAAACGATCACGAAGCAAATGATAACATCTGACAATGCATTAGACAACAGTGATGCTATAATTCCTGTATTTGATATTGGCTCTTAAATTCTTAATTGCAGGTGCAACACCTCTGACTAAAAAACTGCCTATTGCATTCTATCAACTTTATTTTATATTTCAGCCATTACAAAATGTTAAGAACTTCATCAAACATTACATTGACATCTGATTCTTAAACAGAACAGACTTGACATTAAGACTAACTTGAACAGTATTTGTTAATCGTTATATAATAAAGCAAATATAGACACATTAATAAAACAGCATTACATAGGAAAACTGTCAAATATACAAAAAAAGTCGATCTTATATATAAGCATATTTCTCGTTACAGCAGTGTCTCTACTAAGACCATTTGGAAGTCACCCTAAATTTGTGATCAAACAGAAGCGCAATTCAATTCAATTTTGTCATTAATTTATTTCAGTTTTTCTATTTTACCATATACAGAATAGATCGACCTCTTTGACAAAACCAAGTGTTTGCCACAAATAAGTCGGTTAGAATCTAATAAGACATTTTTACAATTAGGTCAAGCCTACGCTCGCTTCGGTCTCCTATTGTCTGTAGAAAAGCCTTAATCGACTCTATCCTATACTTAGAACGAAATTGGATCAACTGACTATCCATGAGATATGTAATAGTGTTGCGTTTCCGCTTATTCAGATCATTAGAACCGATTCACATTATTATCAAACATTCAAGGGTAGAAAAGGATAGAGTCGCATTTAAAAAGTAAAGTTTGTAACGTTTGAATAAAAATTAAGCGATGTTATAAGAGAGAGAGAGAGAGAGAGAGAGAGAGAGAGAGGGGGGGGGGGTGCAGGAGAAGAAAAGGGAGTTTACTATCATTCTTTACTGATTTGGCACAAATCGCATGCTGTATTTTCATGCATTGATCTGGTCTGGGAATTCATGAATATAGAGTTTCAGACACATACCACGTACAATCCAATCTTGGCAACGGTTGGCAGTTTGGCCCTGGAAAAAAATGACAAAAATCAATTTATAGATATCGTTAGAGTTAATTTAACATTTCCCCCCGAACTGCTTTGAACATTTTTGAAAAAAGCCTTCATCATGATGCCGTTGTTATTTTGGAGATTGCTGAGGGTGTAACAGGCATCAAACTCCACACAGTAGTTACCTCCCCTTACAGTTGTAGATAACCACTGCCTCCACAAGTAAAAATTAACAGAATTTAGCTATTTTTTCTTTTTTTTACTGCGAGTGTCATTTCCCTAAGTATGTTTTCTTTAATAAACATCAAATATCGCATCGTGGTAAAAAATAAATCATTTTAAAAAATAGTTTTTGTTGTTGTGACAGCAGACGGAGACGCCATTTTGTTATTTTACCATCATCACTTGACATTTGTGACGGCAGTGATTTTTTTGCTTGCAAGGGAGATCACTGTATGGAGTTTGAACAGGAATATCAAGTAACTTCCGCCTAAATGAATGTGAAGACCATGAGTGTACTTAGTTTGAACCATCGACCCACTGCAGGCCAACTTAGATGTCAATAGACGAGTGAGAAAACCGGTAGTCGTACCCAACGCGATAAGGAGCTTTAAGGTAATCCGTCCATTATTAAATTGTGATCATGGTCTATCAAGTGATCATGGGAATATTATAGTAAATGCAAGCTTTTACAGGCTTAAAACCTATACCTCCACGTCAAAAATGCGTGTTTTTGTACAGAAGACTTTATAAGCATTTGAAAGACCATGTTTATAGTTGATAAGTCACCGTGTGTATAGGCCCCGTTCGTCTTTATTCTGTAACTATATACATGTATACATGCATACACCTTTATGTCATTCAACATTTCTTCAAGAACATGCTCGAACTTTTGCGTAAAATCTATAGGGTATGCTAAGATTGAATTAAGTTACAGAATCAACTATATATCAGAGTAAAATTTCAAGCAAAAACAAGATTCTACAAAACGATATTGGATCCGTCTGCTGAGATCCGATCATGGCGTCGAGCAGACGACAATTCATACTACGGATGTAATACAGACGTCAGATGAACATTATTCACACAGTTCCGAGGAAGTTTGTCGTATCAGCGTCTGTTCCTGGCAAAATGAAGATAAAAACGAGCATTTAACAGTTGCTCTCTTTTATTATAGCTTGTGCGTATTAACTCCAACCCAAGGTTTTTAAATAAATATAAAGTTGTGCAGTAATTGATGAAGTACGAGAAAATAATTTATAAGATTATGATAAAGATAACGCAATATTTTCTCAATATGACCATTTCCGTATCTCTAAGGGATCCCCAATCTCCTTTTCTGAATAAGAAAGTTTTGCCTTATAATATATATTGAAGAATTCTTTTGTAAAGGTCTAATTAAAATGAGCTTTATTAACGTAGATGATTATACAGCTTGCCTTCCCGAACATTTTTTTTTCTCAAGAAATTCGGACAATAATTTAAGTAAGAACACATTTGATCTTGAGGTAAGATAAGTTCTCAGTATATGTCATTATGACGTCATTTCGAAATTCAAATCAGATTTAACGATGTGTACATGTTATTTGGAATTTTCGACTGAGGGCGCGGCGAGTGGGTGTAGATGGAAGTCCTAAATGTACCGAAAAGAACTCTTATATAAATTCTTTGGAAATACTACCAAAATAATGCAATTAATACAGAAAATAAGGTCAATATATTATAATATCATTATATTTTGTGATATACAAAGTTAAAGGGATCAATGATACATCAAATAACTACAGGATCAGCACGAAGATTACGGAATAGACCGAGCTTTGTCACGTGGTCAGAATGATCGCTCGTACGCGAGTAGTTTGGTGGTTCCCGGAATTAGACAGAAACTCTCTAATCGGAGGCCGTGAAATTCCGTCCGCAGGTAATATAAGGGATCAGATGATTTTTACTGAACTTTTGTCATTGCAGATAAATAAGTAACACGTCTTATGGTTTGTTACAAAATATTCGAGTTACTTTGATTTATCTGTAGCATTGCATCTTTAAAACATGGAATAATTATTTCATCTCAGAAACGTTTTGTGTTTAGCTTTGAATGTGTCTGATAAATGTTAGATAATTGTGATGACGAAATAAGAAACATTGCAGATGCTCTCAGACGTAAACAGAATACATTCATACTCTGATTATTAATTTCATCGTTCATTGGATAAAAACATTTAAGGAAAATAGAAAACAGCTGAAATCAAATTCATTGATTTAATTCTATGTGTTGATATTTGCCGGCAAAAGAGCTCGGGAAATTATTAATCGACGTCGATGAAGATCGCCAGGGGCTGTTTGATACGTTAATTAACATACGTATGCTGTAAAATCATTAATTTTCGTTGACATTAAATTTTATTGACAATGTACCTTTCGTGGGTACATTTATTCGTGGATGTATGTTCTAGAAAACGTGGGGTATAAATAAGAGACCAGTTTTCATGGGCATTAATATTCGTGGATAAAACCCTCCACGAAAACGATGAAAAATTAGTGTCCCTCGAAAATTAGTGATTTCACAGTACGTACATGCACTGAGAGGTCAGGGGGCAATCATTAGCCCGCACGCCATCTCTAGAGAAAAATATTGATCAAGATAATCCATCCACCATTTAATAATGATCATGGTCCCTCAAATGCTTAAAACGACTCAAGTACAGATGCAAGCATTATTGGCTCTTTTGCTCTATGTCTTAAAAGGGTTGCATTTGTACTATAAATTTCCATCGATTAAATAATAGACCATTATCACAATTTAATGATGGATGGATTACCCTAACTGGACCATTTTAACTGTTAACTTATAATACTTTGTTGGCATTTAAGTTCCTTGGGTAAAGTATTATTTTGCATATTCACGAATATGTAATGTTAATATAAAATTAACGATATGTTCGAGGAGATACCGATCACGAAATCAACGAAAATTTATTCCCAAGGAAGTATAATGAAGCATGAAAAGGGCATGATTCGGATTTGGGAAAATTTACCAGAATAACATTAATTTCGAGGAATGTTTAATTGAATCATAAATCAAACATGTAAAACACTTCGTCGGCTAATCAAATAATCAAAACTCAGGTGTTATGCTGATAATTTTCTAGGAACAAACTAATTGAACTGTTGAAAGATACCAACAGAACAACTTTTCAATATAAATATTAAGCACCTGATACAGTTATGAACATTTTTTCCATAACTAATTTCGCATTGGATAAGAACAAATAAATTAACTTTATGAGTAGCAAACAACTTTTTTCCAAGAAATTGGAAAAGAAACAAAATCACTTTCAAACCAGACCCACACACATTGTAGTGAAATTATAATATCAGTTTCTTAAGATAGCAGACCAATTATACTTCCTCAAATAAGCGAGTTCCCCATTGTCCTGACTTACAAAAGACAATCGGATCTTCTTCGAAAGGACATCACGCTTCATCTTAATTCAATTAATGAGCCTTCAGACATGCTCTTTGTGAGTCAACAGCCCCATTACATTATTCATAAAGGTCTCGTCGCTTCGTTTGACAGAGATGAGGCAGTTTATAGCTGAATATCTGACATTAGTATTAAATATCTACAGTAATGAGACCACACTTACAAACTGGTATCAGCAAAGATTGGAATCTTTTCATTCTCAATATGAATGTGATTAATAATGCTAATGCAAATCGATAATTATTTTGGTAGAGAGCCAAAATCCTTACATTTTATATTTCTTGAAATTGACAAAACTCAAGGCGTCTCTCTCTTGTCATCCTTTATTAAACCAAACATATAAAAAAATGAAAATCCTTCTAAAATAAAAAATATATATCTCTGACCTGACTGTTACTAACCATTTTTACCAGCTTGACATTCCAGCTAAATTTCAATGTCGAAAGTATCAATATTTTTGGAATGAATTTTTGAGTTGGCAAGAATGTCGAGTCACTTCAGCATTCTAGCTCGACATTCTAAATTAAGTCCAAATATATTTAGAACTGGCTAGACATAGGGACTTAGTAACATTAAATGTCGAGTTGAATGCCTGTATCAGCATTGTCAAGCTGACCAGACATTGTTATATGGCTTATCATTCCGACACAGTCATTTGGAAACATCTAAATTGATATCATTTGCTTGAACGCCTAGGCTGACATCTGTGCGTGCATATTTTTAATAAATACCCTTTTACTTACTCTTTTGTTTTACCTAAATATCTGCATAAAATATAATAATATTTACAAATTAAAGTTTTGCAAACATTATTGCATTTTCGTTTGAAACTTGAGTTTTAATCTTTTACACCCCCATGATAATCAAATAACGCTGTAATTATTCTCATATTCTTTTTGTTTGTTTGTTTATTGTTGTTGTTTTTTAATTCCCTCCCGCCTTCTTCAAAATCTCAGTACTTATATAACAAACGAAAATGTAAAAGCATAATTCAGTGTTTGAGACTGTTTTACAGCCGACCTGAAGTTAATAAGTTTAATCAAAATAATGACTACACGCACATGATAAACCATTCGAGATATGATCACATGTTTTGTACGGAGAAGGATTCTCTGAATAATTACCAAGAGTAATTTACAGTTGACATTTTCCCGAATGCGATTGTTAATTTCTGTAGAATAATACAGAAGCTCATGTTGTTTGGTTTGTGGTTTGAATAGCTTGGTTTATCCGTTCTATACATATGTTTATTCGTTTAAATAAAATAAATCACGGTTACTTGCGTATGTGTGTGTACGTGCGCGTGTGTATAAATGTAATCTATGCTGCTTGAATGTACATGAGCATGTGTGTGTGTGTGTGTGTGTGTGTTTGAGTGTTGTTGTTGTAAACTAGTTGTCACGTGTTAAATTGCACAAAAAAATGTTTTTTTGGCGATGTACTATATATGTATAAGTCGTATTTTTGAATAAACTGATAAACTGATTTGATTTTGTAGATAGTGAACTTCTTCGTTTGTTTCAAATATGTCTTTTTAGTTTTATTCTATCTGATTGTGTTATTCACATGTTGTGTGTGTATGTGGCTTCGGGTTGTATGTCACATGTTGTGTGTGAATGTGGCTTTGGGTTGTATGTCACATGTTGTGTGTGAATGTGGCTTTGGGTTGTATGTTACATGTTGTGTGTGAATGTGGCTTTGGGTTGTATGTCACATGTTGTGTGTGAATGTGGCTTTGGGTTGTATGTCACATTGTGTGTTGTGGGTTTATGTACGTTTGTCTGTACGGGCTTTGGGTTGTATGTCACATGTTGTGTGTGTACGGGCTTCGGGTTGTATGTTAAGGGGGGGGGGTTAAGTCTCTAGGTTTGAATATTTTGGTGTTTGGCTTTTGAGAGGTTGGTGGGGTTGTAATTGTTTAATAACAAGCCTCGGTATACCTCGGTGAATTATACCTCACAGAAGAGTTTACCCTCCAAATTTATGTTAGATATGCAAGCCCTGCATGAAATTATGTATCCCATAGTTAAGATCTGAGATTGTATATTAAAGCAGGATCGCTCAACCGAATGAGCCCATCCCTTTCTTATAAGTGAACTAAAAATAAATAAATAAATAAAAACATTTAGAAGAATCGGAATAAAACAAATTTAACTCGTGATAAATATCTTTATACACTGTTCAATTATTGCTCTTTGCGAGTTTATATACAAATGTTAGATATTAGAAATATTTGTTCCTCGAATCGATCAAAATAAAGAAAAAGATGGAATTACATTCAAATCCAATTTCGAATATGATTTTTTTTTATATAATCATTTTAATTTTCGTGTATTTTTTTCTCTTTTCAATTACAATTCTAAATACTGTCACTGAAGCGAATGAAATATTAATGGAGTTTCATTTTATCTGTAAAATTATCTCAGTGGTTCAAACAAATGGGGACTTTGTCGAGGAGTACTTGATGAATCGATTTTCCAGAAAAATGATCCTTATCAAAGAAATAAGCACTGCTTTATGAAGAATATAGATAAGAAACGAGAGTTGTACTGCAGAGGAAACATTAATTTAAACAATCACGTTCACGTGATTTTCAGACAGTTTCCGCCAGCTGTCGCTTCGTTAGACGAGCAGAGTGACGTCTCCACTACGTCTGCTTTTTGAATTATGCAAGTGAGAAACAAAATAAAGCTTGTCCAGTTTATCATTAATCGATCGTTGCTTTACCGCAACTTTTTTTTTTTTTTTTTTTCGAGTCTTGGTCCCAATATGATAACCAAGTATTGTCAAATGAACTTACCGTAAAGTTTGAAAATAGTTTTCAAGAATTGTTGGCACATGCTTACAAGTGTTGTTTAATACTGTGTGTATATATGAACATATTGCATCAAAAGTTTTTTGTTTTTTTTTTCAAAAATTGTATATGTTGGTTGCTACATATGCTAATTTATAAACCTAACTGTGAAGGCCAATATAATAATTGGGCTAATGATAATAAATGGTTTCCGGTTATGTATTTTGTTAAAATTCAAAGCAGAGTACCAGAACAAGCAGTCAAATTCTGATCACAGACGTTCGAAGTTGCCCGAGGAATCATATCGAACTTCGAGCCCCTGTGTGTCTTCCCGCAATTCATTAAAAAATTCCACGGGGAAACCCGCATAAGTATGACGTGAACACAAACGGATAATCACGGCTATCTGCAAAATGCAACATGTCCGAAATGTTACGAGAACAATGATGAGGGAAAATGTAATGAAGATTCAAATCATCGCGTTTAAGCCTTTAAATTATCTTTGGTCTGACGAGATTACAGGTTATATTTATGACTTCCAAATTGTGTGTGTGTGTGTGTGTGTGTGTGTGTGTGTGAATTAACCGCCAAGTTATCTCATTAACGAACATTCACAAATCAATATATGACTTGACGACTACCAACTGACTGAACTTTAAAATGATATAGGAAACAACGGAGCAGACTTTGAAAAAAACAGGAGATCCCGATAAGACATCTCCTATAGCAATCAATTGATCCGGGACTGCTATCTTTGCCAATCTATACGAGGTTTAGGGTTAATGTTCCTCATGATTCCGTAACTTTATATATTTCTGTTAGTCATATCTCCCTTTATATTCGGTAAATCGATCTGTAGAGTCATTCACTGCGTTGCTAATACCGGAAATAAAACAATTTCCGGGAAAATGCGCACATCTGTCCTATATGAACTTAATATAATTTTGCGGATCAAATTTTTTCATTTTTATGGTTTTATCCTTGATACATTTTATTCATGACACACACTTACCTGGTGTATTCAGATATCATGAATACATATAGGAACATATCGAAAGCATTAGATATCGTTTCATATATCTATTGCTATTATTTTTTTTATTCAGATATCATAATTAGTGTGCCATGGTTGCAAGGGAGCCTCAGTCTGCTAATTTAAACTTCCCGTGCGCCCTTTACATCTCCGATATGTTAGTTAGCTACCTCTGCAGACCTTTCTGGCCCCATGCTCTCGAGAACACTTGCTATAGGAAGACAAGGGACATAGGTACGATCTCAGACTCAACATATTGTGCTCAAATTCACATTGAATATTAGAGGAGGCCATATTATGAGTTGAGAACGAAAATCTCACATAAATCGTTTTCTTTTTCTTTTTTAGCGTCGTGGCCTACTATATGTATTGTCGTTTCAATTTAACAATTATCGATTCATATAATGTATTGCAAAAATACTTCGACGCTAAATACTCCTTTTTTGTGGAATTTTAAAGGAAACACGGTTGTCTAAAATTATTTCTGAGATGCGGATAATTAAAAAAAAATGTACGCTTTTAATATTACATAGATATTTCATTAGTCTTACTTGGATTTAAAAAACAACAACAGTATTTATGATATGTATTCATATATTTTGGCTGGTCGTGTCAATTTAGTTGGGAATGTCAGAAAAAAATCTACCAGGGTTTCGAATCTTGCCACTTTCGGACCATAGTCAAGTGTGCTAACTCCAGGATATTTAAACGCTTGCCGACTGTCTTGTAAAATCGCGCATTTTCTATAATTTTATTTAATTTCATGGGAATACATAGGTATATCACATGTTTCTTCAAGTTTTATTCTCATAAAAGTGGGAAAACATGAGTAAAACACAAAAAACAATTTTGTATACAATATTCATTTCACCAATTTGCATAGAGCGACATAGCCGTATTTGATGGCATTCCTGAAGTCCACGAGTTCCCTAAAATTCAAATATTTTATATTTATCTTTATCTATTTCATTATTTGAGATAGGCAGAAATGGCTTTCAAGTTCTCCGTCTATCTAGAATACATGTTCCATAGTTAAAAATACTGTTTTCCAACATAAGTGTTATTTTTATGGTTGTTCACTCTGCGACATCCATGTCAGCTGTCAAGAAACACAATTACAAGGTCACGAATTCATCACTTTATTCAGGTTAATGAGCCATTTTTCTCTGTGTATCACAACCCGCCTTTAAGAATATGACTCGGTGTAAACATGGCGTCCGTAGACTATCCAGTAGATCTTTGTCTGTAATGGAAGAAATACAGCGCTCGGCGACTACTACTACCGCTAATACTGCTGCTGTTGCTACTGCTACTTCGACTGTCACTAATATCACTACAGCTACTTCGTCAATATATACTGCTGCTATGGCAAATATTAATGATACTACTTCTATTCTCTTCTATTTAAAGTGTACTATTTTACTGCTGCTACTGCTACAACAACAACGAATCTACTATTTTTCTACTGCTGCTAATATTTTTTTTTACTTTTTCTATTGCTATAGCTACTACTCTTCTTTCTACTCTAACTGTGGCTACTATTACTATTGTTTTTAGTAACTCTGTTTTTTTACTATATACTATTACTACTTATTTTGCTGCTACTATTTCCACTACTGTTCTTACTATTACTGTAACTACTACGGCTACTATTGCTGCTGCTGCTGAAGGTACTATTACTATAGCGGCAACTGTTTCTAATACTCCTGTGGCTATTTTTTTACTGCTACCACTGCTATTACTATTTCTATTACTATTGCGTCTACAACTATTACTATTACTACTTATTTTGCTGCTACTATTTCCACTACTGTTCTTACTATTACTGTAACTACTACGGCTACTATTGCTGCTGCTGCTGAAGGTACTATTACTATAGCGGCAACTGTTTCTAATACTCCTGTGGCTATTTTCTACTGCTGCCACTGCTATTACTATTTCTATTACTATTGCGTCTACTACTATTACTATTACTACTTATTTTGCTGCTACTATTTCCACTACTGCTAGTACTTCTTCTGTTACAACTATTACCATTACCACCCCTTTTTCCTACTATTTCTACTGTGCTACTTCTGTTACTATTTCCTACTATTTTTTTTAACTACCTGCTGCTGCTGCTGCTGTTTCTATTAGTACTGTTACTACTACTATTGTGGCTACTATAACTGTTGTTCCTACTACTATTAATACTAATTATAATGCTGCTGCAACTATTACCATAACTTCTTCTGCTGCTATTTCTACTGATGCTACTTCTATAACTATTTCTATTACTATTGCGGCTGCCATTTCTATTGCACTTACTACTGTTACTTTTACAACTACTACTTCTGCTACTACTACTACTACTACTACCACTATTTTTTTACAATTTTTATTATAACCTTTACAATTTAAATTTTGATCATGCCTTTTAAATATCAGTAACTTTCAGATTTTGGCTATCAAGCACTGAAAAGGTTGACCTGGAAATTTAACACAACAAACGTGATGGCGTGATATAAAATCATTATTTATCAAGTTGTAACTGTCATTTTATCTTTATTAATATATTAAATCATTATTTCCGAGATCCTGCGGTCTAGAACTTGTGAGACAATGAAGTAGCTCCAGGCGTTTACATTTTATATGTAAATATTTTCAATCAAAATACATCTGCTTGTTTAATTAAGGGTACATGTATCTTTCATTAAATGTCACATTTCATTTAGCTGTTGCTGATGTATATGTATTACAAGTATTTGAAAGCTGTTAAAGTACGATGATTCGATGGCCGAATGTGAAATAAAAAATAACCAGAAATCGCAAGGTTTTAAAAACCGATACAATATAATTTTATATATCGTTCCACTAATTAAGCTTTGCCATGTACCTCGGGATAGCCATGATTCTCGGAAAATCGCGACTCCGACTATCGCCATATACTGTAAATAACCCTTACTATGCTAAATTTCTTAAATGAACTTACCCTTTGTGCATTATGGACTGTACCATTAGTTGTTTATGGAGGTGCATGCTGAAAATGTATTGATTAAATAGCGAACAATGCATACCAAGATCAGACTGCACGAATGTTATGTCACTTGTCGCAGCGATTATCATAAGTGTGTATCTTTACTGAAAATGGTTTTCCTTTGGTGTTTATCTACAGAGTGTTTGTAATACGTTATTTGTACTGACTGATATAAGTGTTAATTGGGTTTAACGTCCCATCGACAGTTGTTCAATCATTTTGAGATTGTGACTGCGTGCAACACGTATAGTGCTACCCCGCTTCTATATCACACCGTGCAGACAAGTGGCAAGTGACTCCACACTGAACTCGCGCGACATACCAGAAGCATTTATATCGACGTTAGTATTGATGCTCATGTAAACTGAGCGTTTTCCAGGGTAACTGGTAGCTTCATCACTTGAAACAGGGGTGATAGTTTTAAGGGGAAAATCGCTGCAAGTTTGAAACCAGGCATCTTCACGACCATTTTGGCTTCTTACCAATCGCGGTACCGAGGTCGCCAGTTTATTTACCATGAATGTTAATAAACAAACAAAATGCCATCAGTAAAAATGAATCAAGATAAATCATCAGTTCATTAGAATAAGTTAACACAAATTGATTAAAACAGGTGGTATTTTGTTCCCGTTGCCCCTGTTCATCCTTATATCCTTTGTAATATGTAAGATTTAAGTAAAGTGGTCGTAGGTTTAAACCAAATCCTAAAAACAAGGACCTCATATCATGAGTCAAGTCCACATAAAAGAAGACGTTTATAAAAACACGAGTTCGGTAGACAATGCGTCACCTCATGGACAGACAGACAACTCAGGGAAGTCTATATAACAATGTAACAGTCGGCCAGTCTTCTTTGATCTAGCATGATGCATCAGATTCGAATGATCAAAGGATATACATGTATGTAAATTACTCAAGATTAACTTTAGAGGTAAATTTCAGTTATAGTTAGGGTATAATGATGGAGTTGCATGTAGATATGTATATCACATTTTCTTTTTAAATCGGTGTGCATGTGTATGTGTGTGTGTGCTCTCGTGAGGCAGAAATTTCGGTGCGTTTGGGTTGAGTTACTATTTGTGGGTAGTATGTTTGTGTTTAATTTGGTTTCTTGGCTGAAAAAAAGTTAGTTTCAATGACCGAGGTGTACCTCGGAAGTCTATACCTTGCTATGAATTTCTATATACTGGTCGAGGTACAAACCGTTATAGTGAGGTATCATTCACACATGATGAAAAACCTCGCTAAGGTAAAAATGCTGTGTGTGTGTGTGTGTGTGTGTGTTTCACTTGCGAATAGCATACCGTATTAGACTTATTACATGATAAGTCCGTGACATTGATGCTCATTTAGGTATAGACGATTTTCACCGCACAAAATATCTTTGAATCTCGTGCAGAAACGGCTTTATCACTCTTGAATCGTAACTTCCGGTTTCTATCTATTTTAACATTTATGAATACATGTATATACTAGTAAATTAGTGGACCATTCAGGAATCGCCAGTTATTGCGACAGGTTATTATTATTATTATTTAGAGGTTTCTTCAAACACAAGTTGGTCACGATATTTTTATAAAGGATAGCTTTTTATATAAATGGACTTACGCGATGTTTCCGTATACATGTACATGTATGTCACCAACGTTACCCCTTTAATATTATTTATTATCGAAAGTATGTGTATATGTTGTATTAACCTTTTCCCCAATCGACGGAAAATAAATAAATTTAAAATAATAATAAGGAGCTTATGAGCAATGACCACTATGAAACCTGCGCTGGTTTGGTACAAGATATTTCCTTGATATGGTGATACGTTATGTATTGTGACGTAACTATTAGTCAGCAAAATACAGACTTAATGTGTCAGTGAATGATAATTATTATAGCACGGAAACTGCTGCTAATTATGTTTCAACCACATATGCAAATTATACGGAAATAACTGTTTGTCATTTTAGAGTATACAAACATAAAATACATAAAATCGTCTGTACATTACATATAATTACACACATTTAAAAGAAATACGATACGATTACCCTAGACTGCTAACAAACGCGTGTAAATACACGGCCGTGATTCACCTTATATTTGACTATCTGAGTTTTATGTACAATAAACTAAAAACAACAACAACACACACACACACACACAAATCGTAATAAAAAAAACATCATTACATGAAGAAACAAGCTGCGTTCGAATGAAAGCCATGCCCCCGCGTGGGGTGGTGGGGTCCTTCGATCATGGGTGTCAAGGTCATTTGAAAGTCAAGGTCATCTGGCTGGTAGTGCTCGTCAAGGTGCACGCACCTGTTTAGTTTGGAGGCTGTGGGTGGAAAGACTAAATCGTTTTTTTTTTATTATTTTCAGGGCCTTTTTACCCTTCTTAACTGTAGCCGGTAAGGGGCTGCTTCCCCAAGCCAAATAACCAAATAGTCCTCAAATTCCCCACTCTTAAATAAAATTCCCCATTAAGGAGGTAGCTGATCATTGAGAAACCTAGAGAACAATATTATGACGCTAATTTAACTCTGTTTAACTCTATTGATTCTTAAACAAAATATTTGATTAGTCTTTATATTTAGTTTCTAGTATGTCTTGCTGTGCCAAGACCAGTATATGCTTATATTTATGAATATGGTAAAAAAAAAATCCCTAAATAAGTTGTAAACAAGTAGCTTGCTATTTTTCCCATAAAAAGGGCTAGGGCGCTTTCCCCAAAATTGGAAAAAAAGGCCCTGATTTTTTAAGTTTTGTAACAAACAGACAGAAACAGACAGACCAAAAACAATATGCCCCAGATGTATATGCTCTATCGATGCGGGGGCATAAAAAAAACAAACATGTATTATTTTCCGAGGGATCTATAATGTAAGCTTATTTAAACACTTAAAGACTTATGTCGGTGATTTAACGGGAGAAAGGTATAATTAATCAAACTTAGTCGGCAGAAATTGGTGCAGGTATACTATCGTATCATTAATGTAGCATGGTCAAGTTTGAGCTTGACTCAAGATAGTTTATGTATGTAGATAGCGTTTTAACAAATGTTCGTGCGTGTCATTCGTATCTGTTTTGTTAGTACTCTTGTCCCTTTGTTTCGTGACACGTTGTGTTAAAGGTCTCGTGCTCAGTGTTACGTATAGTCCCGTGGTGAGAGAAAATCATAAGTGCGTGAGTGAAAACAAGTTGTTATGATGTGAATGAATGATTTTCTATTTGATTGGTCAGCCCAGCCCCTTTCTCACCATAACAAGATTTGGCGCGAATAATTTTACCTATATAACATTTCCTCCTAACATTTATTAGATCGTATTCGGATCGCCGAGCGGGACGCGAGTTCCATCGGAAACTGCTTAGTCATTAATATAAAAGGCTAACTTTGTATTGTTTGTTTTTTCTGTTAGTATTGTCATTACCTCGGACATTGCATTTATACTTATATTTTGGCAGTAGACGCGCCTGGTAAGACTTCTATACAA
>CM037779.1:79258807-79308807 GCA_021229015.1 Solen grandis
TGGTTTGGCACAATTGTTAACCATATTAAGACGGTTGATACATTTTTTAGCTCACGTCCTGAGGATGAGCTATTAGGATTGATGAATCCATCGCCCGTCTGTTCGTTGTCCACAATTTGTATGTTTGCACTCTAGCATCTTCATTTCTTAAGCAATCAACTTCAAACTTTATGCCAGTGTATATTACCATAATCTATCGGCCAAGTTCGATTATGGCTGATATCGGCCAATTAGGTCAGGAGTTATGCCCGTTTAAATTTTAAAAAAAAGCCATGCACTCTAGCATCTTCATTTCTTAAGCAATCATCTTCAAACTTTATGACAATGTATATTACCATAATCCCTCGGCCAAGTTTGATTATGGCTGATATCGGCCTATTAGGGCAGGAGTAATGGCCCTTTTAATATTAAAATATGCCAGATTTTAGTTTTTGCACTCTAGCATCTTCATTTTTTAGCATCTTCATTTCTTAAGCAATTATCTTCAAACTCTTTGGCAATGTTTATAGTTATATTCTTTTCGATAAGTTTGATTATGGCTGATATCTTTCAATTAGGTCAGGAGTTATGCCCCTTTTGAAATAAAAAAAATGTCATATTTTACTTTATTTGCACTTTAGCATCTTCATTTCTGAAGTAATCATCTTCGAACTTCAGAACA
Source organism: Solen grandis (assembly GCA_021229015.1). Taxonomy (NCBI): domain Eukaryota; kingdom Metazoa; phylum Mollusca; class Bivalvia; order Adapedonta; family Solenidae; genus Solen; species Solen grandis. Next base: position 79,259,469 of record CM037779.1, read on the forward strand.
ATGTTTATAGCCATATTCTTTCAGCCAAGTTCGATTATGGCTGATATTGGCCAATAAGGAATTGGCCGGTTAATTTTGAATTTATAAATGACCTCATGGATTATGTATTCAGTACAAGTTAAGTTTGTGAATTTATAAATGATCTCATGGATTATGTATTCAGTACAACAATGCTATAATTTAGTAACTTTTACAGGCATTGAAGGCAGTTTTTCTCAGGTGAGCGTCTTTAGGGCCATCTTGTTTAGTTTACCATCGCTGCGACAGTATTTCAGTCATATAGCGATGTCCAGCTAATTACAGGTGGAGGAATACCCTGATTGTACTGAGGCATCAGAGTAGAATCACTGACCTATCACAAGCCAGATGGTAGGCTTCCTCACAAGAAAATCTGAGTGACCCTGCCAGAACTTTAACACACACCATGACAGACTGAATGAGTGTTAAAATAGCGACTTAACCCTCTCGGCCATGGAGGTAAGAATGTCGCATGAAAGAACAAGATTACTAGCACCAAAGTCAAGGTCATACTTAGAGGTCAACAATAGAAAATCAATGCCAATATGCTTGTCCGGGCTGTAACTTGACAAAAGTTCGCTGGATTTCCAAATGGTTTGGCATAAATGTTTACCATATTAAGACGGAGTGTCAGTTTGATAGTTTGTGATACTGATAGTTTGTTACAAATGTAGACCACCTCCATGTAAAGATGGGAATACCATTGCAGCATCTGCTTATATAAATAGGTTAGCACATAATATATACCACGGTAAATAATTAGCAGAAAGTGTCAAGATTGTTTAAATCTCGTACTGAACTCTGATTATACTAGTAGTCTGATTTTAAGTTTACTGTAACATTTCCATCATTATGTTAATCAGTTAAAAGGCAAATGTCTCCTCTATAGATAGTTACTCATATATTGGTAGTTGCTCATTTTCTTTCCATCATCTCTTAACCCTTTCCCTCATATAGACTCATTTTGACGCACTCAAAAGGTACCACATAAAGCCTGATCTGCAGAAAACCACAGTTAAACCTTACCAAATTTAATTACAAAATCCTCATTTCCAGACCACTGAGGAGCAGCGAGTTACTCGCAGGCTGATCTGGTTTTATGCTGTTCGCATAGGTCTTTTCATGGTGTCCTCTATGAGGGAAAGGGTTAAAGACCCTCAAAATGTTCATTTCATAGAAGAATTATAAACTGTTGTTAACGTACTGACTACATTTTGCTGCGCTTAAAATTCCAACAACCTCTAAAGTTATCAAACTTATAAAACAAACATTACAGGCTACATTCTTCCTACATGCAAGGACCATATTTTTGCCACAGACTTCGATGGGTATGTCAGCTGGTAAAGAACATTTATATCTTTTTATATCTACTATAGTAGATGGGGGTAGTATGCAAAATATTGGGGTAAATTTAAGCATGGTAAGCACAGGGACTGAAATATTTTGCTGGAACCAAAAACCCCCACGAAGCACCCATATGACAAGAAACTAAATCATGTCAATATTATTGAGTTCATTGCCCGTCTGTCAATATTATGTCTAACAAAAACATATTATGCACCCTCTTCTTCTTAAGGGTGCATAGTAAGCCAGGAAGTACAAGGGGCATATAAGGCTGATACTTATGTGGGTTTCACATGTGTGAGCACCAGGGCCAGCAACCTTAAGTTTCTTGTTTCAAGGCCTCCATGACTTTTCACATTCTTTCAAACATCTATTCCTGTAAGCCACATATGCCAACTACATTCTCTATATTTTCTTCAGTACAAATATCAATACTACAACACAGAAATTTTATAAATATTTTAATATCTCATCAACATCCTTGCGTCCTATTTACATTTCTTTCTTTTAACATTCTGATAAATGTCATGCATAGTCCTGCAAACAAACCTTTTACAGGACACCTAACATGCTCAAATCAATACACATTCTGAATGTTAAGCATGATTTTAGGGAAAATGGAAAACCACCACAATGCATGGAATGAGTTCAATGGCATGAAAACTAAACATATAGTCTGTATATCTAATAATACTTCAAACAAAAGGTTTGTACTCATTTCTTTAATATCAGTACAGATCATAGAAAATGAAAAAAAAATGTAAAAAAAAAATAAATAATAATAATAATTGCAGTTGGTTAAATTATGAAAACACCCAGCACTTCTCAGTGTGTATTGTTGATAGATATACAGCACGTGTCACCACATCATGAATATCCAGCACTTAGTGGTGGTTACTATCAAAGTAATTCAGGAATCATGGCAGAAAAAAAGAACATGATAAAGTTACAAACCATTTCTCATTTATACATCAATCACCATAATCTTAAATTTACAGGACCTGGACCTGTATCAAATAATTTGTATCTGACATTTGCAAGTACTGAAAATCAAGGTTTACGCTATCTTTTGATATGGATTGGAGCTTCATTCTGCATACATCTGTATCATGCCATTATACATACTTAAATTTTTACAGATATCAAGCAGATTTCTGGTATCTGCCAATCTAAACCTCTTATGTATACACAAGACTAGCACAACTTTCTGTACATATCTGGTATCTGCCAGTGATCACCAGTATCATGACTAATTAGTGAGACAAGGTTTAACACGATGGGATTAAAAAATGCTGAACAAAATAAACGTGGCATATCTGATCTCAAGAACTCAAGCATGGCATCCAACTCAACATGGTTCCAATGTATTTACAGGGTGCAACACATCTCTATATATTTGTGTCCCATCAAATAAACTGTGAAAGACCGAATGAATAGAGGAGCATTACTATCAATCCTTTTCCTTGAAACATACATATAAAAGTAACAAAAATGTTATTATTCTGTCCATTTTTCAAAAGTTTTTGATTGATAACAATGATTAAGTGTATGAACTAAATAAATAGGCTCCTGGCACTGAGGTTGGAAATCTGTCTTGTTGCATGAAATCACTGTTGTCTCTAGGTATCAAAAGTAACAGCTTTCACCATCAGAAAATACTCTTAAAACCCTGCTTGATTCAACAAAAGATCAACGACAGTTTCTCACACAATCATGAGTCTGTATACAACCAATCTGTTAGCATCATGTTGGCACTGTGGAAGCCCTATCTATCGTTAAAGTTGAACATGTTCCCCATGTTACCCATCTTGCCTCCTGCCCCTGCTTGGAATTGTCGCATCATGTTCTGCAGCCCCGGCATCCCACCTGGAACATCAACACACGTGTGAACATTAAGACTGCACCACAAGAGTTAGACATTATCTTCCGACATAATCCACTCTGACCTCCTACACATAATGAACTACCACAATCTGTGATTCTGTCCATAGATATGCAACTCTCTTTTTCTGACACAGAGTCAGAAAGACACACATCAGATTAATAATATCTTCCATGAAATCTGAGACCTTTAGAGCAATTTCTTAACATCTTAAACAAAATCCTTCCAGTATTAGTATCAGCCCCCACAGTAAAGGTTTTTTTTTTCTCTTTTATTATGATGTTCACAAACAGCATCGGAAACAAATCCACATGCTGTTTTGTATAAACTAGGTTACTCACTAATCGCATTGCATCCCTGAGTGGTACTTGGATCATTCAATTATCAGTTTTAAATATTTCTGTTAACACTGGAAAATTTGTCATCCACAAAATCTTAGAATATCTTAGTTTGAAAGGTGTTAAATGCCATATGCAAATAATATGCAGAGCAATACAAGTCAATATATAGGTCAGGTCCACCACTGACATGCTGGAGGTAGAAGTAGATGCACATACCCATCTGTTGAAGAACTCTGGGGTCCATCATCTTGGCCATCTGGTTGTTGATCTTGGCCATCTGGGCCGGGTTTACATTCTTGCTCATGTCTCCGCCTGCAGGAGGGGAAAAAAAATTTACAGTCTTAAAACGAATTCACTGTCTAATTCTACAAGTTATTCTGCTATTTTTTTAACAACACTTAAAGCTGAAGGTAATTAATATCCCACTGCATCTCACATTGTAAAGTGAGTGAAGAGCAGGACAGGACAAGCATAATTTGTATGTAGCCCCCACTTCTGTTAGGTAGAGATATAATACCAATCACCAATTCCTTTATATCAAGCTGAGTATTTGGTACAGTTACTTTATTAATTTTTTTTTACCAAAGCATAATTATACTATCTAATCATATTCAAAAGTGAAATAAAGCTATAACAGGGAAAATAATTTATACATGACCTACATAAGACAACAAAAAGTTCAGTAGCAATAACCTAGAACCATCAATGAAAGTGATCAATACACAGACCAAAAAGGAAAGAATACAACAAAGTAGTTCTTATATATCTTCCCCCATTCCTATAATCTTTCTTTGTAAAGCTATACAAACAAAAACTGGATATAAATCCTGAACTGAATAAGATGATACAGTACCTTTAAACAAGCCCTTGATTCCTCCCATTTTCTTTACCATTTGAGCAAACTTCTTGTACTGGGTAAGGAGTTCATTGACCTCACGGACGGAAACCCCCGCTCCGCGGGCAACACGCTGGGCACGCCCTGTCTGTCTGCTGAACAATCTCTCCCCATCCAAACTGTCTAGCTCTGTAATTTAAAAGCAATGTCAATTTACATCCAAGTACTAAAATTCTAACTGACTAGGGGCTGGCCAGATTTAATAATTGGGGAAATGGTAATTTTCTGGAAAATTTTCAAGTTATAAACATGCTTATACCTTATTTATTATACATGTATGTAAACAAATGTATTAGTTTCTTATTTTGTTGGGTCACTTCATAAGGTTTAAAAAGTAGAAAAAAGGAAACTGCTTTTTATTATTTAAACATTTCAGTTGTATTAGTTATGAAAGCTCAAAATAATCTACAAGCTAAGCTCCTTGATAAATTAATTTAAAAAGATAAATGTTTATAAAATGTCAAAATTGTCTGAAAAAGATACTGAATTTCAATGTATGTTTCATTAGTGTTTATATTTGAAATAAAAACAAAAATATATCTCAGTAAGGTAGGAGGAGCCGCATAAAGATAAATGATATAGGTGTTGTTCACTTGTGAGACATACGGATATGATAAGTCCTAGATCCCTTCTACTTACCATCGTCATTCATACTGTCCATAATTGTCATCAGTTTCTTTAGACGAGCCATAGACTCTTGCTCTCCACCCTTGGTCAGGAAATCTGAGCTGAACCCAGGGATCATACCCTGAAATGCATTATCAACCAGGTCAGTATCATGTACAGGAGTTTCTGAATTTGGTGTATGTGCATCTTGTGACACCTTATACATTTTAAGAGATATTTTTTTTCTTATTTCAAGCCTGTTTGTTTTTAGAAAAGAAAATGTTCTGGATTCTTTGCTCAAAACTAAATGGTTAGTGAAGTGCCCATGTGGACAGTCACCTGTTTACAAATCTTAAAAAAAATACAACAGCATTAGACTTTCAGCTAGTTGATCATCAGCATCTTTAACCTGTATCCATACACTTAACAATGCTAGAATTACAGGAAGAGTCTTTTCAATAGACGTAGAGTCCCAGTTACATACCATGATCTGTCCAAAGGGCCCCATTTTCATGATATTCTGAAACTGTTCATACATGTCTCGCAGTGTAAAATGACCTGGAAAATATCAGTATCTTTGTCATTATGACTGACAAAAAGTGACAATACTATAATAACAACTTCATATCCAAAAAAAATCTGAAGACATTATCATACATTTGATCTCATTTTAAAAGATTGAACTATAAATCTTCTCTTAAACAACTGGAAAAAAATTGAAAAGATTCAATGCCTCATCATTCAAAGGAGTCTTTTACATCATCTGTAATAATCATATCCCAAATCATGCACATCATTTCATCACATCCTCCTGAGTTTTGCCTGCCTTTCATGAATACAAACAGCAAACATTTCATCACCAACCATATCTATCTGGCTCTGTCAGAAGGACACACTTATGTTCATTAATTCATTTTTTTTTAACTGTTGAATGTTTTGACAAAATAGGTCTTTATCAAAATTAAGACAATGATACCTCATTATGCTTATATTAAAACTAAAAGTAAATACATTTAACAATGAAGACACAATGGCCAAGGTGAGGGCAGTCAAAAGTTGGTCTATATTTACCTTGTTTCAACTTTTTCATCAGTTCTTCATTGTCATCCAGCTTAAGCTCATTTACCTTGTCTATCAGTCCCTCAATATCTCCCATACCTGGAATATAGTCCACCATTCACATCTGGACACTTTGTCAAAATGTACAGAAACAGTCATATAAAGCTATTGAACTTCAATATTGTACAGTATTGCATAATGATACCAGTAATGACGCCATGAAAATACCTTAATCCTATATCTCCCATGCAAATATCTTAAACCCTTCACTTCATATAGACACATTATGATACCTCATCTAAAGGAGAAGACCAAGATCAGACATCTCCTTCTAGGATCTGTCTAATCAGGGTCTCCTCTGCATTTAATTATTATTCATCAAGTTTAATATTTGAATATTCATGTGGCACAGGTGAATATAAGCCTGAATATTGAATGCAAAATCCACGAGTCTTGTTTCAAATAATTTTTAAAAAAGTCATTAAAATTAACAAAAAAAGTTTTAAGAAGTGATATAAAGAAGACTGTTTTCTGAAAACTTAGTGAGGAACAACCTTACCTAGTAGTTTACTGACAAATGGCTGCACTTTGAAGGGCTCAAAGTCATCTGTGTGTTCTCCTGTACCGATAAAAATTACAGGACTTTTGGTGGCAGCCACTCTGAAACATCATATTTCATTTGTCAATACACACAGCACATATTTGTTTCTTGATCAACATTCAATGTCTCAGTCAATCATCACTGCCACTTGAAAACATGAAGGTGAAGACAAAATAAATTTGGTACTTACGCACTAAGAGCTCCTCCACCCTTTGCATGACCATCCAGTTTTGTGATGATCACAGACCCAACGTTAACCTTGTCCTTGAAAGCTTTGGCTTGGGACTCGCATGCCTGACCAATTGATGCATCCATCACGAAGATTACATTGTCTGGGTCCTAAATCCAGGGTAAACATGCAATGTATTGATAGTTTCATCCTTAAAATCATGACTATGCATGTGCAATTTTATGACTTGACAAAAGGGAGAAAAATTGAAAGTATTGCAATGCCATTTACCACCAGCTTTATTCATCAGACACACAAAACACCTAAATGATCAATGAAATACTTTTCAGTGTGCTGGTTTAACAGATATACCTCTACTCTAAAACCTACAGATGAGTAGACAATCAAAGAAAAAACAAGACTTTGTCAGTATAGCAAGCAATAATGTCAGGAGTCCCCACAGGTAAATACCCCCCATGAATAATTTGTGCCAGATAGAAACAAGAAAATAATGGACATAGGTTCTGATCTCCAAACTGCACTGACCTTTCAAGCATGCATATTGTTGATGTGCGCAACACACCTTTGTGTTACGACAAACACTTCTGTAAAGTTTAATGAAAATCCATCCATAGATATGGAAGTTGTAGAGTGGACAAGAGGATGTAGCCTATAATACTAATAGAGAATTTCTAACAATTCCAGTGACCTCGACCTTTCAAGGATGCATATGGATGATGTGCGTGACACACCTTTATTCCTGTAAAGCTTTAGGAAAATCCATCTATAGATATGAAGTTGGACGAAGATGTAGCCTATAAAACCGAAGAGAATTTCTAACAACTCTTGTGACCTTTCAAGGACGCATATGGTTAATGTCCCCTACACACCTTTGTCTTATGACAAACTTTTTTATAGTTTTATGAAACTCCATCCATAGATATGGAAATTATAGATCTGACACAAGATGTAGCCAATGAACTCCCAAAAACAATTTTGAACAACTCCTGTGACCTTGACCTTTCCAAGGTGCATATGGTTGATGCGCATGGAACCTTTGGGTTTTGAGGAATACATCTGTAAAGTTTTACTGAAATCCATCCATAAATGTCCAAGTTATGGAGGGGACAAGAAAACTGGATTGACAGAAGGACTGACAGAGTGGACAGAGGCGTGTGCAAACTTTTAGTCCCTAACCTGTTTCACCAGTGGGGACTTAAAAGCCCTGATTAACCTAAGTTAATGGAAGGCTTTTCTTATGAATAAAGACCATTTTCTCAATAGCTTGTACAGAGAAGGGTAACTTAATGTATATAGAGGTCTCTGTCCTGTGTACCTACCACACTGTTGTAGACTTGTAACATTTCTTCAAACAGGGAGTCCTCCTGCTTGTGCCTTCCACTAGTGTCCAGGATGATAATCTCAAAATTCTCTTTCTTGAACTTTTCCACTCCTTCTCTGGATATCTCAACTGGATCTATCTCAGTATAACTGAAACAATGTTAAACACTCTGTATGAACTTGTGACTCCAATGGATTTATTAGACATAATTTCACAATAATGTGATAGGAAACAGTCAGGTCCATGTCCTAGATATCAACTGTAATATCTTCCACATTTTTATGATATAATGTATATGTTTTATTAAAAATAAAAATGACAAAACAGTTGATTATTAAACATTTATCAAGTATAACAATACTGTTCATTCTTTGTCCTTTGAATTACATGAAAGCAGCTGTCAGAACTGAGAGCCTGGAGTGTATATGTAATATCCAACAGAAGCAGATTGTTTGATCTTTAATCCCTTTTCTATCTTACTTCCAGTGAGCTGGTGCACATTGAAAATGACACTCTCAAAAACCACTTACCTTCCATAGTATGGAATGTTGGCCTTTGTGGCATTCTGTTTCAACTGATCGAAGGCTCCTGCTCTGAATGTGTCTGCACAAATGAGACAGGTCTTCCAACCTTTCCTCTGGTAGTAGTAGGCCAACTGATAAAATACACAACAATTATTATCATAAATGATTCACTATCTTGACTCAAAAATATGAAAACATATTAAACTTTGTGTAAAACAAGATGCAATAGGAAAACATATATACTCCCCTCTATAGCAGCATTGCTACAAACTATCTGATGTGAACGTATTACAAATATTATATATAATCTGTTATTTCAAGTGTATTAATAAAAAGCATACACTGAAATGCTTTGGGTATTGCAATATTGACAAAAAAATGATATGAAATATATTAATGACATTATATAATTATGTTTACTGACTTTGCAAATAAGGCATAAGTGAAGTCATTTATTGCTGTGGGTACAATATAACTATGATAAACTTAACATAAAAAACAAGTTGTTGATATGATGACATGAAGGAAGAATCACTTAAATGCATTTATGTGCAAAGAAGGAATTTAACAGATATTATCATATCATTTCCATCATACAGCCATCTGTAAATATTCTATGTTTACCTTTGCAGGTCAGATATACTTTTCACTTTTCATAGGTGAATATAAGCATCTAATAAAATAAATACGAATTATATTTTTGTTGAATGATTTGAAATAATTAAGAAATATTTAGACTGTGTCTAAAGTTTTACATATAAACAGATACGAAACTACCGTCATAATAACAATTAAAGCAGTCTAGCAAAAAGGTAGACTGTGTCCGATTTTAATTTATTTTAGTCGTCAATTACATGACTTTTAGTACAAAATGTGAACCAATGTAAAGCAGTCTGCCAAATTCTCCATAGCGACTTTCCAACCCCGTATTAAATAGTGCGGCCCGCTGCAGCGGGCCGCAATAAATAGTAAAATTGTGGTTCACACTTTTAATATTCTCATTTTAAAAGTAGTAAAGAGAACTGTAGCAATCAGTATAAAACTTGACTGGTCCTTGTCTGCATACATTTGTCTCCTGATAGCATTACCTTTGTGCAAGTTGTGGTCTTCCCACTGCCCTGAAGGCCAACAAACATGATAACATTGTTCCTGCCTTTGGTGGGTTGCCATGCCTTCACTCCTGGGTCTACAAGCTGAAGAAGGCATTAAACCTCATCATTTTGTCAACACGATTTTCTTTCCACATATATCATAACATAATGTACTTTAACAAAATGAACAGACACAGCAATAACATTTTGGTATACTTGTATAGTTGTTTTCATAAAACATTATTTTAAATGAACCAAATGTTCCAAGTTTTTGCTTTAAGCAAAACTGTCAACATACCTTTACCAGTTCCTTGAACACTGAGGACTGAATCATTCTCCTCTTGTTCAGACCCCCTGCCATCTCATCAAAGTCAATCACAGATCTGAAATACCAATCCAAACAGCTTTTTTTTATTAGTACTTACTGATAGATAAGACAACATGTTAAGACATATTTTTTCTCAAATGAAAGCAGGCCTTTATTTTCAGATGTTGGTGAAGGGGTCTTAATATTATATTTTGGGCAAAATATGACCATTTTCTTTTCATGGGTAAACAAAAATCAAGAGCAAGATGCAAATTTGGGGAAATTTACTGCATGAATTTAAAGATTTTCTTTTCAGAGGAGATGGACCCTGATAAAGAAGAAAAAAATAGCCATTGGAAGGGGCAGATCATTAAGGCTTAATTTGACATATGTTATGTCAAGTTATTCAAAGGTGAAAAAGGATTATCTGAAGTGCATTGGCGTTTGTTTACAAGAATCTTGTTCTTACCAGTTTTGACAGGAGATAATGAAAACATCTGGTACCATAAACAGATGTGTACATGGCTACTTTGAGGAATTTTCAATACCAGGGTTTGATATTAAAGCCCGACCGAACGACATTCACTAGTAGATTGATGATCCGGTCCAGCTAGGTCCTAGGCTAACACGACCGACTGGTCGTGTTCTTAATTGGACAAAGTTCACAGAAATTTTATCTATTGACACATCAATAGCACAATAATAACTAATGGTCTAAATATTGACCCTTGTTGAAACAGTTTCTTGGAAACCCCATGTGTGCTATATTTAGCGGCGTTTTCAGTAACAACCTTGGCACGTGTTCACTCATTGGTTTGTGTTTTCAGAACGAGGCTGTTTCCCCCACGCACTTGCCAAGTTTAATGTCGTAATACTAAGCTAAGAATGCTCATTTCTTCATCTAACTTTTCATTTTATAATGTTAACGAAATCTTCGTATTATAATGAATAAAATATAATTTAAAAATGCTAGAATGCAAGTTAATGCATGAATGCTGATCTTTTTATTATGCTGGGATCCCATGTATAACGACAATAGACCTTTTTACGATTTGCTTTTACCGCAATGTGCAGCCGATACGAAAAATGTCAAACAGTCTTCTCATCCGACAAAAAAGACAATGTCAGTAATGAACGAAAAAGGTAAAGAGGAATCAAAGAAACTGCATGAATAGATGACAGGAAACAGATCATTTTGCTTTAAATGGAATTGCTTGAAAATCATTAAACAAAAGACATTATCCGGAACTCGCATATGTGGGGATTTCCATGTAGGTACAATCAAGGTGTTCATGCAATATTAATGTAAAGCATGTAACACAAGAGTAATTTTAGTATTATCTTTATAGACCTTCATTCATTCCTAACGGTAAACAGGAAAAAAAAACACTGTTAGGTATTCCGAAGTAAGTATATTGATCTAGGTATGACATGTTTGTGTTTTACACTTCGGTCTAGTTCAGTTAAGGTAAGGTCTAGTAGGTTTTCTAACTTACTGGACCACTGGTCCAGCTCTCAAAAAAGTTAATGTCGAACCCTGAATACACCGGGGGATTTTGAGGAATTTCGACATGCCCTGGGTAAAATTATGGGACATATTTTGGGATTTTCGGAACATATGTCTATGTCTGCTTAATGAAACTCCTGTTGGTAGAAACAGCTGTAAAAATACAGAAGGAAGATTTTACAAGTCATTTGACAGTTTCTAACAATTACCTGACATTTTCCCTCAACTGCTTCACCAGCCTTACATTCACATCGGCTTCGAGTAATGCTGAGCATATCTCCTTCAGCATACTATTCAACACCTGCAAAAAAAAAAAAAAAAAAAAAAGTTTCTTTGTGTAATTGAACAGGCCCAGTTTTCAGTATTGCCATATGAATTTAAGTCATTTAGTAATGCTGTGATGCTGCCATTTTGACTAATGTTAACATTAATCATTTCACGATTGTGTTTTTATAACTCACTTAGGTTACTAGGTTAACTGAACATTTGTTGAAATATTACTTATTCCAAAATACAACAATCATGATGGTGAACTGATTTCATTGGGTATGCTTATAATGCAGGGAAATTATATGACTGATTTTTTTAAACAGACATATTTTCTGGCATTTCCTCAGTGAAAATTCCACATTATCATTTAGAGTTTAAGTTAAGTTTTCAATTTAATATTACAACATTAAATATGAAGAATAAATTGATAAATCTCTATGAAATGTGACTTTCATAAGTAACGATATACCGGCATGATAACCAAAAAGGAAAAACATGAGAAAATCAAAAATCAACATATGGCTACTTCAAATAATTTTCTTAAGTCTAAATGAAAATTGTGTTACAAACCTCCTCGTTAATGATTGTGGCATTGCTGAGCGACCTCAGTGCTGAGGTTATTTTCCTTCCTAAATCTGCTAAAACCATTTTGAGTTTTGTTGAAAACTAGACGCAGCAAAATAAATAAATCTTGGCCGCAAGCCGGCCAACGTCTGACGAAATTCTGACCGTCAATATGCGGGTTTTCCGTTTCAGTGTGCCTCAGATTCCACGTCGCTGGAATTTCCTTTTGAAATTAAAATTTTAAAATTACTAAAGTAAAGATCAAAAATTTAATTTACACAGCTCAAAGTCCAAATGATTATCTAGCATATCAAAAACTTAACATTTTGACAATTTTACATATCCCTCACACTACCGGAAGTTGGAAACACGTCGATGGCGACTAAGTAAATTTCACCTCGTATAAATTTACCGGTGTCGGTGTAAGGGACACTTCCACGGAATTTGCTTATTGTCAGTGTATAGCACACAATCAATCAACAATTCATTGTGTTTTGAAATCAAATTGATTTGATAATAATTGATAAAATATAGGTTAAGATAGGCATGGAAAAAAACAGTGTTTCTAGTTATTATAAAAAAAGTAATAAAAAGGGGGGAAAATGGAGTTCTATCTTAAGAACAGTCACGAAGATTAAAAAACCCGTACTGCAGGACCCTATGATCGCGGGGGCGGGTTAAATCAGGTTTAGTTTAAACATATTTATTCAATTAGACATAGCACATAGTTACATACATACAATCAAGGTAGGATTAGAACGAAAGATAAATCTTATCGTGTTCTTCTCCGATACATGAAATTGTAAACAAAATAACATGGCTGAGAAAATATATATAGCACATATAAGTGAAAATAAACGAGAAAACAAATTGGACAGTACAGAGAAAAAGGAAAGGAAGCGCTGACTGGATTGGACTGATATTAATGATGGGTGACACGATTGGAAATTGGTAGACAAAATCAAAATACATACTCTCTCTCTCTCTCAATCTTTCTATCGTTGACTATTAAATCGTTTCGAGGATTCAATGTATCTGTGTACAGCGTTTACTATTTTAATATTAAAATCATAAGAAAGATTACTATTGCCATATAATAACAATCCTAGGTCGATATTTTGTATAAATGACAGTTCACTCAACAGTTCAAGTCTGGCATTGTTAAACCTAGGGCAATAGAAAAAGAAATGTTCAGCAGTTTCTATTGAACCACAGGTACATAAGGGGGAATCTATTATATTTTTCATAAATAATGTATGACTTAATTGACTGCAATTATTGCGTAATCTGGCGTGGTATATTTGGTATTTTCTGTTACCGTGATAGTAATGCCGTGGTACAATTTTATTATTTTGATTTAGTAGTCTTTTAAAAACAGCCACAGATCTTGCATTTTTTAAATCGTTTGGTAAATTATTCCATTCCCGAATAGCTGATGGAAGAAAAGAGTTATAGTACGAGGTTGAGTTAGCATGGATAGTTTGAATATTGTTCGAGTTTCTAAGGTTATAATTAGATATACTACCAACCTGTTCAGGAATTAAGTCATGTAAGTATGTTGGTGTTAAACCATGTAATATTTTATAAAATAAAATTAATTTATGTTTTCTTCTTCTTGATTGAAGTGATTCCCAACCAATTTCATTTTCTGATGCGTCAATAGATACAAGTTTAGTTGTTCGTGTAACAATTCTAGCGGCCTCGTTTTGAATTTTGTCTAATTCTGTTTTTTCATATGAGTTACAGTTATCAAATATTACATCACCATACTCTAATAAAGGCCTGATAAAAGATATATAGATTGTTTCTAACGCTGACCGATCTAGCAAAAATTTCATTCTTTTCATTATATTAATGCGTGACCATGACTTAACATATTCTATGTGATTATGCCAAGAAAGAGTGTTCGTAAAATACAAACCCAAATGTTTATGAGACTCAACTTCTGTTATCACTTCATTATTCATTAGCACTTAAGGTGATTAGCAATTGTTTTTTTGCGTGTAAAAAGTAAAGACTCAGTTTTTTTTTGGATTAAATTAAACTAACCATTTATCAGCCCAATCTTTAATTGTTCTTAAATCGTTATTGAGAGAGGTTGATGCAGTCACAGGATTATCGACGATTACATATAGTGCAGTATCATCTGCAAACAATCTAATATATGAGTTTATATGATTAACGATATCATTAATATAGATTAAAAACAAAAGAGGCCCTAACAAAGACCCTTGAGGGACGCCGGCTCTTATAAAGACTGGGTCGGACTTGACACCATGTACAACAACGCGCTGGGTCCGGTTGGATAAGTAATCTTTAAACCATTCGAGCAAGTCTCCTGTGATACGGCAGCCTTAAGTTTGATAATTAAACCCTTGTGCCAAACTCGATCAAAGGCCTTGCTAATATCACAGAAAATCGCTCGAACCTCTTTTCCTGAGTCTAAGGTAGATGATATAAAAATATGTAGATAAGTTAGTTGGTTTACAGTAGAGTCACCTGGAGTAAAACCTGACTGAAACTGTGTCACTATATTACTCTCAATGAAAAAATTATGAACATATTTAAAAACACATTTCTCAAAAACTTTTTCAATGCAACTTAATAAAGACACTGGACGATAATTGGACACAATAGATCGATCCCCAGATTTAAAAATAGGACATACATAAGCTTCTTTCCATGAGGTTGGAACTGTACCCAGTGTTAATGATGTATTGAAAAGGTCACATAGAGGAATCGACAATTCATTTGACAGTTCACGAAGTACATAATTGTTAATTAAATCTGGACCTACAGCCTTTCCTAATTTCAATTTTTTCAAAACATCCATTATGTCTTGTTGAGTAAGTATTATTGAACTAATTGATTTTTCTGATTGTGATAATATTGGTATATTTGTATTTGATTCATCAATAAGTGTTTGTTCTTGAAAATATTTATTAAAAAGATTAGCTTTTTCTATATCATCAGTTATTACTGATCCGTTACATTCTAATTATTGAAATATCTTTAATCATTTGTAACATATGTTACCATATTTTCTTTGCTTTTCTGAAAGCTCTCTTACGTTTTCTAATTAGAGATTTAATTTTGCTTGTTATCCAAGGGTGTTCATTTGGAAATATTCGAACTTGCTTATTTGGTATACATTCCCTGCATATTTTATGAATATATTCTGTAATATTTATAGCATACTTATTTATATCAGTATCTTTAAGTAAATTCCAATCAGTATTACTAGCTAGGCTTCTTAAATTTTCGTAGTCCCCTTTTTCAAAGTACCAAACGTGACGATTAAATGTTTTAGGTATATTTTTCTTAAAGTTTAAAACGCAAAAAATAGGACAATGATACCTTATATTTTGAGGAAGGAAAGGTTCACCCACATCACATAACATTACATGATCGTGATTCTTGACAAATATGAGGTCTATTAAACTTGATGAGTTTTCAGTGAAATGAGTTTCACTTTGTATACATTGATATAGGGAATTATACATATATAGTGAGTAAATTTTATTTCTCGAACTGGACTTTTTTAAGTTTAGATTAAAATCACCTGTAATTATAATATTGTCAAAATTTAAATCGCAAGCAAGATTAATAGAGTCCTCAATCACCAAATGTTTAGCTACTTCTGTATTTGGAGGTCTGTAGTATAAACCAAACAAAATAGACTTGCACTTTAGTTTAACTTCAATCCAAATACACTCTATACCAACGGGTTCTAAGTCTAATCTTCGTTTATAACAAATATTACTTTTAACATAAATAATGACACCTCCATGACAGTCAAAACTTCTATCCTTCCTTTCAGGTGGTGAAAAGCTTGGTATAAGAATATCATTATTTGATATTTCTGGGCTAAGCCAGGTTTCAGAAAAGGCTAGAATGTCAAAATCTTTTAGTTCGGTAGACAATATATCCAATTTTTGAAAAATACTTTGAACATTATAATGTACAAATGTAAAATACTTGGAAAAGTCAATTGACTGACAAAGTGTAGAGGAGAGATATGAACTATCACTGTGTACTGATGTTTCTGGACCAGGATTTGGATGGATGTCACCAGACAGTAAAATTAAAAGCATGATGCACATAGCAGCAAAAGCAAGTACAAAACATATAATTAGTATATGTATGTCTATACAAGAATGAACAACACATCTAGCTCTTAGATAATGACAACTGTTAACTTTCCGAAACGTTGAAGAATGTTCATGTATTCTACTAATTATCGAGATGCTGTGATGAACATCGCTTATGATAGCTAATAAAAATACCAGAGTGAGAGAGAGAGTAAAGCCATGGAATATATTAGCTGGCCTGAGTCTGAAGTCGGCTATATAAACTGTATAACGCATATCAACTATAAATCTGACGCTTTCGAAAGAAACAACCCCAGACCCTGGCCACTATACACCATAGCAATGCACAGCCCATATCTGCACCCACGCATGCCATCAATCCGGCAGAGAACACAATAGTAAGAAAAACAGAAACAAGTAACGAAAAGATTATCAAAGACATGATTGAAACAGAACAGAAAAAAAGTTTTATCAGCTGTGGCTAAATCAGGTTTGTAAGCTATGGTTGGCATGACATGGCTTATGAGAATTATTTTTGATATTTTGTAAATATGATATGAATTTACCAGTCTGCTACCCCTACCTCGAAAAAGACCCTAAAAACCAAAATAAAGAACTAGAAACTTTGAAAGCATATATACCTGTTACTTCGGCGCCACAATTTAGAATTGGATTTACGAGGGTGTCAAATAGTCTACGTTTTGAATAAATTATGTAGAGCAAAAAAAAAACGCGATGTGCTAATTTATTTTGGGATCTTAAGAAGTGGCCATTTTTTTTTAATAAGTGTATTCCAAGATATTTAAAGGATGTTACAATCTCTAAAATTGTATCGTTTGAAATTCTTGTGAAGTAGAACGTCCTAGTTCAAATATCATAACTTTGGTTTTAATGGTATTTAATTTTAAGTTCCACATATTGCAGTAACCACGAAGGTCGTTTAGTAATGACTGTAAGGCTTCAGGAGTGTGTGCAAAAAGCACCGCATAATCTGCAAAAAGTAAAATATATAATTTAATATCATCAAGTGTGAAAAGACCATCTATTTCAGAGTTGATATTTTCCAAGGTGTCATTCACAAGCTATAAAAAAGAAGAGTTGAGCTAGGATCGCCTTGCTTCGCTCCTGTATTAGAATTATAAAATGAAGAATATCGTTATTAAATCTAATTGCAGATTTAACATGGCTCTAAATATTTTGAAAAAAAAAAAAGAAAAGAAATAAACATGACAAATGTGGTACTTTAAAGATTTAAAATGCATGCATCTCCGAGGCCGAGAGGGTAAAGTCGCTGACTTTAACACTCACTCAGCCCCTCACCGCGTGGTTTCGAATCCCGGCAGGTCATTCGGATTTTCATGTGAAGAAGCCTTCCAGCTGGCTTGCAGTAGGTCGGTGGTTCTACCCGGAAGCCTCCGTGCATTCGGTGTCTTCCTCCACTTGTAATTAGCTGGACGTCGCTATATGACTGAAATACTGTCGAAGCGACGGTAAACTCAAATAGTCAAGTCAAGTCAAATATTACCTGTGTTAAAGTTTCCTAAACAAACAAACAAAATGCTGGATTTACAGATATTTATCTTTCCATAATAACATAATTATAACCGTGACTTAAAAATAAATATAGCTTTGTATATTTCTTAACAAAACACACTGGTAATTCAAAGTTTGAAATTTTGTATCTATTTCTCTATCTCCCCCACTATGGATTACTGATTCAGAACTTTTTTTCAGTTCCATTGTTTAATTTAGTTAAGGTTTATATTTCTACATTGTTTTTCACAAAACAAAACTGTTGGCGTCCCTCGGAAGAATCTAAAATAACAAGAAAAAAATAAAAATAAAAGGAAATGTTTAAATGCACGGCTTAAAATAAGCAAACTGACCCTCACCCCTATCTCGCTTTCTCTTTTCTTCTGTTTTGACCTTATAATCTAACCTGTCTATGCACAATACCCTTAAAAAGTAAAATAAATACATTCGATCTCTCTCTATATTATCTATAATTATATATGTTGAGATTTCGATTTTTTTCGTGAACGAATTTTTTAATGAAAAGCAGGGTCCTAGCTGTGGTCTATGATTTAAATAAAAAGGAAGCAAATACAACGGAAAATAATAAATGTATAAAAACTAGTATTAAAACATAGGCGTCTATACATATATAACTTAACTACTTCCGAAAAGAATTTTAAACAAGAAAATATTAAAACAATATGTTTTAATGGACGGCTTAAATAAGCATACTGTCCCCCTCTCTTTCTGTCTATGCACATGTCTGACACTTAGTTGAAAAATAAATAAATGGATTTGACCTCTCTCGGCACTATTAACTCCACAACCGCAAGCCAACTGAGCGAGCACTCTTATCTCCACTACCTATGGGGAAAATGGATTATATATATATATATATATATAGTACTTAATAACAGTAATATATATACAGTACTGAATACCGTCCGAAAAATAAACAAATGAATTTGATCTCACTATTTATCACTTAAATAAAAAGATTTCGATTTTTTTCTTGAAAGTTTTTCTCTCTTTTTTTTCTGAATATCAGGGTCCTGCAGGGTCTATGATTTAAATAACAAGGAGGCAAATACAATGCAAAAATAATATATAAAAACTAGCATTTAAAACATATGTCTACTATTCAAATATAACCTAGCAACTTCCGGAAAGAATTGAAAACAGGAATAAAACTCTCGACCCCTTGCTGGAAAAAATACTGATCGGGTACTCTTAACTCCACAACCGTAAGCCAACTAAGCGGGCACATTTATCTACCGTAAGGTTATGGGGGCAAATAAGGTTATTTATAGAACTGAATCTCAACAGTACTACACAGGTCGACAGTTCACTAATTTACTACATTAACTGCACCAAACGTTCTTCATATTACGATTGCATATTAAGATAAACTTTAGATATAACTTATCCCACACATCATGTTATAAATAATTACAAGCACAATACAGAAGACGTGAAATGTGCTACGATCGAAGCGATAAGTAGGTCATGAACTGCATGTACAATCATCATTAATATACAAACATCTACTGACTAATAGCTTATTAAATTATTGTCAAACACACGGAAAACTATTTAAAACAAACACAAATCTTACTTACTTAAAATTATTACAATCACAGCTTCACATTCGACTGCAATATGCGCAACGGAGGTGTAAACCCATTTTATGTATATATATATATATATAGTACTTAATAACAGTAATATATATACAGTACTGAATACCGTCCAGAAAAAAGAAAAGAAAAAAAGTTTCAAGCTGGAATAGAACTCACGACACTTTGCAGAGAAAATACTGAGAGGGCACTTTTAACTTCACTACTGTAAGCCAATGCTAATTATAGGTCTCAACAGCGCAGCACTACTGACCAGTACACGGTCCGACAGTTTACATTTTACTAATTTACTGCAGTAACTACACCAAACGTTCTTCATATTACGGTAAATTTTCATAAGATATACTTTACGCATTACATATCCTTCACATCATGTAATAATTAATTTAACCATGTATAATTACAAGCTCAATACAGAAGACATGAAATGTGCTACAAGTGAGGTGATAAGTAGGTCATGACCTACATGTATAAGCATCATTAAAATACAATTATCTACTGACTTATAACTTATTAAATATGATAAATCACACGCGAAATATTTAAAATAAACACAAATCACGTATTTGATACCCCAAAACAATCACATAGAAAAATATCG
The DNA here is from genome assembly GCA_021229015.1 of Solen grandis. NCBI lineage: Eukaryota > Metazoa > Mollusca > Bivalvia > Adapedonta > Solenidae > Solen > Solen grandis. The sequence goes on from CM037779.1 coordinate 79,279,833, forward strand.
GTGACTGAAATTATTACAATCACGGCTTTACATTCGACTGCAATACCAATTTGCACATGCGCCATTTCATTTGGACATGCTAATATATATACAGTACTTAACAGTAATATATATTCAGTACTAAATACCGTCCAGAAAAGTAATAATAAAAAAAATATCTCTACCTACCAACCCTCTTTTTTTCTGGCTGGAGACCAGAAACGGAACCCTTGTTTATTTGGCCTGATACTCATATAGTGCTGCAGCTTTCAGCTCTATTCTATGACCAGTTTTAACAAAATTGCCGATATTTGAAGTATTGATTACTATAGCATGTATAAGTTAGATCTTGTGTTTGAAAAGTACTTTTGTTTGTTGCCTTTTAATCTTGCCATTTCATTTTTTAAATTGTGTTGTTTGAATCGGAGCGGATTCCGATCGGAGATGGTGATTTTTAAATCACTGTATCTTTTTCAGTGATGGATGGATTTTCTTCAAAATACTATTTTTAGAAACTAGAAACTATGCATTTTTATAATATGTATAGGTAAATAGTGTATAGGCATTAGTATCGCTAAACGGTTTTGGAAAAAATCGACGCTGCAAAATGCAGAAAAAAGATATATTTGAAAATTTTGTTAGAAAACCAAGATTTTGTTGACACTACTGCAAATACTTACACTTAAATATGTATTCGGTCCAACATTTATCCCTACCGATTCTTGGTAGAAAGTTGCATATTGAAACACTATACGGAAATATTGCGTTCAATATTTACATTCCCAGAAACGTCGAAATACTGTAACAGACAAAGTTACATGAGCATAACGAAAATATTTAAAAAAGCCGACTTTCTAACTGGAGTACACACGAACATTACATAAAATAGTCGGAAACAATCATATCATATTCGGAAACACTCGGAACTTGATGAATATTAGTAAGTTAGTTTAAACTTACTTATTTTACGTCGATTGGGAAACAAGTTCTTACAGCTTATACTAATCCCTGTCGACGGTTCCTGGGTTGGACCAGTACTATGCGCCTGGGAAGGTCGTGAATAATTCTTGCCTCCAACGGGGTTCGAAGTCACAAACTTCGGATCGTAATCGGATACGTTACCATTGGACCACTGATGAATATTAATGAGTCAACCAACAGGCTGCACGTTGCTGTGGGAGACTGACACCAACATTAGACTCGCTTGTTTACACATGGCAATCATACATAGTTCCAGTTCCTCGCGTTTCTTGGGTATTGTCTATTCCTTCATCAAAAGAAAGCATGACTGCCTCCAATTCCCCATGTAAGATTCCCTTGCTATTATATTTCAATACATTTTATGCAAGTGTATATGGTATTTTGATTTACTTCGCCGTCAGAAATACATGCATTTCGATCAAATTTGAAAACTATATTTTATAAAATTAACCGCAGTCATTATATGGAGAAATTACGTGCCTGTATAGTGCCTGCGTGACCAAGGCCTAGGAGCTTGTTACGGCGGCGACTGATTACGATTAGTTAAAATATAAATGAACCCAGCGATACTGACTCAGTTCTTTTAAAACATATATTTAAACTGTCAATCAAACATTAGGCGGTTCCATATGGCAAGGTCAAAGGCAAAGCTCTATGGTCTTCGTGACAAACTTTAAAAACATGTATGTTATCGTTTATATTTTAAATTTTATGTATCAGTTATCGTTTATATTTAAATTTTATAGAATTCATCGCAAGCGACGCGAAGTGGAGCGCTGAGATAAATCCATAAAATTTTGAATATAAACGATTACAGTTTGTCTTCTTTAATCGTCCAATGAAATGCTTGCATTTCGTTCAAATATGAGATCTTGATATGTGTATGCTGCCTACGTTATAGTCAGTGTTTATTAAGAGAGAATTTAACAGTTAAGAAGCCAGAACGAACGTAGTGAGTGTCCAAATTTCACTTTGAGATAGCAGTAATTTGAAATAAATAAATTTTGAGACACACGAAGCTAATGTATATAGACAAAGAAGTGAAAAATCTTAACCAAGTCAATTAATTTGAAATAGCCGAAATTTCGATATACGTGAATTGGAGATAACGAATACCAACTGTACTATGGACACGCGGCTTTATAAAATCATTTAAAGGTTCTTTGCTGATGTAAATAACAACACTTAAGTTCGGCTTCTCCATTCCTAATATAGTTTCCATTGACAATGTATTTTTCATATGTATATTTATCATTGAGAAGCCGTTTATTTGGACTTACGAAATTTATCTTCGAATTGTCTAATAGAAATCGACCACGAACCCATCTGTTGCATTACCTTTATGCTTTTCAATAAACCTTTTCCCTAACAAGAGGGCCATGATGGCCCTGAATCGCTCACCTGAGAAATATTGCCCTCAATGTCAATTATTGTATTACGAGTGATACTGAATACATGTACATAATCTATGCAGAAGTACAGCAAGATCATCTAAATTCAACATAAAAACTTTACCTTCCATCCACACTTTGAAGGTCATAGCTCTAATAAGTCTATATAAACTCAAGTGACTCATAGGGCGGGGTCAATTTTAACACCAGGGCCATGATTTGAACAGACTTGGATGAGGTCCACAAGTAAACATCCTAACTCCAGGCTTTGAGAATTCTGATTTCTTTTGAAGGTTTTCCTATACAAGTCTTTGTAAAATCAAGTGACCCCTAGGACAGGGCCAATTTTGATAAAATTTGGTAGATGTTCACTAGGCCATGTTACTCACCAAATATCTAGGTCTAGTGGTTCCTGATAAGAATTTTTGTCTAGTTGTTTTTCCTAAATAAGTCTATGTAAAATCAAGTGACCCCTGGGCGGGTCCAATTTTGACCCAAGGGCCATGGTTTGAACAAACTTGGTTGAGGTCTACTAGGCCAAATATCTAATCTCCAGGCATTGTGGTTTCTGACAAGAGGATTTTCTAGTTTTTCTTTATACAAGTCTATGTAAAATCAAGTGAACCCTGGGGCGGGGCCAATTTCGACCCCAGGTCATGATTTGAACAAACTTGGTAATGATTCATAAGACAATGCCACACACCAAATATCTAAACTCCAGGCCTTGTGGTTTCTGACAAAAAGATTTTTCTAGTTTTTATCCTACATTAGTCAAATCAAGTGACCCCTGGGGCGGGGTCAATTTCGACCCCGGGTCATGATATGATCAAACTTGGTAAATGCCACACATCAAACATCTAAACTCCATGCCTTGTGGTTTCTGACAAAAATACTTTTCTTATATAAGTATATGTAAAATCAAGTGACCCCTGGGGCGGGGCCAATTTCGACCCCAGGGTCATGATTGACAAACTTGGTAAATGCCACACACCAAATATCTAAACTCCAGGCCCTGTGGTTTCTGACAAGAAGATTTATCTAATTTTTCTTAAATAAGTCTATGTAAAATCAAGTGACCCTTGGGGCGGGGCCAATTTCGACCCGAGCTAAAGATGCTTGTACAAAAGATACAAAACAAATTACACGTACACTCATCACTGTGCCGAAAATGGTTAGTAAATTGTTCTAAAGCAAACCATCTTACAATATCGGAGAATGACAAATTTGCTATATTGTATAGTGTAAGCCTTTCTTTAGCAACGAACTATGTATCCAAGCGTGGATTCAGAGGGAGGGGGTTAGTGGGTCATGACCCCCAGCGATTTAGCTACTCTATCATACTATTTAAAAGTAAAGAAGAAAGAATCCCCTTCTCAAAAAAATAAAAAATAAAAAATAAACATTGGATCCCTCCTGTAAAACTGATGGACCTATCCCCACCCCCATACAGAGAATTTTAAAGTTGGTTAGATATGGTAATTTTCATAGTTGGCCAACATATCCCTGTCAGACCCCTCCCCCCTCTGAACAGCAGGTCTCTTTCTCAATAAGATTTGCAGTTCTATTTTTTCTGATGAGACACTCTGTTTTTATCATCCTTTCTTTTCACGACGATTTCCACACTGATTATCATGAACAGTAGTGAACATTGCAATCATATGCACACATCCTAGTGTCGACTTAAGCTATTTTGTTTTCAAAACTAAATATGTTGAACTATAACTCCATGATCTCGAAGAAGCAGAAAATATAACATTGAGTTAAATGAAGGTTAAAAATTAAATAAAGTTAAAACACTTAGTAAGTAGTAGAAAAGATCTACGTCATATTAAAAGAAGTCAGTTTATTGGAATGTAAAACGATCTTTGTTTTTGAAGTACATGTAATCATTTTTTAAACAATACACTTGATGATGCCCGTTTAAAACATCAACGACTACCAGGACTAAATTTTCGTACGACTATCTCCAGTACACTTGTTTCACGCATAAAGCTATACCCAGTACAAAAAAACTATACCCAGAAACTCTGAAAAAACTTTTCATTGATATATCTTTTTATAGAGAAAACTTTCATGGACAATATTTAGCTCATAGTACAAGCTTTAATAAGGAATGAATCGTCCGATTCAGAATTCTTATATACTATGCAGATATAGTAATATTTTAGATAAATGGGAACTCGAGTAAATATTTTCAACAAGCAGTCACGTTTAAGGACATTTTTCCCTTCTTTCAAGCATAACTGGAAGCTTCTGCACATTTACAGAACAAATAAAAAAAACTTGACAATATTAATTAGTAAGTACGAGTATCTTTTCTTACTTAACAGAAAGTTTCTTAGATTCAGCCAACGTTTCAACTTGATGTGTTGTTTTCAGCTCATTTTGGCTACTATATCCGGTGTACGATGATCAACATATTTCTGAACACAAAACCTCTGTTAAAACCCTTAGACATTGTTAAAGGGGGATAAATACGTTTATCTTTGATCTTATGTTTACTTTTTGCCTCCCTTCCTTAAAAGTCTGAGTTCTTCTAGGAATCGTTGAAGAAATCGTCGATGGTGATTCGTCAACGAATTAGGCAATTAAGATTCTTTACTGTAGGCTAACTTCTGCGCTCCATTTAAGTCTCTGTTTCGTATCATGTAGCCAATGTGGATCTCATGATCCGAGAAGGTAAACTCACAGATTTGAAATTAAACATGGCTAGATCAGCAATTAAGGATTTTATTAGATCGGATTTAGACTGATTCTGCATAGCAATTATTCAACAGACAGTTCAATTTGGTCTGAGGTAGAAATTTCTCGGAAAGCCTATTTTTTCTTTCTTTCTTTTTTCTAGGATTATATTCAAATTTTACTGATTCATAACATAAAATGTTATATCTATGTCTATCCCAAAATAATTTGACTGCAGACATAAGGTAAAACAATTTAACTAGCTATAAGATGCATCGAAAGTGAAAAATGAAATAAACACCATTGTAAATCATTAACATCAAACGCCAATATTATCAAAATAATATTTATAACTAATCATGTTTAAACATAATACTGCAGTCATAAATGTCGCTATATTGTTCGATCTACAATACGTAAACGGACACGACGGACGCAATGTTAAAGGAAGTAAACCACTCATGAGGAAAATTTTCACCTTAGGCATTTGACCTTTGGCCTGTAATTATAATATCCTGCGGGGCATTGGAAATATACTCAGATGTCAGGCGCGTGTTCGAGAACCTGTTGTCTCCTAACATCCATCAGTGTATCGCGCTGAATCTGCTGATCTAGCTCTGCTAGGGAAAGATGTACAATATCAAGCCCCACTTACAAGACGTGGCGATTTGTATATCGCACCATCTATTTTGTATACCATTTTAAAAGTTTCCCCCACGTGCAAGAAAGGTGGCAGTGCAGGTGAGGAATATAAAAACGCCGTCTGCGGGGTTCCTTGTCTAGTGGCTACAGATATTTCTAGAAGAGTATGATAATCGACCAACATACCATAAATTTAAAACGTTTCGCGCAGATCGGTCTCTTAGCAACGGTTTTCCACATGGAATCAATTGCCGTTTGTCAGCTGCTTCTAAAATTGAATTATCCAGATATACACATTCTAAAACATATATACCAGGAGGAAACTGTGTTCACACACAAAATACCAGTATAAAGTAGTTTGTTTTTTTTTTAAATTCAGCATCCAAACCATTCAGTCTCACTTTCTACCTTAGAGGTAGCTGTAATGTTTTAAATTTTAAGCTATTTCATCACGCAAATGTAAATATTTCCAAAGTATGTTCGAAAAATTTGACATGTAAATCAGAAATAGCCATCAATATAACGGCAATATCATTCTATGTGAAAATGTATTAGGGGCATTTTTTTTTTATCGCCATTATTTTCCACTGTAGTACAAAATTTATAACCAAAAGCCTGACTTGAAAAATGAATCGACAATTCGTTTTAAAGGCGTGGATTTATATTTGAACTGTAAATCGAAAAAAAAAAGAGTTGATATTAATTAAAAACTCTAAACCCAGTACACTTTCAAAGCATGTTTAAAAAGTTTAGTCATTTGAAAAGAAAAGTTATATTCTCAATATTTAATGAATATACTTATATAATCTCCGTTATTAATTGTGTGTGTGTGTGTGTGTGTGTGTGTGTGTGTGTGAGAGAGAGAGGGGGGGGGGGCTTAATAATATGTAACGTCATTAGGGACAAGCTAGGTAATTAAACTAGTGACCTACATAGCACTGACTGAATTTTTACATAACATACAAGAAATAAAACACACAATATTGCTGGGTCTTACTGTTTACCTGTTCACTTTTCCCCTTTAAATAAGCCTCTTTAAATACGGTTTGTTGGTAGTTTTCCCTCTTTTATGTATGTACTGTAGAAGGGATAGTTCCACGACAAACCTGTGATCAAAAGTTAACATACATTTTTCACCGGTATCTCTCAAGTATATAACTAGCAGCATTAAAACACTTATTATGACGATTGTTGTTAGTTCGACGACGACGACGACGATGATGATGATGATGATGATGATGATAATGTCACCGACAGGCTATTATGCTGAATGCACATATCAATCTAACATTATTTATGTTTTTGTTTGTTTGACGGTTGGGCTATATGTTCTGATTTTTATTAAATCAATAATCTAAGGAGGTTACACAAAACTCACACAAACAAAAAACAACAATGAATGCACTTTTGCTCATCGTCATGGAAAATTCAATACAAGGATGGGCTTGACTATTGATAGGGGAATGTCTTAACACACACACACATCCTCAATATAGCTTTGCAACAGATGGAGAGATCTCTATCAATATATATATATATGCTTGCTGTGGACCCTTTCCATAGTACGGGGCTTGAGATTAACCGATGGGGAAAAAAGTGTTCCCACCTTATTTAAGACTTACATTATTACGATGGTGGAATTCGAACCTAGTTTCTTTCATTGCTATTTTAGGATATAATCCACGACATAGGAAATGACATCCTGAATATTCATAGAATTCGAAACCGAAAGAATGCCAAGCGGTCCATTTTTTGTCTGCCGTTTGAATCTAGTTTGGCACGGAGTGTATATGGAAAATCTCAAATTAAATATCAGCACTTCTTTTTCATAATCCAGTTCACCGCATGACATGACATTTTTTTCAGTGGAAAAACACTCGTTTTAAGCTTCCGACCCATTGCCTTAGCTGAATTGCAGAAGAGTCCTTGGCTTAATGACAAAATTATGTTGTGCAAGACTGAATGCAAGTACATTTATATAAGATTATCCGGTATTTGTTTATTGAGTGGGGAGTGTAATAACTGAATAATATAACCGTTAGTTTATTACCAAAGGTACTCGGTACGTTGCTGCCGCATTTAAAAAGCTTATTACATGTATATATTTTTTTTTTTTTTTTTTTTTTTTTTTTTTTTTAGATGCGACAGTTTTTCGGTCAAAGCAACGTACATGCTACCTTTGGTTTATACAAATGTTAATGCCAATTACAAAATCTTGATACAGTTTACAAACAGAACAGATATTACAATTGTTGACAGAAGGGTTAAGTCACAAGTTCTCAAACTAAGACTCTCCCCTGAAAATAACCGTTATAACCAGGTGTTTGAATTAACTGCAGATTCTTTCTCGGGTTTAGAACTGGAGGTCGCGGGTTCGATCTTCGGCTGAAACATATCAATAGTGGTAAAAATGGCATTGATAGAAATGTGCCTTGTGCGTTACATAAGATAGTTCTGGAACTGGTTGTTTCGGTGTCAAGATATTGTTACTTGGTGTGGTATCATGTCACAAGGTACCATGCTGTGTGACAGATCTATATATGTGTTTCAAGTAAAATAGGATCTCTTTATACTACTGTTCTCAAAGATGCATTCAGCACATTATTTTAATAATATGGATGAAACGTCCGAGAAACAAACCCAATAATCCTATAGAAAAAGATCATTATATTAGACCATTATTTAGTATCTAAAGGTCAGGAGGAAAGTGTAAGAACAGTCTTAACCCTTTCCCTCATATAGACTATAGGTACCACATAAAGCCTGATCTGCAGAAAACCACAGTTAAACCTTACCAAATTTAATTATAAAATCCTCATTTCCAGACCACTGAGGAGCAGCGAACAGCATAAAACCTGATCAGCCTGCGAGTTACTCGCAGGCTGATCTGGTTTTATGCTGTTCGCATAGGTCTTTTCATGGTTTCCTCTATGAGGGAAAGGGTTAAGGTAAGCCATTCATCATTAAATTTTGATCATGGTCAATCATGTGATCATGGGGATTTAAAAAAAAATGCAAGCCTTTATGAACTTTGAGCAAAAGAGCCTATAACTTAATGTCAGAAGATGCTTGCACTGAAGTCTCTTTATGCATTTGAAAGATCATGATTATGATTTAATGATAGATGGATTAAGTTAAATATTTTTAATCATATAACGTGGATTTTTATAGACACTGGGTTTTAAATGTGAATATATGATGTGTAAAAGTCTCTCATAACTAATGTTACAGACAAGCACAGGATTTACATTATAAGAAATTACGTTTTATTTTTATTTTTTTATTATGGCGAATCGGCAGATTTGACAAAATACAAAGACAACAACATACAAACTATAATTATCAACATATCTGGAATGTGTAATCAAATATCAGGCGATGTTGCACGTCATACATTACAATTAATTAATTAGTTGATTGGCTTATATTGATACCACATATGGGCGATGCCTGCTTACTCAACCTCCGGCGCAGTGGATTGTCTTCGCATCAATCACTGCCACACTGAGTTACATGTATACCAAAAGTCGCGTTATATTGGTTACCTGTGATTTTATAGCTGACACTCAGCTATTTCTCAACTCACTGTGGCAGAGATCTATGCGAGATCTCCCGCGTTGGAGATTATTGCTTACTATAAAAAACATTGGAAACGATTTAGTGCTTTTTGTTGTTGTTATTGTTGTTTTTATAAATATGCTGGAGAAATAAGGAATGAGCTTTCGATGGTACGAATCAAGCTGACATTGTTGTAGTTCGCAATGAGCAGTCTCCTGCGTTCTTTGATCATAACCAGTCAATACCACCAATTTAATTTCCTAGCAGCTCCACGGGCTATACATACATTTAATCTATCGCTACATTATGTCTGATACGTAAGTAAACTAAGTCTCGGGACCTTCGAGCTATCTCGACAAATGGTAGGTTTTGAGACTGTCGGTGTCAATCGCTCACCTGAGAAATATCGCCTTCATTTCCTTTATAACATAGTAATACTATATACATAATACATACAGAATCGTAATTCCAAACTGTATCTTTGGTCCAAATTTTGATGGTCATAGCTATAAAATCAAGTGACTCCTGGGGTGGGACCAATTTTGACCCCAGAGCCATGATTCGGTGACTTGGTTCAGGTCCACTAGGCCATGTTACATACCAAATATCTAAAACTCAGATCTTGTGGTTTCTGACAAGAAGATCTTTTAAGGTTTTTCCTATAAACATGTATGTAAAATCAAGTGACCCCTGGGAGGGGATCAGTTTTGACCTAAGGATCATGATTTGAACAAACTTGGACAATGCTACACTCTAAATATCTAACCTCTTAGAAGATTACGAAGTTTGCATTTTTTCGGCGTAGCTGTATAATTTCGATTTCAACTCGCATCTTAAACCAATCAAATGTACGCTAACAGCGGTAAATAATCCTAAGCTGAATAAAAGGACTCCTGTTATTGGTTAACGCATCGTTATGGACTATAAAATTACTGTAAATAAGGGGTGCAGCTTGTATATATCATTCAGCATGGTGTTATTACTTTTCTTTTTGATGTAAACATGAAAGTGATTTCAGTAAGTTAAATACAATCCTTTTCCATCAATTGAGGAATGCTACTTTGTGAAAATGATTTAAAACAACAAAAAAGAATCCACCGTGTTATGACATGAAACCCCTTAATTACTATGTATATTGAATTCTTCCAGCCTGCCGAGATGCTCTCATTGAAAATTAATTCGCCAAAACCAAAACAACTAATAACGCTTTTATATCATAATTGTCATATGCAATAATGATATGAACAAATATCAAACAAGCCTATTTACAGATATAATTTTTTGTATTACCGTCTATAAATAAGTATATTTCAAAGAAAAAATACTGAACTATTTCTAGAGCGTACTAAATTTGTTGTGCGTCGGTCTTTCGCGCGCTTTTCCTGGGAATGTTCTAGAAGACTGGAAATCTCGTTTTTCTTTCATCCTACGCCGAATATCTTTTTTAAAGATATTTCTTGTTAAATCTATTTTTAGCTCATGTGACCTACTTTTTCAACCAATCAAAGCAATTTGAGCAATTTTGATAGAGGGTCTCATAAGGATCAATACTGTGAAGTTTGGTCAAAATCCATTCAGCGGTTTAGGGGGAGATGTTAGGAAATTGTTGCACGACGGACGCGACCAGATTGGAGTTAGAGGCAATTTCTTTTGTTATTTTCTTTTGTTGTTTAAAGGGCCATGATTCCTTATTATATTTTATTGTTTTCTTTTGTTCTATCAACCGTTAGATTGCCCCTTACACCAATCTTGCTGCGCGGACGGACGCCGGACACAGGCCCATCTTTATAGCTCACTTTGAGCACATTGTCCTCAGGTGAGCTAAAAACACTTTGTTTTCTCTTACTAACGAGCTGCTTTAATACCCAAACACTTGATCATTATGAAACAGAGTCGCGTGAGAATAAAATATTCCTGTCATTTGACAAAGGCTGGTTACGACTGTCAGAAAAGCTTTTATCATGATGTAATAAATAATTTCAAAGGGATGTACGCATTCATATCTGTCGCAGTATCATCATCGTGCTATCGTTGTATCATCATCGTGGTCTCGCGTTATCGTCGTCGTAACATCGTGATATCGCATTATCATCATCGTACTGTCGTGTATCGGGTACCTTAACAATTCAGCCAGTGGCGATGGCCCTAACGGTATTCCGTAGTAAATGTATCGAAGGCATCTGACGAATACTGAACGCAAACCAGTTTGAATCATTGGGAGAATCCAAAAGATGTCCTTATTTGAATCCACTAAAAGAAAGTATTTGTTTCCTGATGATAAATGCTGTATACGAGTACTTGAAGATAAAACGTATTTTTTATGCTCCCCGAAGGGAGAGTATATAGTTGCCGCTTTGTCCGTCCCGTCAGTCTGTCCGTCCGTCATAATTTTGTCTGGAGCATAAGACAAAAACTATAAGAGGTATCAACATGAAACTTCATAGGTAGATAGATCTCAATGAGGAAAAGTGCAGTGTACAAGAGCCACAACTCTGTTTTGCATAATTTTGGAATTATTGCCCTTTGTTATTTTTCATTCTTAAATTTTGTCCGGAACATAGCACAAAAATTATAGGAGGTGTCAACATGAAACTTCATAGGTAGATAGATCTCAATGAGGAAAAGTGCAGTGTACAAGAACCACAACTCTGTTTTGCATAATTTTGGAGTTATTGCCTTTGTTATTTTTCATACTTAAATTTTGTCCGGAGCATAGCAAAAAAAGTATCGACATGAAACTTCATAGGTAGATATATGAGGTGAAGTGCAGTGTTCAAGAGCCGCAGTATGTAATGATTTACTTGGTGTTTCTTTCATTACATTGCAGACATTGAGTTTTATTTTTATAGGGAACTTGAGTTAGATAGCAAGATAGGTCTCCTTGAGTTGATGTGCAGTACACAAAAGTACAATTCTTGATACTAAAAAAAACCCCAAAACTCCTTAATCCCTGATGCCTTCTTGCTGCCCTTTGTCTTACATATTTTTTTCCTTTGTAATACTGTTTTATAATATTTAGTTGAACACACATATTTGAAAGAAATATTTAAAGAAAAAAACCTTTTGGAACAAGCATTTATTCGGGGAGCATCCAACGGTTCTACCGATCATCTTGTTTTACATATATAAGAATTGTGTAAGCTTAATGATTCTTTAAAATTAGGAACAATAGGTCGTATTTTTTTAGAAGAAACCGTTGTATCCGAAAATTTCTCAGGGCGGTGAAGGGGCATATCGGCGGCTCTTGATATGAAGTTTTTTGGGGTTTTTTTTGCGTGGCGCGCGTGTGTGTATACGTAAGCATTTGCTATATTCTGAAAAATAAAATTGACCATACCACGTGGTATGTGGCGTCATTTTAAGCTTTTTTGTTTCGATTCAAAGGAGAAAACCGTTGTGTGTATTTCATTTCTCCATCAATTTTAATGGGATACAGCGCATGCGAAGCGGAATTGTGTGCCCTTCACATTCGCCCTAATGATTGTTTAGTCAGATATACAGTATGTCCCAAAAATTATAAATGATACGCTTTTCGTGATTCGCGAACTCTGAAAGTTTTTCCGAATGCTAAGCAATACTGCATGTCTGGCAAAATCATTAGGGTCTATGTGAAGGGACGAAGAAATGAAATACTTACAGTAGTTTTCTACTCCGACTCGAGGCAAAATGCTGCTTGCGATTGCTTAATATGGCTTCACATACCACGTGGTATGTCACATTGACTTAGTCTATATTTAAAAAAGGAAATGAAGTAATAAATGGCCCACTCAGACTGAGTGCTGTATAAGGTAGCCCATGGTCAGGACTGAAGGCTCTCCTATGTCTCTCTCTAGGTATCTATCCAGGTATTTCCCTAGGTCTCTCTCTAGGTACCTCCCTAGGTCTCTCTCTCTCTCTCTCTCTCTCTAGGACTCTCTCTCTCTCTCTCTCTCTCTGTATCTCACTACAGACATTTAGCTGGACAGCTATATTTACTGGCTAGTAACCGTGTACAACACATCCAAATAGAAACCATACATAATACAAAACGAAGAAATATCTTTAAAAAAGATACTCGGCCGTGGTAACCAGCTTGATGATTAGTTTCTAAATGGTTTGACATGTAATATTTTTTTTTTTTTTTTAGCGTTCTACTCTTTCAGTTTACCTTAAAAAGGTGCAGTGTCTTACTAATCGCGACAAATCTTTCGCAGGGGAAGAAAACTTCAACTTTTAAAACAAACAGAGATCTAAAGAACTCGTTTCCGCAACTCTTTTCTTTTGACTAATTTTACAAGGACCTATGGGAATTTAGCAAAGTACATATTAACCAATGAAAAGCCTAATTTTATTCCGCTTCATTACTGTGTGTTTCACAGGAAGTCAGGGTAAAAATAAACGGCCTAGCGGCCGAATAAACAAACCGAAGATAGGAACTACCAACAGAAGATTTAGTATTAGCAACAGTAAATAGTGGTAGCAGACGTTGCATAACCAGAACAACAGTCACGTTATAATCAAAGGTATCCAGTACGTTGATCTGACTGAAAAACTGCCGCATTAAAAAAAAATCTTATATATAATAAGGAAGGTAACTTTTTCTATTAAAATCGTACATTTTGTCGATTCAATTGCCGTACTCCTTTGATTATTGATATATTTTCATAAAATTTTTTGTGTGGAAGAGATGAATAAAGACATACAGGGACAAAAAACAACAACACCCCTTTGTCTGAGAAATCGCCTTAAAATGTTCGCGAAATCAAAAACACGTTCGGTCGGAAGAGTTCTGACCGACAGAATCTCGCCAATTTCTCCCGTGTAAAACTATAGAAAAACTAAAGCCACAATATCAGTGTTGAATTGTATGGACAGATGCTGATGAAAGAAACAAATGTATCTGAAATGAAGACTTGTGCTGACTTGAAATCCATTGTTTTGAGAGGATTTTGTGACTAAATCGAAAACAAAATTACATCAGCAATGTCACCGAGACGCTCGATAGAAACTGTACAGAATCCGCAGTTTAAACGTAGCTGATTATCGGTCAAGGTCGAGTCGGATGAATATTTTAAAAGGCAGAGAAAAGGCTGAATAAGATGAAAAGTGAAATAACAAGTATTAATTTTTGGTTTATTTGTTTCTTTCATCAGTATCTGTCCATACAATTCAACGCTGATATTGTAGCTTTAGTTTTTCTTTGGTTTTATACGGGAGAGATTGGCGAGATCTCTTCCGACCAAACACGTTTTCGACTTCGAGAACTGTTGTAGCGCGATTCCTTCGGCAGGGGGTGCTTTTGTACCCGATTGTCTTTATTCATCCCTTCCACGCAAAATAAGACCAATTTTATGAAAATCCACCACATTTCAAAGGAATTACGGCAATTGAAACGACATGATGTACGTTTTCAGTGGAAGAAGTTACCTACATTCTTACTATATATAAGTCATTGATTTTTTTAATGGGCAGCAACGTACCGGGTACCTTTGTTTATAATCAACTCGTGGTTTATACCACACATAATCAGACTTTGTATAACAACAGAGTCGTACTAGAGTCTCATAATATTACAATTCAGCCATACAAACAGAAAGAACCCGTTTAAAAGTAGGTAGAACTTATCTACAATGAATTGCATTATAACAGTTATACCACTGAATCTATAAAAAAAGCGCTATGGAACAAGAACCATACAAACAAGAACTATCTTTAACCCTTTCCCTCATAGAGGAAACCATGAAAAGACCTATGCGAACAACATAAAACCAGATCAGGGTTTATGCTGTTCGCTGCTTCTCAGTGGTCTGGAAATTAGGACTTTATAATTAAATTTCGTAAGGTTTAACTGTGGTTTTCTGCAGATCAGGCTTTATGTGGTACCTATTGAGTGCGTCAAAATGAGTCTATATGAGGGAAAGGGTTAAAAAAATATTCGGCGTAGGGGAAAATAAACAAAGATATAAACAGTCGTTTTACTGCGCAATCCCGCTTGATGCGACATAATTGACAAAGAAGTATGAATTTACATTTCTCTTTCAATAAACCTAAAATATCATCTATCAGTGTTACCATAAATCCGTGTATATCCAATAGGTACATGTACTGTCATGTGGGGATAGGTGTTACAATAAGTTTTGCATGAATCCCACGTTCGATAGCGATCAGGAGTGGGCATTGATATCAGTCATTTGATATGCTCATTATGTTTATTATAATTGCTTAGCATGTGGTCGTTTCTTCATATTTTAAAAAGCTGGTATAAAGTCTCTTGATTCAATGCATGAGTCCATGTCATTCAAACATCGTTTTAAATGAAGAAAATAACACTGTGTTATTGTTAAGTAAATTGAAAAGAGCTAAGCATGCACTTTAACATATAATTTTCTATGTGAGCATTTATTTGCCCACTTATAATTAAGGTGAAATGGTTATACATTTAATAATATATGAATACCTACTATAACTAATATTTTGAGACTAAAAGGTATGCCATGCTCTGTATTTTAATCTTTATCCCGCGTTCCATTTTCATATTGCTTGGGTAGTCCTCTTTTAAAGTTGGTCAAAGAGTTAAATTCCATGCCAACTAAAAGTGAAAAATTCAAACATTTTTCTCGTCCAAAAGTACTGACAGAATTTTAAAATATTTTGGCAAATATGTTCCTCGAGTTATTTTTTACCACGATTGTAAAATTATTTTGATCCGTCGAAAAACATGGCCGCCAGGGGGCGGAGCCCGTTTTCCTTTTACATATAAGGTTTTTTTCCCCTAGAAATTGGATTCCATGTGAATAATCTTTGTATTTCATCATAAATTGTTAGCATTTTTGTGACAATACAATCACAACTCATTCAATCAGAAAACAAGGGTGTAACTCCGTTTATCTCTGGAATCGTTCAGTCAATCGTAACTACACGGACTTATCTGTCAGTGGTCGGATCCTTCGTAGAAATGGGTGTTCCGAATGTCGTTGAGTCTCGTCATACACATCGAGGGACTTTTCCCTCCGCACAGTTGCCAACTATTTTGCATGGCAACGTCTTGAAATATGAAGAATATTTCCCCCTTAAAACAGCACTTTATTCCTGGAAATAATAACTTGCAAATGTGTTGAGTAGGCTCTGGTAATCTAGGGGGTGGGGTGCTTTTCAAAGAAAACACTTCAAGACTTACTGTCTTTCTTGTCTTTCTCATTAGAGAATCAAATGTGTTTTCATCCCACAAAGGCTCCGAATGTTTGAGTTAATGAGCACGCAATCCAAGAAAGGACTAGTAATAGGTCATAGGATGAAAATGGGCTATTTAATGAGGTATACTAACCTTGAGATTCATCATCGCCATCTTCAGTGGACCATTACATTTTACCTAATTCTTGTTTGACCTATTTCGTACATGATGTATAACGAACCCTCCATACTCAATAGACATGATGGACTACAGAACCTGTACTTGTAAGTGCCAACAGATATGGAATATACCCTACCTACAGCTACAGAAAACTTCCCAGCCAAGAAAAAAAAACTTTTCTTTATCAAAAACTTTTTATAAGACATAGCTTTGACTCATTTTGTAATAACTTAGCATCTACATGATTGCATTTATTAACTGACATTTTTTATACGAATTATTTAATCTTCCATAATTATTTAGTTATATCTTATTATATTATCATGTCGTGATTGGAGATGCACAGCAATCTATGTAAAATATTGACGTTTTATTTATACTTTCATTCTTGGTGCTGCTGCTGTTTTTGCTTTTTGTATTGGTTTCTGGTTCATTATAATTCTTATCAGTATGCAATTAAATAACAAATACTGTTTCGGTTGGTAAAGAAATATACTACTCGGTGTACAAGTAATATATATTGCATGGCTTTTACGAGTTGTGCTTGATAAACCTGCACACTATACATGAGTGCGCGCATACGCACGACTGTATGTGGGCGGGTTAATCAAGATCACGAGAGAAGCCAGTGCAATATATGTCTTGTAACATGGCCAAATATAGGAAGGAGGCAGTACTACGGTCTCGTGACTTTTATATGCAGATGATCCCAAATATAGAGCGCCGTGGCTATCAAAGAGAACCCCATGAAAATGACCAATCAGTGAAAGGAAAATTTCTCTTTACCAATCAAACTCTTTCAAAAAAAAAAAAAAAAAAAAAAAAAAACTCACATTTCGGCGCCTTCTGTGCAGTTGCGCAAATTTGAACTGAGAAAAATGCACTGAATTAGTTTCGCGTTTGACCTTGTGTAGTGGGTGGAATTACGACCAACACCAGCGGTAGTTCGATATTTATTTGACGTTAGTAAACCAGAAATGGTATTAAACCAAAAATGGTACTAAACCAGAAAAACCAGGCACGTCTAAATAAAGTTACATTCTAATATAGAAAATGCTCGAAGGTAAGAGCGGCATAATGTATCTAACAATATACATATATATATGTATTTAACAATCAACTTGCGTCGAGGGTGATCGATCGGTGAATGATTAGTAAGAAAGACGGAGGCTTATGAGCGGGAAAAAGGGACAAAGGGGCAAGGCCAACCAATCAGGGTATTTCCTTAAAATAGAACACTCACTCAACCAGTTTACATAAGGACTCACTCAAGACATGCTCACTCTCTTGGACAATAACAGACATGTACAAACATAGAGTAAACAAGGACATGAGTACTAAGAAGACACTACAATACAGAGGGACAAAACTGCACCTTGCTACACATAGATCTGAAATAATACAGTGGAACCAAATCGGTCAGTTTCTAATATTTGTAGAACATTATTAGCGATGTGCTTTGAAGGGTTTCAAGTGTGTTTGGAAATCCTTTACATCAAACAAAGAATCATTAGGGCCTGTGAGCAAGGCACATTTTTTTTTTTTTTTGCTTCGAATGCGTTATATATCCTATTTAAAAAGTAAAGAATTATTTTCTCCGAGTAGATGCAAAGCTTGTGACAGCTTAAAATGACGTAACATTCATGTAGTATGGCAACACTGCTGACGTCTAATTCATTTTAATATTTTATGGCTATATGTATGAAATATGTAGAAAAAGAAGAAACAAAACAGTTGAGGAAAAAAAATGATTTGCACATTTTGTATAAGGAGAATACTGAGGACCACCTCCAGGAATCGTATCGACAATACAATGCGGTTATCTAGATACCTGCATGATCCGCCATTACTGTGCGGTTTTCTGGATAACTGCATGGTTTTTCACCAGTTAATGCATGGGCGTGGAAACCCCGCCCACTAAAATGTGTGAGGTGTCCAGTTAAAACATGGGTACTTTTCCACAGAAAACTACCAAGGCCGTGTTACAAAAATATATAATTAATTTTAAGACCTCCAAGAAACCTCTTCAAATACAATAATTGCCTTTCTTGCAGATTCAGTCCATCTGCTATAACATTCCATATATTAGGATTTAGGATGATTATCGATTATGAAAATAAGACGGACAGCCATCTTTTATTGTATTATGGCAATTGTCAACTCAACCGAGGTGACCGAACCCGCTGTAATCTATGTATTATAAACATGGGTGGTAACTATTAGACAAAATACAGTTGAACTTGTGCTAGCAACCACCTGTATTAAGCGATCAACCTGAATTTAGCGGTCAGTTTCAAAATGACTAAACTAGCATTTTGTTATATGTTTGACATTCATTTAGCAATCACCTATGTAAAGCGGTCACTTTCTCTTGTTTCCTGGACTGACCGCTTATGGCACGTTTGACATTATAAGAAATGTCTATATTGCTAAGCATTTGTTTCCATATTACGGTTTGTTTGTGAACTTGATATTTAAAACATAAGTAATGGGTTTGTAAAAACTGTTTCCGCATATATAAACATTATAAAATATGGACGATGTGAACACACATCCGCAAAATTTCCCGCGTCACATATACAACGGAACACGTACTCTCTCTCTCTCTCTCTCTCTCTCTTGTCTAATATAAAAATTGCTTCAGAACTATGATTTTTTATAAAATATTATCTCTATATTAAATTATTCAAAGTACCACTTCCGTATTTCGGTTGGCCAGGTTGTACTTGGCATTTTTTTCATTCATTACTTTTTCAAAACGAAAACACACACACACACACACACACACACACACACACACTTGTAATTTGTTTTTCTATTTTCAAAATTTGCCCTAACTGACTGCCAAGTTATTTCAAAACACGACCATACACAAAAAGTTACAGTCCGGACACACTTGATTACACATATTTCAGGTCAGTTGAGTGTTGCAACACTGACTTTCAAGCTAATAGCTTGGTTCTTTTTCACGACACATCGTTTTGTCATAGGATTCGTTTGTGCCAAGTTATTTCAAAACTTGACCGAATACAACAAAGCAACAGCCCGGCCACAATTTTAATGTTAACCAACTGTTGTGACCTTGACCTTCAAGTAAGCAACCTGGTTCTTGTTTACCACATAATGCCTTGTCCTTGGGACCAAATGCGTCAAGTAAATTCAAAACATGACTATACACAACAAAATCACAGCCCGGACAAGACTGCTTGCACAAATTTTAAACTAAACTAATTGCCTTGAAGTTAGCAACTTGGTGCGTTTTCATGACACACCATCTTGTCCTATTGAATACATGCGACACACTATATTATTCTAGGGATCACTTATGCTAAGTTATTTCTAAACAAGACCACACACAAAACGTTACAGTCTGGGCACAATTGATTGCACAGAGTTAAAGGTCAACTGAGTGCTGTGACACTGACCTTCAGTCTAGCGACCTGGTTTTGCTCGCAACATATCGTCTTGTCCTAAAGATCACTTTACCAAGTAATTTCAAAACACGACCATTCACAAATAAAGTTACAGCCGGGAAACAATTTCTTTACCCCTTAATCCTTACCCTTACCATTACCTAACCACTATGAAATACATCGAGGTCAAACGAAGCGGGGACGTCCTATATGGTGAGTAAAGTGTGATACTCGCAAGTGAGTACAAAACTGACCCCACATACTAGTCTGTGGAAGAGCACACACACACACACACACACACACACACACACACACACACGGACAGATGTAACACTACGAGTATATGCCCGTCGTAATTTCATGGCGGGGGCATAAAAATGCTGTAGAAGGCTGATATGTATCAAACATTTCAATGTTGAAATACATCCAAAAATATGAGTGACATACATTAAAATAGCGCACATAAACGAAATGAAATAATGAACAGTGGTGCTATCGTATCAGTTGTCAAAGTTAGCATTTATCGTTCGTATCGCATCGTATCGTATCACACCTTATACTCAAAAAATAACGTGTATCGTATCGAATCACTCTAAGATTTTGGTCAGTTTAAGTTTCGGGACACTCACCTTTTTATATATATATTTATTTATTTTTATTTTTTTTAGAAAATAATGATTCTTCGTGTCTATAACTTCAACATTTTGCGTACGCTGGACTACATTCATGACTATATGTTTATTTGATGTGTTAGATCAAAATTAACATGTCTGAAAACTAACAAATTAAATCTGATCTAATTATGCATGATCAAACTCTAATTTCGTCCAAGATGTTGCTTCCGTGGAGTAATTTATTTTCCGGAACCTTTTTTTCCTGCAGTGTTCGCTCGCGTGCTCTCTCTAACACATTGAAAAAGATAATCGTAACTTACGCATAAAGAGCGGTGTCGAGTATTACCGGATATCGGCTCTTCTCGGATACCGCTGCATTTCATCCCCTAATTGTAAAGATATTCATATTCTAAGTACGTGCCCATGTAACTTGAATCCCCCTTTCCGTCTTTTGATATTTACAAATCGTAAACATTTAAACCTTGGGGAGAAATAAATCTTTTTGAAAGGTTCGATATTTAACTACATCCTGTTACAAGAAAGCCGCTTAGAATTGATGTTTTTTTTATCACAAGTAAATGTGCTGATAACTTTGTGCAGACAGACAGACAGACAGACAGATAGATAGAAAGATTGCTCTTTCTCTGTCTATATGTATTGAATATAATATTAATATGGCATATCAGACGTTGCAATATTCAATAACTATATATGTGTTGTATAACTGTACATATAGATAAGTAGGAAGGGGGACGCTTTAGGTGTAAACAAACTTGACCTACTTTCTAGGTAGGCGGCCATTTTGTTTCTATTTATAGTAACTTATTTACATATAAGGGTTTTAGGGTAGTGCGCATGAGCGGCAGCCATATTGATTTTAGTATGACATCTAATTTTAGAATGACATCATTGGTCTATATTTAGAATGACCATATCGGTAGGCAATAGAATTTAAAAAAATAAAATATGTAAATATGTACGGTCATTTTATTTCTTATGTGTGCGTGGCGGTCATTTGCTTGGTTATAGTATACAGAGGTGACTTGTATACTCGACCTGAGATCTACTCGCGGAAATTGAGGGTCACTTCCATTCGATCTCAGACAATGATATATTAATAGTAGTAATATCAATAATAATAATAATAATAATAATAATATCAATTATTAAATAGCATCCATTATAACAATAATAGAACCAAACAAATGATGAATACTATGAAATATCAAATAATATATCTAAATACTATAATACCCACCTTTACGATGTTGACTGTTCAACGTCCTACCTTCGAGTGACTCTAGTGCAACTTTTGCACTCGTTTCCCACCTGCGTTAACAATAGACGATCTATTTTTAGCGATGGGACAATAGCGATATTGATTTAGGGACGGAAATGCGAACAATGACCTATTCAAGTGTCAAAAGTTAATCCCTTTAATGTTGCCCGAGTGTCTGACGTGTGTTGATTTAGGGACGGAAATGCGAACAATGGTCTATTCAAGTGTCCAAAGTTAATCCCTTTAATGTTGCCCATGTGTCTGGCGTGTATTGACTAGTATGTCAGCGTTTATTTGACCAATCGAAATACGTATTCAAAACGACGCTCAGGTTTGTTTCACATTAACGCATAAAGTGAACATTTTTCATCACAGCCATTTAAATTTCAGATTTTTCTTAGCCTTTCTTGTGCATACAATCGAATGATATAATAGAATTTAATGGAAATAATAATAATAATAATAACTACTGAAAATACTATCATATTAGCGTCTGATCACTTTGATGAAAAATCGACGTACCAAATTGGTAACATCCAAACCCGTTCCTCCGATATATCTTAAGTTCAATAACAATATAAAAATACATTATTTGAACATTTCTTAGTATGTCCTGAAATGTCATTTTGACGTTGGTAAAAAGACTCGAAAATTTTGCCTTATATACGTCAATGTGTTGCTCGAACGCTTCTTAGTACTATTTCCGTTAAACGAGAGTGGACATGAATGGTCAAGTTCATACACGACTTCGTTGCTCCAGTACCATTTATAGGTCAATATTGGTTGACTTGAGATCGGATTAAGATAGCCCCATAAAGGGAGCTGGCCAATGTTTCCGTTAATCCTTAGCTTTACCTAGGTAACGGATTAAATATCTCCTAGTTGCACGACTTTTAGAGGAAGCCAGTATGTGTGTTATAAAGTGATTTATGTATCGAAATATTCCGTTCTGTTCAACAATTGATACGTTATTTGTAATACATCACAATGTTCGGAATGTTTAAGCTTTAAATTCGTAATGTTTTATATTATCTTGGTTGAAACAAAAAGCTTTAAATCAGTTTTTCCTTTCTAGGGCTACGGTTTATGATATCGATTTTCAGAATTTTTATATCAATTGATAGATTTATCAATATACTTCAAAATAAACCCTATGTTTTCGATTCGATTTTCAACCGTTACCGAGTTATGACGTAACAGCGGTTTTTAAACCTTAATTTAAAATTTAGCATTTCCTGCCCAATACATCATTGGAAAGGTCTCGTCTCCACAATGTCGAAAATGTATACTTTTATAGGGTTATCTTTATTCGTTCACGAGATATAAGCGTTTGAAAAATGTCACGTGACCGGAAATGGCGCCGAATTCAAATATTCTCCAAAAAATATATTTAAGCCTATATCTCAGTCATTTCTCGACCGATTTACATGATCCTGGTATCGATAGAAAGGTATTTTTGAAAACTTTACGATGAACCCAGTGAACCGGAAGTTCAATGGCGAAAAACCGGAAATGACGTCATCACATATAAAAATTGGCCCGATCTCTTCATAGACAACCGATTGACTCGTTATTGGTCTTTCTCTCTCTTATACATACTATATTTGGTGGAAATGAAACGCATTTTTGTATTTAAACTCATGGTGTTATACTATGAATTTCGAATTTATTTAAAAATATGTCTAAAAAGGATAAAAATGTAATACGTTTACCAATTTTATTTATTTCTTCCTCCTCTTCTCCCTCCTCCTCCTCCTCTCCCTCCCTCTCCCTCCTCCTCTCCCTTCCTCTCCCTCCTCCTCTCAGTCCCTCACCCTCCTCCTCTCCCTATCTCTCCCTCCTCATTCTCCTCCTCTGCCTCCTCATCCCCCTCCTCATTCTCCTCCTCTCCCTCATCTCCCTCCTCCTCTCACTCCCTCTCCCTCATCCTCCTCGGATGGGAAAACGCGAAAGGAAAAAGATAGGGAATGGGTGAAAAGGCAATTGCTAGTTAAGGATATGGAATGATATTTAGGTAAAATTATGTTGGCATATTTCTGCCAGTCACTTATCCACTTAGCTATGTCGAAACGTTTCTGAAAAATTGCCACATATTCAGTTAGTACCTGGCAAGTAGAAAACTTTCGTGTTATCCTCATAGGTATCTTAACAGAACAAAACTCGCTATTAGTGCCCACTACTGCCAATCACATATTTACTTATGTTAACTAACTTTATTTCAATCCTCCATAAATATGAAGAGTACAAATTTCAACAAACATAGAATATGAAGTATATACAGATATAATATAGCATATCACAGCACAACTACATACTGTAGATGATGTAGTTAACACATAATTTAACTGACTTACTTGAAAAAAAAAGATATTCAGTTATCTTATGTGAATTCATGGCTTGCAGTAGTTGGCACTAATAGGTAGTTTTGTTCTGTTAAGATACCTATGAGGATAACACGAAAGTTTTCTACTTGCCAGGTACTAACTGAATATGTGGCAATTATTTCAGAAACGTTTCGACATAGCTAAGTGGATAAGTGGCTGGCAGAAATATGCCAACATAATTTTACCTAAATATCATTCCATATCCTTAACTAGCAATTGCCTTTTCACCCATTCCCTATCTTTTTCCTTTCGCGTTTTCCCATCCGAGGAGGAGGAGGGAGAGGGAGGGAGAGGAGGAGGGAGATGAGGGAGAGGAGGGAATGAGGAGGGAGAGGAGGGAGAGAGGAGGGAGGAGGGAGAGGAGGAGAATGAGGAGGAGGAGAGGAGGAGGGAGAGAGGAGGAGGAGAGGGAGGAGAGGAAGAAATAAATAAAAGGAAACGTAACTTGTTTACATTTAGAATATGTAAATAAATTCGAAATCAAGTATACACATATTTATAAAAATGCGTTTATTCAAAATAGTTGTATAAGAAGAAAGACCAATAACGAGTTAACGTTGTCTATGAAGAGTCGTGCCAATTTTTATAGTGAGACGTCATTTCCCGTTTTCTCCATTGAACTGTCCGTTCAACTGGGTTCATCGTAAAGTTCTCAAAAATACCTTTCTATCGATACCAGGATCATGTAAATCGATCGAGAAATGACTGAGATATAGGCTTAAATATATTTTTTGGAGAATATTTGAATTCGGCGCCATTTCCGGTCACGTGACATTTTTCAAACGCTTATATCTCGTGAACGAATAAAGATAACCCTATAAAAGTATACATTTTTGACATTGTGGAGACGAGACCTTTCCAATGATGTATTGGGCAGGAAATGTTAAATTTTAAATTAAGGTTTAAAAACCGCTGTTACGTCATAACTCGGTAACGGTTGAAAATCGAATCGAAAACATAGGGTTTATTTTGAAGTATATTGACAAATCTATCAATTGATATAAAAATTTTGAAAATCGATATCGTAAACCGTTGCCCTAGAAAGGAAAAGCTGATTTAAAGCTTTTTGTTTCAACCAAGATAATATAAAACATTACGAATTTAAAGCTTAAACATTCCGAACATTGTGATGTATTACAAATAACGTATCAATTGTTGAACAGAACGGAATATTTCGATACATAAATCACTTTATAACACACATACTGGCTTCCTCTAAAAGTCGTGCAACTAGGAGATATTTAATCCGTTACCTAGGTAAAGCTAAGGATTAACGTAAACATTGGCCAGCTCCCTTTATGGGGCTATCTTAATCCGATCTCAAGTCAACCAATATTGACCTATAAATGGTACTGGAGCAACGAAGTCGTGTATGAACTTGACCATTCATGTCCACTCTCGTTTAACGGAAATAGTACTAAGAAGCGTTCGAGCAACATATTGACGTATATAAGGCAAAATTTTCGAGTCTTTTTACCAACGTCAAAATGACATTTCAGGACATACTAAGAAATGTTCAAATAATGTATTTTTATATTGTTATTGAACTTAAGATATATCGGAGGAAAAATGGTTTGGATGTTACCAATTTGGTAAGTCGATTTTTCATCAAAGTGATCAGATGCTTATATGATAGTATTTTCAGTAGTTATTATTATTATTATTATTTCATTAAATCTATTATTCATTTGATTGTATGCACAGAAAGGCTAATGGTAAGTCGATTTTTCATCAAAGTGATCAGACGCTAATATGATTATATTTTTTGATGAATACAAACCTGAAAGGCGCGTTTTGAAACTTGAATTACATTGTCAATTATACCGACTATATCAATACACGCCAGACACATGGGCAACATTAAAGGGATTAACTTTGACACTTGAATAGACCATTGTTCGCATTTCCGTCCCTAAATCAACAACGCCAACACTCGGCAAAAAAGGGATTAACTTTTGACACTGAATAGGTGCATTTCGATTCGTCCTAAACATATCGCTAATGTCCCATCGCTAAAAAGTAGACGTTTGTTAACGCAGTGAAACGAGTGCAAAGTGCCTAGGTCACTCAAGGTAGGACTTGAACATCACATCGTAAGGTGTTTATAGTATTTAGATATATCATTTGATTTTCATAGTATTCATCATTTGTTTGATTCTATTATTGTTATAATGGATGCTATTTAATAATTGATATTATTATTATTATTATTATTATTATTATTATTATTATTATTATTGATATTACTACTATTAATATATCATTGTCTGAGATCGAATGGAAGTGATCCTCAATTTCCGCGAGTAGATCTCAGGTCGAGTATACAAGTCACCTCTGTATACTATAACCAAGCAAATGACCGCCACGCACACATAAGAAATAAAATGACCGTACATATATACATATTTCATTTTTTTAAATTCTACTGCCTACCGATATGGTAATTCTAAATATAGACCATTGATGTCATTCTAAAATTAGATGTCATACTAAAATCAATATGGCCGCCGCTCATGCGCACTACCCTAAAACCATTACATGTAAATAAGTTACTTTAAATAGAAACAAAATGGCCGCCTATCTAGAAAGTAGGTCAAGTTTGTTTACACCTAAAGCGTCCCCCTTACTACTTAGATAGATAGATATATATATATATATATAGCATATAGTTGCATATGTTTATTGTATAATTTCAAATATATATTGTATAATTGCTTGTTTGTGTGTTGTATAATTCCATATATATGTTTCATAACTTTTGTATATGTATTGTATAATTTGATATATCTGTGGTAAAAGTCATATATTTGTTGTATAATTTCAAATATATTTATGATATATTTATAGAACATATATACACCGTTTATACCATAAACGTCTGACATGCCATATATGAATGTAACTATTTGTAACTCATGACAACAAAATTGTAAAGAGGGGTTCATAAAAGAATTTATGTCATATGTCATAACATGTCAATTTGCCTTCAAGATTTCCATGGTTTGACATTTTAAAAGCTTATATTGTGAAGTTATATGCATAGCTTTGATGGTTATTGTTGGGCATATACCTTCAACGGAAGTGAATTACAAGGCATACACCTTAATATTATACAATAAATTACAATTACAAGTAACTTAGAATAACAAGGGCACATATGTAACATAAACTGTACAGACTATATTAAAAACTGTCTGACACTGCCGCCTATGCGTTTTAAGTGTATATATTCACAACATTGAGAGTGTACATAATGACAGAAAACTCAAAATTCTTCATCCTACCAAGTAGTGCTCCGAAGACAACGGAGGAATCTACCAGACAACAACAACAACATGACTACATTTCTGCCATTAATTAATTTCATTCATATCTTTTTTTATTATTTCATACACATTATACCATTATTATTTTTTTAAATTAAATATTCATCATAGAAATATGATATTCCGAAGAGGAAGACATTCTATCAGTATATTTCCATATCGAATCTCGTTGATGATGATATTAATAGTAAAAAGTATTTTTATTTGTTTTGTTTTTTACAACTAAAAGACTAATGGGCTTTTTAAAAAATATAGTAATCACATACACTCTAGTCTTAGTATTCTTATGATTGATAAAACAAATAAAACTATTTTGATTGTTAAAACAGTGAGTAGAATATAGTTATTTTATAGGAACAAATAATTTGTACAATATTACAATATTTCATTTCTAAACTTATATGCACGCACACGCGCATGCACACACAGACACACGCACGCACCCCCCCCCCCCCCACACACACCCACAAGATAGTTTTATAACGATTTACAAGTATCTCAACACCCCTTTCATCTAATAATTCTATGCTTTATTCTATCAGTTCGCGCGTGCAAATATACTTAAACGGAATGACAGTCCATCATGGTTACTCACTCACTCGCATGCATATTCTTATGTATTCTCACAATACGAATATACCATAACAATGAACTTAAAACATTGCCACCTGCTTATTGTTTTATAATATCCAGCTGATGTGCCTTATTGATCTTTAATATTAATTTGATATTTTTCCTCTGAGATTTTTCACTTTTTTATTTATATAAAAATATTTTATTTATTATAATTTTTACCAAGCCTAACTGGATAGCTTTCATTTCGTTTCGGAAAGCTCTCTGGTCAGGGCTTGGCGAAAACATCAATTGATAACTGATTTGTCTTCCTATAGGCAGCTCTTATTTCGCTTCGAAAAGCACCTCTGAAACATTATCATCATAAGCACCATGTTTGTATCACACGTTCACACACACACACACACACACACACACTCGATAGCCTCTACAAACAAACACACGTACCACGAGCACGCACACAAACGTTCATGTCCACACTGAAATTTTCACAAAAAATTCTTCTTCATGCATGCACCCATATACCATTACAATCGTGTATATATATATATATATATATATATATATATATATATATATATATATATATATATATATATATGTGTGTGTGTGTGTGTGTGTGTGTGTGTGTGTATATATATATATATATGTGTGTGTATATATATATATATATTATGCTAGAAAATGTTTTTTTTATTGATTTTCTCATCTGATTTTTTCACCCGGTTAAGTATCTGAAAATATGGGATAATGATATGCTATGATATCCAGTTATCAAATTAACTATTTTTTTTTATTATCATTCTTATTTTACGTTGAGAAG
>CM037779.1:79318619-79368619 GCA_021229015.1 Solen grandis
CTAAAGAACAAATGTATTAGGCTGAACGTAGTTTAAAGAGAGCATTGTGATTATTCGCCTGAAATATATTTGAGATAATGGCATCTTAGCTAAAGATATGGTGCGTTTATCTAGTATTTTTGTTAATTTGATATAATATCGTCCCACATCTAAATGTTAGTCAAAGTACATATATATATACTTATACTAGAGAACAAAACAAACCGGCGCTATTAATATTAGTCAATGTCAGTTATAATCGAAGATCTCTGATTATCACAATTACTGTTTCTCTTCCTTTTAAAGTTTGGTACTTAGGTCTGCGGGGCTTTCCCCACCGGGGGCTTTATCACTCTCATTTGCATTCGGAAAGTCGTTAACATCTACACTGTCACCGTATCCAGTAGTTAACTTATGAGTCTCATTATCATTATTTCCATTATTTTCCTTTTTGTATACAATCCCAAAGCGAAGCGGTTTTCTGACTGACTCGGGCAGGAAAGGGAACAGTTTGTCAACAAAAGGACACATAAGCCTGCTGTCAAGCTCTTCTGGATGAGTAGATCCTGTCAAGAGGCTGACAATAAGGGAAATTACGACATTCACGATCATTCCAAGACCCGTGTACCACTGGTAAGACATTCGGTAGAAGTCGTGCAAGATCGGCTCTTCCGTACTAACATCATTCTCTACAGTGGATGAAATAATTGCTGAGGTCGTTGTAACTTGCGAAGAGCTGGTAGAAAATTCTGACGTATTCCAATTGCATCCACTCACAGATACTGGCAATGGTTTGTATCCGGAGGGTTTGGCGACTATAGCACCAAAACAAAGCCAGGCCATGAAGGCCAATGACGACAGAAATCCAACCACGGATCCAATTTGGTTTGTCCAAGGAAAGAACATTCCAGCTACAAATATTCCAAACAATGGACCTGCAAGAACCGAATACAATGAGTACGAAAGTTGCATTATCAATCCATCCAGTCTTGATATCCCAACAGCAAATCCGAATTGGAGAAGTCCAGTTGCAATAACTATAACTTTAGACAATAGGACTGTCTTACCGGTCATCTTATGGCCGAAACATGGTTTTATGAAATCTTCCAAAAAGACTGCCGACATTGCATTCAGGCCAGATGATACTGTACTAAGACCCCCACTGAAAACGCAGGCCATGAATATTCCTGATAGTCCGGGTATTTTGCCAAGAACATCGAGTACTAACAATGGAATCAGCTGGTCATTTCTATTCACAATTCCGTATTTCACAGGATGACACTGTCTGTAAATAGCATACATTACGATTCCTATCATACATGTTAGCAACATAACGATAACAAGACCAAGATAATTAAGCCAAAAGGCTAATTTCATCTTTCTGAGAGATGGCAAAGAACACGCGCGCTGAACTTGTGCCTGATTAACTCCATATAGATACATCCAGAAGAAAGAACCTCCAATTGCAACAGACCAGACTGAGTGTCTCACTTTCGGGTCTGCCGAGAAATCAGTAAATTGTATTCTTCCTCCTTCATCAGCAATGGACCATGCGTTGCTGAAACCACCAACGGCGTTTGAACCTTCAATCAGCAAACAGAGCAGCCCAGCAAGGATGATAGTGAACTGGAGACTGTCTGTCCAGAGCACAGTCTTCATGCCTCCTAAAGAGGTGTACAAAGTACAAACAGTTGCCGCACCAAACATGCAGCCCCAGAGGGATATTCCAGTGACTGCCTCAAATGCAAGCGAGGGGGCATACAGCACGAAAGCCATATAAACAAGTGTTTGAAGAATGAATACTATCGATGCCAGCATACGTATCACATGACCAAATCGTAGTTCAAGATATTCAAAGCAACTAGTCTTGTTTAGGTTAAAGAACACTGGGATGAACAAATGTGCTCCTACAAAAATTGCGATAAACATTCCGATTACAATCCAGAAATACATAGTTCCATTTGTGTAGATTTCTGCCGGAGTCCCGAGTATTGTCAGAGCCGACAAAAACGTTGCTGACAATGATAAACTGACAGGAATTGGATGCATTTTTCTTCCACCAAGATGAAAGTTTTCTTCGGACTTTTGTCGCCTATCTCTAATGGCATGATAAAAACCGATTGCCGCTGATGCAACAAACATCAGAGAAAACAAAACATAGTCCACGGTCCCAAATACCCTTTTTTCGCCAGTATAAACACTGATGTCTTCTGTCGCCATGATTTTGCTAAGTTAAAAGCTTATTACGGTAAGATACGTTCACATCCATACACACCGCGTCACAGTCTCATGTGAAAATATTGATTACCTGCATTTTCATATGTAGAGAAGTATAAAACCTAATGCAACGGGCGTGCAGTCATGGGTAAATTCTTATTAATACTGTGCACACTACACATATATACTATCAGTAAAGTTTATTTCGGTTATCGGCGATCACGGATGGTTTAACAAATAAAACATAAAAGCTATCATTAACTATCATACAGTGAATGAAGACATATATTTGTGTTACTTATTCATGTGTGTAGCTCATATGGGTAAGAAACGTATAGTCCTGGAATATGAATAACTGTTAAGGAAAACATAAACATATTAATTCATGACTTTGATTTCGCACTGTTAACCGAATACAACCTATTTTCGGAAATAAACTATTTCCGGTGGCTCTGGAAAATTTAAGTTTATTTTTTCTGATCAGTGACATCAGTCAGGTGAATGAGTTTGTTTGATTTTTTTAAGGGAAATGAATAATAGAAACGTATCAAATACATGTACAGCAATACCCCACTCTGCGACCAACTCATGTAATATTACGTAACAGAGAGCAAACATGGGATCATCGGATGTATTTCCTGTCTGGCTAACGATATTTCTTCTTATATGTCCAGCTGGGTAGTAATGATCGCTGTGGCACGTTTCTATGGTCTAATGTTTTGACAGTCGTTAATTGGCACGAAGACACTTCCCCAAAACTTAGAATAAAATAGAATTAGATAACCTGTCATATAAATTACTTTTTAAAAAACTATGATCTAAAACTGAATTCAAACGTAAAGATCTTTTAATTCAAGAAAATTTTCTTGATAAATAACACACGGGGAAAAGTATGCTGTAAAAATAAATGCTTTTTACTAGATCAATTAAATAATCAGATTAAATTATAGAAACATCAGAGATATTAAAATGGCAGGCTTTTAATTGGCATGATATGACTATAGATTTTTATTTTAAAAACATAAAAATGATTCATGAAATTTAATTTTCATTCGTAATTTTTTAAAAAAGTATTGCATTTGATCAACATTGAAACTAAATATTTATGAAAAGACTATAACTCAATAATGGACAAACTTAATATTAATACCACTTCCAGACAGACCCAATAGTGGTCTCATTATCGAGGTCTTATTGTAAATACCAAAAACTCCTCCTAATGTCATTTCATAATTGTTATCTAAATATATTTTTTCATATTATTTCATATTCTTCCAAAACCTAAGTTTTCTAAAAGCGATTGAATTTCAAAGACCCAGTAACAGAACTTATCCACAACTTCAATAACCTGTTCATTATATTCCACTGACATTTTTTTCTTTTCTCAAAAATGCATATTTTTGCTTTTCTTGCATTTATACACTTTATAAACACTTTTGCTGCCTAAAAACGAAAATCGACAGCACCAATGATGTGTTAAAAACTCATTTATCCGATTTATAATGGGCACGCATGATAATCAGGTAATCTACTAGTGCTACATCTGAGAATATATTTTAAAACAAAAACAATCATTTTCTTTTCTTTCACACTTGTCGAAAAACAATAAACATCTCAAATCTGTCTGAGACAGGTATAACTGAATGGGTCCAGCCTTTTCCGCTACGATAGACAAGGCAATTTTCAATGTATCGGCTGCTGCTTAAATGGCGGAAAGGTGCCAAACCAGCGAAAATGAAACTGATACGAGAAAACTTAAGTAAAAAACAAACTGAAAATGACATTTCGATTTTGATCAAATTGACTTACTCTAATTGTCACATATAAATTTTTGAAAATTCTGGATAAACGCATAAAAAAATCCTTGGTCGATTTTTTTTTGTGGGGGGGGGGCGTACGCCGCTTCCGCCCCTTAAATCCGCCCTTGAAGATGGCTATGGCTACAGTAACCAAGAAACAATTAATATAGCTTCAGACTATGCAGTGCATTTGGGTGTAAGGATAAGGGTCATCCACTCACTCGCAGATGGTTATACAAATTTTGTAAATCGGTTGCTTGACATCGGAATAAAGAAATTGCTTTGAGGTTGCAATAGAAAAATTTGACTCTAGGGCAGCAGATGATAATTATTTAATAGAACTAGACTACGCTCTTACCAGGTACAATCTGCATGAGAAACAATATCGATCACCTAAAGTTATTGCATGAGTATTTCCGAAGCCACAAACCGTAACTTCTGACAAAGGCAGAACAATTACATTGTATGTGTTAATGGTGTCGGCCATGTAGTACTTCGATTTCCCTTATGCAAAGTTCTCTTACCGTGTTAGTCAAACTCACAGATTTTCTCTACTTACATACAGAAACATTTATTTAAGTATTTGGCGGCAATTAGGGGTTAGGATGACATTCTGGATCTGTATGGTGAACACGAGCCATATTAACATCCCAGTGATTGAGTGGGCTATGTCTCTTAGAATTCATTTGTTTATTTTACCACCCCAATGCAAACATCTTCTTCAGTGGCCGAGAGGGTAAAGTCGCTGACGTTAGCACTCATTTTGCCCCTCACCGCGTGGGTTCAAATCCCGGCAGGGCCATTCGGTATTTAATGTGAGGAAGCCTTCCAGCTGGCTTGCGGTAGGTCGGTTGTTCTACCCGAATGCCTCCGTGCATTTGGGGTCTTCCTCAACCTGTAATTAGCCGGACGTTGCTATATAACTGAAATACTGTCGAAGCGACGGTAAACTCAAATAGTCAAGTCTTCTTCAGCTATTAGACTCTCGCATCTTTGTTTCTTTTGAGATTGCCTGGAATGCTGCCAATCTCCAATGCAGGAGACCTCACTCAGACATCTGTCGCAGTCATTTGAACAATAGCTGAATTTTAGCTAAATCACAGGTTATCAATAGTGTTAGTTTAGGCTTAACACTACGATCACTCGGTAAATCAATGTGGCATTGAGCCAATCCACTGGGTCTGAATTTGGAATGCTGCTTGTCACAGTTTCATCTCGCTATAATGTGTGAAAATTAGCACGTGAAGTGTTTGACAATATGACAATACTTTGACCCCAGGCATTATACACTCATCATAAAAAGAAGAGTTTATCCATTTTTATTAAAAAAAAAAAGTATCAAAGATTGTCAGATAGGTTCGTCACCATTATTTTACAGAGATCAAGCAAATGCGGGTGATACTCCTGCTTAATAAGTTTAAACTTGTTTATTTAGCCTTCAATTTAGAAAGTTTTACAACTAACACTAATCCCTTTCGACGGTGCCTGGGCTGCACCAGTATTTTTGCGCCTTGGATACCCCTACTGTCATAGCAGAGCCGGGCAATCCAAATACAACTGAATTACTTGAACTTGCTAAAGAGAATAAAATCCTACAAATGTAAAACAATGCAAAGATAAGAAGCATCTTAAGTAAGATACAAGGCAGGAAACGCGTCATTGAAGGTGTAATTTTGGAGAAAAAAATTAGAAATCTCAATAAACAATTCAAGGGGGAAACAACAAACAAGCTTAATTTACGAACAACTCTCAAGATCAGGAACAAAGAGAAATCATGTAAAAATAACAGAACCATTTTTAAACTCAGAATAAGAGGATAAAATGAGTAAAAATGATAAATGTGTTTTTAATAAGATATTCTCTTCGACTCATCGAAGAGGCCCATCTGGTTATTGTCAGCTGGGAACAGTGTGACTCCTGTCATGGTTAGATACATTATCAGGAGAGCAGACACTTTCCTCTTTCTACCTGTAGGTTCAAGTGAGACTTCCAATTAATTACTGAAATGAAATGTAAAATAATTGTAAATAAATAATTTTTAAATTTTAATTTTACAAGCAGTTTGGTAGTTGGTCGAATTTGCCCTGGTGTATACGTTCGTGCACCTGCCGAACACGGAAGTAGGTTATTTCATTCGCATTTGAGACCGTTGGGTGACGTCAACAATGTACTTTAAAGGGGCTTCTTCTCTGAAACCATAGGATAGAAATAAATGAAACTTGACATGAATGATCCATGGGTGTCCCTTCACAAAAGCTGTTAACATAAACTTGATCCATAAAAACTCTGATTGCCATTTTAAACAAAATAATTTTATTTAAAAAAAAAACTTCAAAAATGATCTGCTCTGAAACCAATGGCCAGAATTTGAATTTATTTGGCAAAAATGGTCACATCATGGCCCTTTTCCATAATGCTAAAATAAAGTTGATCCTTTGAAAAGTTAGGCTCCTAGAGGATCAACTAGTTTCTTTACTCTGTAAATAAAATTTCAAAATTTTACTATGAAACCAATGGTCAAAATTTTATTTTATGTGGCACAAATGGCCATCTCATGGCTTTCTATCATAATTGATCAAATAAAAATGAGGCTCTAAGGGGGTTGTTAGATCGTTTGCCCCGGAATCGGAAGTATTATCGGACGGTAAACTCAAATAGTCAAGTCAAGTCAGGAATCCGGTGGTTGACAGACATGTTTGCAGGATGCACAAATATAAAATTATTACCTGTATTGCAAAGTCGGTGCTGCCATCGGCTGCAGATGTCACAAGATACGGCATGTCGACGTGGTCGGACTTCTGTTGCACAAGCAATACATAAAAAAAACGTCCATCTCGGAATGACAGTTTCAATTTTTTTTCATCTTATATACCCTAACATTGGCGGTGTATTTATTATAATTAAAGAAATAGATAAATTCACTGTTTGATTCGTTTTTAGCCCTTATTTTATTCATTCCCATCCCTACTTATCATAAACGAAACAGACCGGGTGTAAAAATAAGTATGTTAAATGAGACAACGCCGAAAATACTGTAGTTTGTACATAATTAACTAATTATCTGCAAAATTGCTATAAATTGACAACATATTTATGAAAGAACTATGCAAACTGATTAAATAATTGCTTTGATTACCAATTATTTCTATAATTAGTATGTGTATGTATCAGTATGTGTTTGCAAAGTAAGTCTTTTGATCTGATCAAGTTATCTGTAATCAAAATTTTTTAATTTTTTGCTGTTTTTTTAAGTATATATTATGACACACACTTTTGACGCGTGTCAATTACATCTAACCCTGGTCTGGCATATGTTCACACCTACGGCACGTGTGTGTTTTCAGAAGGAAGATGTCACCTTTAATATAATCATTACACCTATATACTTTGTACTTTAAACATATACTTGTTGCATTAATAAAATTAAGCGCATTATTCACTCAATTACAAATAAATACCAAATCACCATTTGTAATATCCATTTTGTTTATTAATATAATTTTACTAGGGCGAATGAACCCACATTGTAGGGCGAATGAACCCACATTGTAGGGCGAACTGACTCGGGCGAACTGACTCGGGCGAAAGTGTACTTGGGGCGAATGAACCCGATACCGTGCGGTTATATTAAACCAATATATGTGGTGGTATATATGTAATATGTTCTTTGGCAAAACCAAGATTCGAACCATTGACGTCAAATTTCAAATACGTATAACATCACTTCCAGATGAGTTAGAAAGCTGATATTTGGATTGAATATTAGTCTTCAATAGTTCTTTTTGAACAGTCTGTGAGGAAGAACGTCATATGACGTCAATAAGTGTATATGTCATGTAGATATTGTTCATAAATGACTGAAATACTGTCGGTGGGCCGTTAAACCTAGGGTGACAAAGAAACAGATAATCGTCATAGAGATGTCGGAAGTTGTTGAATGGGGCGGCAGGGGCGGGTGTTTGAGACAATGTCTCTTACCCATGTAAGAAAGGGTCTAGGGCGTTCTTCTGAATTTTTTTTTTATTTCTGAATATTTATTTAAAAGCTTATTCAAAATGTTTGGTAGATTCAATAATGACTTTTAAAAATACTAGATAATATTTTGCTGGCTTGAGGCATTACCACACATAAAAGCCTTTTCGTTTGTTTAATATTATCATTTTAATGTATATATCACATTGATGTCGAAAGGTGGTCCCTAAAAAAATTAAAACCTCAGGTATGTCATATATAAACCTTAGGTATACCATGTCAACGTGTCCTATCCGAATTTCATTTAAACAGGATGTGTCCCCGGTTTGATTAATTTAGTCATCTAGTTGTACAATTTACAGTTTTGTAAATTACATCAGTATCTGTCGTTTTCTAATTAAGAGGGATAAGTATATATAAAGTAGAGGAAGATAAATGAGATCGAAATAAAAGGGGAAAGAAACAAGAAAGAAAAGGCTAGAAAAGATAAATTCTGTACATCGTATTTTATGTCAATCTGAAATGGAATGTTTTTAATTGCGATAAAAGAAAAAAATAGAGAATAAGAAAGAGAGCGACAGAGACAAAATCACAGGAGAAGGAAAAGGGCAAAAGAGAGATAGATATATTGACAGATGAAAACAGACGAATGGAAAGATAGAGAGAAAGAGAAAGGAGGAACATATTAGCATAAATACAGCCAAGTCCATGAACTGGTTGGCCCGGTGTCGGGATATTATGACTGTGTGGTATGTTGTCACATGTATACGCCACATGCATGATATCGCAGTGAGCCACTACATTTCCTGTCTCATGGAGACAAAATCACCAAATGATTGCAATGCTGTCGTTGGGACATAAACCTTACATACATGTTTTATTACAAACATAGGTAGATGTATGTCTCAAACGTCTTTAGGGAACACGTATTACAACGACCATTACTTTGCGCCATAGAGGGTCTTGAAATATTTTAGACCCATGCCGAATTATCTTCAGAAAACACCAAAGGGCCACGTAACCCGTGTACTAAAGTGATTCCGATGCCGGAATAAAACACGGAATGCGTGGGTGAAAACCAGTAATCCTAGTTACTAGATTACACGATAATACTATATACTAGTTGTCTTACTATATACATAATGGTGACGTAGGTAGGACGTTCTGGATGTTAAACACTTTCTGGCCGGGGGTCCAGGTGCCACCTGGGACATCTGGTACAGGGTATTTAATCTAGGTATATTATCCAGCTGTCGATCAATCTTGTTTACCCAAATAGTATTGGTCTCGCTTCGTATATAACAGGATATAAATGTCCCTTATTTGAATTGCAAGTTTGAATTAAATCGGGTTTTGCTAATCAAATCCACAGATCTTAAACAGATATAGACAATATCATACTGTCGACCTATTTGTGCAGGTGGCTATTGCAGCTTGTCATGCCTCGATGTTTTCGAAGCCTGGGATATAAATCGTAACCGTGGGAAAATACAGCCTTATGCATTCTACTTCGGGCAATTATGAATATTTACATTATATATAGAAAAAGATTTAACTTAAGATAAGGTTAGAATTCTGATTTTATAATAAAATCAGAATCAATTTGAATCGATAGCTCGGGGTCATATTGTTTATGTCAATTGTTTCCCAATGGACGTAAAATAAATAAGTTTATCATCTAACAATCATCTGAAAGGTCTTCCAAAGCATTACATATTTTGCCCATAGTGCCTCGATAGAATATTTATCATTTTTGAGATACCTATGGTCAAAGGGAAAGACGGATAACTGACATATGACCTTGACCTTTGCGAGTTTCAGGAAACGGAAGTTACTTTGTACAATGAGATACTATGTTGCACTTTCAGTGAAAAAGAATTTGCAAATCGGTCAAAACATAAAGCCTGCAGGGTCTAAAAACCGCTTTTTGATGCAAAATTTCTTATTACGGTGAGACGTTATACAATTGAAAGAAGAACTCTGGACACATGTGATGTCCAATGTTCATGCTTTTAACTCATCACGAGCCTTTGTAACATCTAATTATATTTTTAACTTAAAAGTGAACAAATCAAGTCAATCCTAAAGGGGTTTGGCACAAAAGTCGGGGATGGGGGTGGGGGGCATTAAACCACTATATATATGTATATACATGTATATATATCCGAACTGCCCGCTACAGAGCGCGAACCAAATTTGCAAGCATATTTCAACCGTGACGTTACATGACGTCATATGAAGATGAAAATTATTGCATTCAAAATGACCAGAATCACTCTGCCTACTGTTAAAATTTTATGCTGCTGGCTTATCGGCGGCCTGTTTTAATATGAACCCCAAAAGGAGAAATAATGATAATAGTAAAAACTTAACAAACCCAAAGAGACAGAAAGCACTAATAAACATAACACACCCTATACGTTTTCCGCAGGTTTGCGGAAAACCGTAATAAGAATAAACATAACAAACCCTATACGTTTTTCGCAGGTTTGTGGAAAGCCGTAATAACAAAGACAATAGGTTACTGTAAAGTCATTAATTTTCATTGACATTAAATTTCGTTCATTATCTACCTAAGGGAATTTCGTGGCTACATTTATTCTTGGATCTTTGTTCTAGAAAACGTGAACTCTATAATTATAAGAGACAAGTAGCCATGGGGATTAATATTCGTGGATAAAACCCATCACGAATTCGAAGAAAAATAGTGTCCCACAAAAATTTATGATTTCACAGTATCCGTATCAATTTTCTGTTCCTAGTATAAACAAATTCATCCTTAAATGCAATTCATTCACTCGAATACGCATTGCAATTCACCATTTAACCCGGGAACTCTTTCTTGCGTAAGAACATCGGGATCGTGGTCAACCAACTCAATCACCGCTTTCTTTTCTTTCTTTAATTTGCTAGATTTTCATGTATAATACCTTATCCGAAAAACATGAATATCTGCCATGTGTGATGACGTATTCACTTGAAATTTTCAAGACCTTATGAACGTCTCAAGATTCGACATTTTTGAAAATTCAAAGTTCATTGGACAAATCGACGATTTTATATGATTTTTTCAATAATTTTTGCTTTAGCATGCATGACGTCATAACGTCACTTCAATTTTAACTCTATTTATTCAGAAGATTTAATTAAGATTGACTCAAAATATATGATGCCAGAGCGAGAGATATCTTAAAAAATACGTTTTTGTCTTTTTAACGACGTAATTATCACGTGACTTAAGAGAAAATCATTCAGAAAATAGAATGTAAACCCTTATGCCGATATGCTGTCCAATTTTCATGCGTCTAACGCATCAGGGGAGCATTGTATCATTTAAATGTATATTAGGACCAAAGATCGAAACTAGGTATTGCCATGAAATCTTAATCTTTTCGATTTTGGAAGTTTGAATACCAAAGTGCACATCTAGAACCTAATACACATTTGTGAAATATCAAAATAATCCAACTAGAATTGAAGGCTCTAG
Source organism: Solen grandis (assembly GCA_021229015.1). NCBI lineage: Eukaryota > Metazoa > Mollusca > Bivalvia > Adapedonta > Solenidae > Solen > Solen grandis. The sequence continues at coordinate 79,330,074 of CM037779.1, forward strand.
AGCGAAAACAAACATTTCAAGCTGACGTCAGCTCTGACATCATTTGACGTCACTGAAAATTGAAAATAATTGAATTTAATAATTTAAATTTTTTTTAAAACAAACATTTAAAAAATATGAAATAATAATAACTAGATTTCGTTTGTTCTGAACAAACGATAGGCCTTTCTGCTCTGCAAACCGTATCAAATCTGATCAAATTTAATTATTTTATCCCGAAGTACATCATCTGTGAAAAAATGAAATAAATCCGCCCAGAGTTGACAGCTGCAGAGCGCAAACTAATATTGATAGCAGATGAAATGTATGACGTCAATGAAGTCATTCAAAAAAGAAAGTCATTATATTCAAAGGAGACTGAATAGCTTTCCTTCATGTTATAATTTCATTATGCTGGCTCTTCAAGAACCCCCTTACAAAAAGAACCTGAGTTATTTTCAGAATTGGTGTCCCACAAGGGAATGATCTACCAATAGCCCTCTTTACATGTACAAGAGGGCCAAGATGGCCCTAGATCGCTCACCTGAGAAAAGTATCATTCATTGCCTATACAAAACAGATTGCTTTAGAATTAAGATGATGAGGTAAAACAATGTTCAGGAATGTTTTGACCCCATCCACAAAAGATATCATCATGACAAACATTCTGCCAAAGTTTGAGGATGATTGGAATAAAAATGTTGCCCTCAGAGTATAAACAAGATTTTTCTAAGATTTGACCTACTGACCTACATTTCTATCCAGCCCCACCCATTTTCAAACTGGTTCGAGATATCATCATGACAAACAATCTGACTAAGTTTGAGGAAGATTGCATCAAAACTGTGGCCTTTAGTGTGTAAACAAGATTTTTCTAAGATTTGACCTACTGACCTACTTTTTGATCCAACCTGACCCATTTTCTAAAGGGTTCAAGATATCATCAAGACAAACATTCTGACCAAGTTTGAGGAAGATTGGATCAAAATTGTGGCCTCTAGTGTGTAAACAAGATTTTTCTAAGATTTGACCTACTGACCTATTTTTTGATCCAACCTGACCCATTTTTGAAAGGGTTCAAGATATCATCAAGACAAACATTCTGACCAAGTTTGAGGAAGATTGGATCAAAATTGTGGCCTCTAGTGTGTAAACATCAAATTGTTGACGGACGACGGCAGACGGACAATCAAGTATCCCAAAAGCTCACCCTGAGCATGCTCAGGTGAGCTAAAAATAGGTATACAAGGTTCCTTTTCTACCAAATAAATATTTCTTTTTTTATTCATATATTTTTCTTAAGGAAGATTAGAGCATGAAAACAGCGCATGATACCTATAATGTCAAGAAATAAAAGATGGGACATTATATGTCAACTGCAGAGGCACCAGGAACATGATTTTTCAGAAGTTTTTATTTTCCATGTAAAATTCTTATGTAATGTCATTTTTCATACAGATTCCGATTCCGTTAGTAAGGTCTTCAAATTTCCAACATTTTACTCGGTATATGTTTCTACTTATCTGTTACGGCTTTTGAGATATGAACAGTTAAACCTCAAAAAATGACAAAAATCATCAAAATGAGGTTCATATAATTACTACTTCTCGACTGTAATCTGTTATTGATAATCATATCATTAACATCTGAAAACCATTGAAACAGCATTACATCAAGCTATAAGTAATGTTCTAAAAATTATTAAAAAAAATAGTTTCTTAGAAAAAAAGCATTCAAATGAATGGGACCAAATGCAGAAGTGAAAAACGGTTTTAATTATTGCTCATTTTTCATGTAATGGTGTATTGGGGTTCACCGTCGCTGCGATAGTATTTCAATCATATAGCGACGTCCAGCTAATTACAGGTGGAGGAAGACCCCGAGTACACAGAGGTACCCGGGTAGAACCACCAGCTGGAAGGCTTCCTCACTTCCTACCGGGATTCAACCCACAGCGGCGAGGGGCTGAGAGATTTATTGTCCACGACTGTAACCGCTCGGCCACGGCGGCCCCTCATTTTTCATGTTACTTTCTTATATAATGTCCGATTTCTTCAAAAAGCTAGGTACCTTTAGAAAAGTTTTTAGATTTCCAACATTTCACTTGCTTCATGTATCCACCTATCTCTAGTCAGTTAATTCTCAAGAAACCTGCAAAAATTGGCAAAAATAATACTCTCTGCCTGTAGGCAGAAAGTCCAAACTAGATTTCGTTTGTCCCGAACAAACGATAGGGCTTTCTGCTCTGCAAGCCAATTCAAACCTGATAGGTTGGAATGAATTTCTTTATATGTTATGTTACTTTCCGCTATTTACGTTTCATTGTGGTATGTTAAGATATCAGCATTATACGAACAATGTTTATAGACTTTAAACTTTGAGTTGCACCTTTTTTCTAAATTATGCTGCAGTCTCTTTCGGTGTATGCAAAACACCTTCGCCATACTCTGGCGCAGAAAATTCTTTAATGCTGTAACAAATCCAACATCGTGAATGGAACCCAACTAAATTCATTAAGGGCCTAAATTTAACCACATTAAGTTTTAGATTGTGAAAATACAACATCTTGTTCTTAATTTCTTGATCCTTGACACGATGCTGTTGCCGCTGTTGATGAGCATGACGAAGACTAGTACCTACGTGAATCTTCTCATGATGCGATTTGAATCACTGATCCTGTCTCCAAACGTAGCGATGCATGCATCAGACGGAAGTGCATTAAAATCTTATCAGTTTAAAATATGACTTCCTCATCAGCCTTATAAAGGATGTCGCTTTAACACAGAGATGGTGGTAATCATTCACAATGGCCCATTAACTGACAGGTGTCTGTGGTGTTCTCGATGTGATGTCATGCATGCTGTTTATAATCAGCTATCTATCTAATATTGCTTTTTTATATGGTACTTCCTTTTAATTGAGTACCCCTTTCAGTCAGCTTTTTCTCTTTGTCCTCTTAGCCGGACTTCGCAAATTTGGTCGTCTGCCTGTTTATGTTAAGCGTCCAACCGACAATATCAAACTATTTTGAGACGTTTTCCTACATAAGATTGGTATATTTTATGTTTGATTTAACGTTCCATTAACATTATTTCAGTCATTTGGGGATTATTGTCTACATGAGAAAGATGCTGATATATCAAGCTGCTGTGACATTGTTCCTTAGATATATCATTCTGGCACTAGGCTATACAGTCCTTGAACACTTCTCTTATGATTAAGCTCAGCGCCAGACGCAAGGGAGATAAACCAGGCCAGGGATCAACTCAACGAGCTTCCGTGTATTTAAGATTACCACATGGTCACTGGGAACAGTTCGTCTTAAAAAGGGACATTTCTATCTTAAGTACAATTGTACAAATCTTTTTTAACCACAATCTCTCTTTCTTGACAGTGTCCATTTAGGAGTGTGACTTCTTGCTGCAGATGACTATGTTCTCCTGCCATTTAACCATCGAGTTAATCGCCAACTTGACTTTCTTGGTCTTTTGATGAGCTATATTAGTACAATCGGTAGTGGCGGATTTAACGGGGGCTACTATGGAGCCACTGCCCCAACCCAGAAAGTTATTGGGAACACATTTAATGATAGAACGCTAAGAAATTTGGTAAATTATTACATCACACATGTAAATGGAGCTACTTAGAAGCACCTTTGTCTGATAGCGCAATGAGAAAAAGAAGGATTGCCTTTGTCCTTAAGCTCGCCGAGTCCTTAAGTAACAACAAAACCTGAAACTTATGTCCGTGAATTTCTGAAACTGCCAGTGATGGGACCTCTACCCTTCTCGAAACATTCTTCGGTAAAGCAACTTACCTGTCCTCGGAAACGCCCTCTTATGAGTATCCCCGTCACTTTCGCTGCATAGTACAGGTCACAGTAGAAACAGTAATTTATGTATTCAATTATGTTCCACCCTTTGGTGAGTCCCCTTTAATACTAAGACAAATATATACAAATATCACTAAAACATTATAGATAATAAATAAAATAGCTCGTGTATGAAAGCTACATCATTTCAGAGTATCTATATTTACTTGTTCAAAGTTCACGATACATTGGGAAATATAAACTATTTTTCTGGTGCCTCTGCAGATGTTCCTTTTGTACGTAAGATTTACAGTGTTACATGAAAGTTTCAGTTCACATACTAGATATCTAAACAAAAGCACGTATATTAGTGGTTGTGTCGATGCAATATGAAGATTAATTTAGCTTTAAAATACTGGAAATTAGCTTTCAACCGATCATGATTTATTCCCATCTCCGGATTAAAGGAAAGTTATTGACCAAATCAAATTTGGCATAATATCAAATATACTTCAGGGTGCATTTGCTGTCCAAATTTCATGTTACTAGCCTATCAAAAAGCTTAAAAAAACATAAATGCATTTTAAAAGTCTTTTGTTCAAAACTTGGTTTTGCCATAGAACCTTGGCCTTTTCGAAATTTGGTAAGCGGAAAAGATAATGCACATCTAGGTCTTGAAATATACGATCTATGAAAATTTTGGAAGAAAATCCCATCATAAATGGCGGTTGCAGAGCGCTAACAAAACTTTTTTTATTTTAAGATGGGACACTAGGTTACACATTCATTGAAAGTTACATGCAAATCGGTAAAAATAAAGGCTGCAGAGCCTTAAAAAACCGCACATTTCGATTACAAAATTGCTTATGACGTTGTGACGTCAAATGACGTCATACGACGTCAGCCGTCACGGAATACAAAGACGACCGCAAGATACATATGCTGTTTAATTTCCATTCTTCTAACTCATCAGGAGTCTTTATAACACGAAATTAGGTTCTTATGACCTAAGTTCGAATCTCGATTTTAAAATTCGAATTTTGAATTTAAAATTAGAATATATGCACCAAGTCACTGTGAAAAATCAAGTCAATTGGACCAGAAATAACTGCTGCAGAACCAAATTTGGACATATTTAAAAAAATTCAAAACCAAAACCTCCCTTTGTTAAAATATTTATATTTCAACCTGTCTTAATTTGAACCTCAAAAGGAGAAATAATAATAATAAGAAGAAGACGACGAAAAAAACATAACAAACCCAAAAGGACTTTCTGCTTGAAGCAGAAAGCCCTAATAAAAGATTGCAGAAAGCCATAATAACGAAGGCAACATGTTTATCGGTCCTGGTGTACACAAAAAAATGCAATTCATTCCCAAGGGCAACTCAAGCCCTTATCCGAAAAACATGAATATCTGCCATGATTGATGACGTAATTACTTGAAACTTTCAGGACTTTTTGCACATCTAAGTTCTCGGCATTCGTACAAATTTGAACTTATACATCAACTTGCCGATTTTATATGAATGTTTAATAATTCTTGCTTTAATTTTCATATTCACGTGACCAAACAAATGTTCCTGGCAGCATACATCACTTCACCTTTTAGTGTGTTAATCCTGAAAAAAAATCACAATAATTGACTCTGAAGCTACAACGTTTCAATTTTGTTAAAATTACACTCAGAGCAATAGATAACTTTTGATGGCAATTAGTTTAAACTACGAGTCTTTTAAGGCAATTGGTTTTTTACCAATACTTTCCAAGAACAATTAGTTTTTCTGCATTTTTAAATAGTTTTTCTGAATTTTCAATTAGTTTTACTTCATTCCACATCCTAATGAGCTTATAGTGTCACAGTATAAGAAGTCAAATGACAATTTCCAAGAATCTAACTATTTCGTCGGTACTTGAGAACCACGGTGCTGATAAAACAACGTTCGAAATGATATGGTTCAAGAAAATGCTCACTGCTCTCGTAAGGATTTGGTTCTTTTTTTAAAGAAAAAAAAAAAAAAAAAACAAGAAAAAAAAACAACTGGCAACCGATGTTTCTATTATTTTTCTGGCTCTTCCAAACTTAGATTTTGACATTTTGTTTCAGAGTTTTCAACCATAACGCTATTTTCAGAGAACATGGATTTATTGTTAATAGATTAAAATGCTGTTTTGGTAAAGCATTGTAGATTGCGACCTCCCTTTGCTACCAATGCGCTAGTAAACATGGAAAAAAAAACCTAAACAAAACGACGGCATCTTCGAGCACAATTCGTTTTCCCATTTTTTATTTTCGTTTTTGAACGATGAGAATTTGAAATCAATTCGTTTTCCTGAAAAACAATTAGTTAAAACGATTAAACGAAGCTTATCTTCTGTTCTGTTACACCTTTCGTTTATCTGCCAAAACTCAACCGATTCAACCCCGATCTTCAAAAAATAAATATTACTTAAAAGGTCTTTCAAAACACTACAAATTTTTCTCATAGTGTTTAGGTATAATATTTTTGGTTTTTGAGATACCCATGGCCGAATAAAAGTTACCGACAACTGACATATGACCTTGACCTTTGCGATTTTCCAGAAACGGATGTCAGCATGCTCGATGGGATACTGGGTTATACATTCATTGAAAGTAACATGCCAATCCGTCAAAAAATCAAGCCTGCAGGTCTTAAAAGCCGCTTATTTCGAAAGCAAAATTGCTTATTACAGTGTGACGTCAAATGACGTTACACGACGTCAGTTTTCAAATAATACAAAAAATACCTCAGGACACATATGCTAACCAATTTTCACGGTCCTTGCTCACCAGGAGCCTTAGTAACACGAAATTATATGTTAATGACCAAAGTTTAAATCTCGATTTTGACATAAAATCTTGAAAGTTTGGAATTTTGAAAATTCAAGGATGTACATCTACATCCCAACTTACACCTTCTGTGAAATATCAAGTCAATCGGACCAATACTGGAGGCTTCAGAGCGCGAACCAAATTTGGTAGCTTATTTGAAATGTGACGTCACATGACGTTATATGAAGATGAAAATTATTGCATTCAAAAGGGACAAAGTCACTTTGATTACTGTTAAATTTTCATACGGCTGGCTTATTGGCAACCTGTTTTAATTGAATCTCTAAAGGAAAAATAATAATAAGAAAATGAAATAAAAAATAACAAACCCAAAAGGACTTTCTGCTTTAGGCAGAAAGCCCTAACGAGAGGGCCAAGATGGCCCTATAATCGCTCACCTGAGAAACATTACCTTCACACCTACACTACCGAAGAAATAAAGATGCTGGAGGGTAAAAAAGGTGGAATCTGGCATTTTTTTTTGTATTAAAAGGGGCATAACTCCTGACCTTATAGGCCGAAATCAGCCATTATCAAACATGATAGAGAGATTAAGGTAATAAACATTGTCATAAAGTTTAAAGATGATTGTTCAAGAAATAAAGATGCTAGAGTGTAAACAAAGTAAAATATGGCATTTTTATGTTAAAAGAGGCATAACTCCTGACCTAATAGGCCAATTTCAGCTATAATGGAACTCGACTGAGATATTATAGTTATAAACATTGTAATAAAGTTTGAAGATGATTGCTTAAGAAATGAAGATGCTAGAGTGTAAACAAAATAAAATATGGCATTTTATTATATTAAACTTGACTTGACTATTTGAGTTTACCGTCGCTTCGACAGTATTTCAGTCATATAGAGACGTCCAGCTAATTACAGGTGGAGGAAGACCCCGAATGCAAGGAGGCTGAGTGAGTGTTAAAGTCAGCAACTTTACCCTCTCGGCCACGGAGGCCCTATTATATTAAAAAGGGCATAACTCCTGACCTAATTGGCCGATATCATTATATCGATATATTTTCAGTATCTAAAGTATCTGCGTTTAAATTTTCAACATATATAAGAAGCACTAGATTTCGTTTGTCCCGAACAAACGATAGGGTTTTCTGCTCTAATGACCTTTGTGTCATTGTGACCATGAGCTTTGACTTTATGACCTCAAAATAATAGAGATCATCTACAGGCCATTGGGAATGTCCTTACCAAGTTTCACAGACCTAGGCTTATTCCCTCTCAAGTTATCAATTTAAAAAGGATTTTATATTAAATGTCATTGTGACATTTTTACCTTTGACCTTATGACTTTTAATATAATAGGGGTCATTTACTGGAAAAGGGCAATGTCCCTACTAAGTTTCTCAAACCTAGACTTATTCCTTCTCAAGTTATTGATCGGACAAGTTTTATTACTAAGTGTCACTTTGATCTTGACCTTTGACCTAATGACCATTAAATTTAAAAGGAATCATCAACTGAGCATACGCACTGTCCCTACCAAGTTTCACAAACCTAGGCTTATTTCTACTGAAGATATTGTGCGGACAATAAACAAAACATCTTTTTCTTAATTTCCTGACCCTTCACACGATGCTGTTACCGCTGATGATGAGCATTAGGAGGACGATGAACTTACGTTAACCTACTCATGATTCGATTATGAATCATGATCCTGTCTCCGGGGCCTCCGGGGCCGAGAGGGAAAAGTCGCTTACTTTAACACTTACTCAGACCCTCACCGCGTGGGTTCCTGGCAGGGTCATTCGGATTTTCATGCGAGGAAGCCTTCCAGATGGCTTGCGGTAGGTTGGTGATTCTACCCGTATGCCTCCGTGCATTCGGGATCTTCTTCCACCTGTAATTAGCTGGACGTCGCGATATGACTGAAATACTGTCGAAGCGACGGTAAACTCAGATAGTCAAGTCTAGCCTTATCCTGTCTCCAAACGTAGCGATGCATGCCCATTAATGACGGAAGTGTACATTAAAATCTTATCAATTTAAATTATGACTTCCTCATCAGCAATATAAAGGGTGTTGCTTTCAGAACAGAACAGAACATATACTTTATTTAAACTTGTACATACGTACATCGTTTATATTCAAATCACAATAAACAAAATAAATAATATAATCACGTGAACAATGGTTTTGCATGAAATACTTAAATACGACAACAATTCATTTTAGTTTAATGTAAAGTACTACATGATGTAAAATAATGATTAAAGTATCTGAATGAAGTACATCACTATGGATCACTATTTCCATACTTGTTAACTATATTTATTAAATAAATATAGCCTGAGAAAAATAAATAAACAAGGCTGTAGAAAGTATTATGTCGTTTTCAAATCCCACGGATATAAATCAAACAAGTCTTCCTAGCAGTAGTTACAAGACAGGTTAAAGAATAGTATTAATAATATTATTTCTAATAACATGTACTTGTTGTAGATAAAGTGTAAGATTTATTAAAATTTTCTTATCCTGACATTGTAATAATTCAACAAATTTTATCATACTAGCATTATGATAATGATATTTTTTAATATATTTCCTTCTAGCATCTCTAAAGCAAGGACATTTTAATACAAAATGAAACTCGTCTTCAATATCACGAGAATTACAAAGTTGACAATAACGCTCATTCCTAGGAATAAAATTTCTACTATATCTTCCTGATTGTATCCTTAATGAATGTGCAGAAATACGTAATCTAGTTAATATTGGTCTTATATGTGATGGTATTAAATCAATTTTTTTTAAAAAAAACAACTACTGTTTTCTTTATTTACACACCAATTTTGAATGAAACTATCAAGAACTCTCTGTTTAAATGTGTGTATAAAACAATTAGGGTCAATGGACATAGGATCATCCCACACATATGTAAAACCAAAATCATTTAACAATTTTCGTACATTTGACAACCAATTAATATGACCTTTTTCACAATCAGATAATGCTAATGTATATATTTTTCTAAAAATAATGTTATCACTTGCTAAAACTTTAAAACAGTATTTTATAATTCTAGTAAAACGAGTTACATACAACGGATATCTACCCAATTCTCCATATATAGCTGTGGAACACGTATTCTTTCTTACCTTTAATATCTTCTTACAAAAATTTAAGTGTATTGATTCCAATTTTTTAGACTTAGTATTACCCCATATCTCTGCAGAAAAATTAATTATAGATCCTACAAACGAGTCAAATAATTGACACAACGTATCCAATTTAAATGGAAGATTTTTACAGTTATTTAAAAGAATTTTTTTTTTGCTTACCGCATAAATAATCTTGGTTTAACAAAAAACTTCCAGTATATATTAAAAACATTTCCTAGATAATTAAAATCATCAACTACTTCTAAACTTATACCATTATAAATCCATGATTCATCCTGACGAATTTTGCCCCTTTCCCTAAATACCATCACTTTTGTTTTATCAGTATTTACCTCTAATCCCCATTTAATACAGTAATCATAAAGCAAGTCAAGTTTATGTTGTAAATCTTCTGGTGTCTTACTTAAAATAATCATATCGTCTGCAAATAAAAGCAACATAATCGTTATATCATCTAACTGTATACTTGAGTTAACATCATCCTGTAAATAAAGTTCAAGGTCATCTATAAATAGAGAAAATATGATCGGCGAATTAATCTCTCCTTGTCTTAGGCCAAGAGCATATTGAAAATATTCTGAAAAGGAATTACAATTTTTTACACAAGATTTAACATTGTTATACATATCTTTAAATATACGTAGTATTTTACCCCTTATACCAACTCTATGTAACTTATACCATAATGCTCCTCTATTTATAGTATCGAAACACTTTTTTAAATCAATAAAAGAACAATATAATCTCATATTATTATTTATAAAATGTTGTATAATATTTAACAATACAAACTGTGCGTCAGTGGTAGATCTTCCTTTCCTAAAACCAAATTGAGCATCCGATATAACATCATTGCTTTCACAAAATGATACAATTCGTTTATTAAGCACTGTAGTGAATAACTTAGAAAAACAACTAACAAGCGTAATACCCCGATAGTTATTTACGTCATTTTTATCACCCTTTTTATGTAGCGGTATAATCACGCCCTCAGTCCATTTATCTGGAAAATGACCAGTATCAAATATTTTATTAAAAAGATCACATAAATGCGCTGTAAGAATATCAATACTTTCAATAAAATACTCATTCATAATATGATCAACTCCTAATGCTTTTCCTCTTTTCAACAATTTAACAGCATCTCTTATTTCTTGTATAGTTATAGGTGCATCTAGTTCATCTATACTACCCTGTAAATTATTAAAATTGTGATTATTTTAAATTCCCATTTCCTATGTTTGAAAAATAATGCATAAATTCATCTATAGGTATGTTTGAAATTCCATTATTCTTATTCTTTTTAAAGTACTTCCAAAAATCTTTAGGTTTACAATGTTTCAATCTCTCTATTTCTTGAATTCTATTTAAGGTGAACAAGTTTTTCTTTTTTCTACATAAAGATTTATAGATTCTCTTAAATTTACAAAAGTGTTCCCAATTAAAAAACATGCATTGAATCTAAATACGTCCTTCTCGCTCTCTCACATTCACTATCAAACCACTCTGCCTCACTGCACGCTGGCTTATCAGAAAATACAAGTTTATTATATACAGTATAATGCTTAACAAATAATGGATCTGCTACTTCACGCAACAATGAAGTAAAATCATTTAATACATTATTGACCGATTCCTTATCATTTGATATATTGTCTAAAATATTATTAAATAATGGAAGTTTAGCAATTAAACCCCTCCGAAATAAGTCTCTTTTGTCATCCTTCCATTTTACTGAGACCCCTTCATCAGGTTCCTGAGACAACCCGACCTGGCAGGTTAATGAAAATTTCAGTGGTGCATGATCACTCCACCTATTGAAAGGTTCTATGCTGAATCGATTTACCCGAGAAAAGTCACTTTCTCTAGTTATAAGGAGGTCAATGACTGACGCCCCTTGCCTGTTAACGTAAGTAAACATACCTTTATTAAAATCCTCACCAACCCTCCCGTTGACTATGCGAAAGCTCGTGGCTTTGCATTACTCTAGTAACCTGTGTCCAAAACTATTACACGATGTGTCAGACGAAGCCCTACTAAGGGGCTTGTCTGGAACATAATCATCATCATCAAATTGACTGTCACATATATCATGCGTAATGAAATCATCTTTATTTCCCACCCTACTATTCCAATCTCCACATAAGAAAACCGCCCCTAAATTGTAAAAATCATTTATATCATTCTGCAATACATCAAACAAGTCAACATTTACAACATTATAAGCTGGTGAACCTTCCCCCCATAGGTATACTCCGCATAAGTAGATATCTGTATTAAAATGAAAAAAATTCTTGTCAAGTTTAAGCCAGACTATTGTATCATGATGAGAACGTACAAATGATACACCTTGAGAGATGGAATCTTTTATATAAATTACTATCCCCCCACTACAGCGTTTAGCTTTACGGTGCTGAAATTTGCGATAATAATTAAAAGAATCATATCCTAACAAACCAATATTACTAGATTTATTTGTCCAAGTTTCATATAAAAATACGATATCATTTTCAGTAATAATATCAAGAAACTCTTGAGATTCTTTCTTTTCAATAGACAACCCATTTACATTCCAGGATAAGATATTGAGTTCATCCTCTGGGCACCCCTAACTCTGCTTAATAGCCTTACCGTCCACATATAGGGTATCGTAGGCCAACCACGCTCTTTTCCCCTCACTCTTGGCTTTCTTCAGCAGTGGCAGGAGTTGTCTCCTCTTTTCGTTCACTTCCTTCGGGAATTGTTCTGACATATAGAACTCCGACCCTTGTAAATGTTTCCATTGTTTTCGCACCATCTCTCTATCCTTAAATAACACAAACTTAGCCACGATACGTCTTGGGCGACCACTTTCCTTGTTGTTTCCCATACGGTGCACTCTTTCGAAACGCATGTCGTTTACCAAGGCTTGTGCAATCTTTAATTTGTCTATCATGAATTCCCGTACGCACGCCTCCGTATCCACAGGCATCTCATTGGTTTTCTCTGGTATATTGCCAAAAATCAAATTGTTCCTCATCGATTGCGACTGTAAGTAAACTACTTCGTCCTGTAGGCCCTGCTGCTCCTTCTCAAGTGTTACTATTTTGTCACTCAATACTCCAACAGAAAAATCAGTGCTTTCGGACTTCTCCTCTACTGCCACTATTCGTTCATGTGCACGGATTCATGTGCACTGTGTTTCACACAGATATGCTGGTAATTATACACAATGGCCAATTAACTGGCAGGTATCCGTGGTATTCTCGGTGTAATGCATACTGCTCATGATCAGATATCATGCTAATATGGGCTTTTTATATGGTACATGTACTTCCTTTTTATTATATCTCCTCCTATATTTATATGGGGGAAATGTTTTGTTTTTGTCAGAGTTGTCTGTCTATCCGTTTGCCTGTCCCAATTTTTTCCTGAGCATAACTCAAAAAGTATGAAAGCAGAAAATGTGCACTTATCCAATTCTAATTTTAAATTTATAAGACTCACACAAGACAAAAACACACGAATTCATTTTTTTTTCAAATTGATGAAAAGAGTGATGCTAATCCATTGTTACACTCAGGAGGTCGTGGTTTCGATCCCGACATACTGAAATCGCAAAATATGATACCAGTGTAGCTCCCTTGCTCGGCGCTAAGCATATAATTGTCTTTCCAGGTCTGGTCGGCCCGGTGTCAGGATAATGTTACTTGATGTGACATCATGCAACATGTCTACGGCGTGATACTGCAGTGTGGTAACACACTTAAATATCACAAAAATTACTAAAACTTTGATATGTAATGTCGGTATTAATTCGTCCAAGACATAGATAACAACCACAATATTAAGTTATTTCATACATATAAATAGTCTTTTTTCTCAGACTGATAAAATAATCGTGGATTGAACATTTTATGTATGTGTCTTGAATGTTTCGAAATACACGTAATAGATTGCAAGGAATGTGAAATAGAAAAGGTCTCCGGTAGTTTGGCATGTTGCAAGGTTTGAATTACAGCAGTTTTTTTTTTTTTTTTTTTTTAATATGAGTTTTTTTTTATGAAAATTGCTCAGAAGAATGCACAGTCGTAAAATGGAGAATCAAAGAATACAATCATACTTATAACGATGGCTTTCTACGAAATCATCCCAGTTTTTCTTATATAGTTACAAGCACCAACCATGCAATTTTTTATTAACCATGAAACTATAATAACGCTTCTCACAGAAAGATCTACTTATCATCCCCACACACAGCGGATCAGTCCCGATAATCCATATCAAATTACTCTCATACGTTCTTGGGTAGAATACATTTTTGTGTTTCTGCGGTGAAAGGGAATAGACATGTTCTTAAGCCAGAAATCACACTGCATATACCGAAGTGTAGAGTGAAACATATGCCTAGGAAATGTATATACATGTACATGTATACACCCCACATTTGCAAAACGCAAATTTTAGCAATTTTAGGATTATTTGAATATCACTAAATGTAAAGTTAGTTTCCAACAGTGACTGTCGATGTCGGCCGACCTGGTCTTTCGTCATCAAACACTAAGGTTCTGAAAATATTTTACTAATCACGCAGTCCTTTCAATAATGGTATGTTAAACTATTCTCACGGAAGATCGTTCACGTCGTTAAATAAGCGCTGTATTTATAAATCCTTATATCCATGGGGATTTACTTGACCCCAGATGACTTTTACGATAACATAATTATTCACGAAAAATGGGGTTTTATATATTTACAGGTAAAAATTACGGGGCGATATATATTCAGCGCGCAAGTATAAACTGGTCTGTGAGTGGTCGGTATAAAGGGAGATCAATGCTACGAACGCATATATATGGTTTCCATGTGAAACCTAAATGTTTCAATTTTGTACTTGATGGCTTGAATACTGTAAATACTACCCCACTATTTTTCACCACCCCACAGAAAGGGTTTCATATTGGAAAACATCCCACATCTGGGTAATCTCTTAGTATATATATATATTATCCATTATGCATGCATGCTCAATCTAGACTCAATTAATAAATCAATTATAAATAAATTAATTACTCGTAGGTGCATAAAATGCAATTTAGAGTATGTACACAGAGATAAAGATTAATTGTACGTATAAGGTGACCTATAACAATCAATATAATTATCTGATATATATATATATATATTTGCTATGTACAAGCTAAACATTGAATAAATATATAAATAAATAAATATACATGAACTAGAATATATTAATTCATAATAATACATAAATATATTTGTAATTTACTTGTTATGTATCTATCTTTCATTTATTCAATTAATGAATCAAATAACTTCCAATCAATCACTTACAAGATTCCTGACACAGACTACCCTGCACTGTCAGTAAACCATGTCCCGGAAACTGAAAAACTTTGTGGAGTTATTGTCGAAGGCGGGGCCGGCCCGAGAGGAGGCAGATAGGGGGATGTACGTTTCCTGGTTACGGAGGCGTGTGCCCCTCTTCAAGTCTTTGGAAACAGGTAGGTCATCTGTCTATCTAAGAAATTCTGGTTATTTATGTGCTAGTTTTTAGTTGTGTGTGACGTCAGTCACGTCAACTATAGAACCTACATTCTGAGCATCCGTTTCTATACATTGAAAACCGAATAATCTCTCAATATTGTAAATGTATATAACTTTGCGACATTGGTATGCTGAGATTAAGCAAAAGTGTTGAAAAATCAATTTTGTGTCAAAAATAAATATTTACGTGACACAATAATTGGCATAAAAGCACAAAAGTACAAATTTCCCTATCATGTTGCACTATCACATGACCATGCGGAGGAATATAGTTTAATTTGATGCAAAGGTGGCTCGTAAACAATTTTGAATAGTAAATATGCAGGTTTCGGTCATTTTATGGTGTTACAATAGCTTGTCCGAAACCGGTCCGATACAAATCCGTGTACTAATAATTACATCAAGCTATCGACCTCTGATTCCACCTTGGGTTATCTGTTACACTATAAAAAAAACTGTATATCTACGAGCCACCCACTGACTTTTGCATGATTACATGTACTTCAATCTATAAATAGAGACTGTACTACAAATCAGAGCGCTGATAGCGCTGAGAGAACAGGATTGTTGCATTTCTTTTGTTTATCAATGTAAATTTAATGAACGAGGGATCAAATGTTCAATCGATTCCAATAAACCCAATGTTATAAACCCGCTTTAAACTTGCGTTCCATTTGTTTCAATGGACTGCTAACAATTATCACATCTGTTACTCTCCCTTTTTCTGTAAGATTTATTTCAATATGCATATCTAAATCAAAAGGAAGCAAATCTAAAACAAAAATATTTCATTATTTTATTTAAGTTTATTTAAGTTTGGTATCTGGCAAAAATTAAGTTACCCAGCAGATCTACAGCTCGTCAAATCCTCTTTCACTTAAGACACACACAACTTCAGTGCCTTCATCGCTTTGATTTTTAATGTTTGACATTTTCTTTTTACGGTTAGAAGCCTTTATCAGACGTGTGACTTTACTTTGCTGTCTGCTCCATCTTCAGATCATAATCACATTGTATTTCGTAGCAGAACTCTAATTCAGGTCTGGTTCTTGACCTCATTAGGCACGCGACACACGTGCATGTAGACAAAGGACACGTGCTGTTCCAGCAAGGAAACTCTCGAGATGGGTAAATAATTTAATTAATAAGTTAATTAAGCATGTGGCAGTCGCCATTTGTAATAATCACGTGACAGCGACCACCGTTTATAATCTTGTAACGTCACTCCAACAGCATTTCAGACATTTGAATACGTCTTGTCGTGGCTGGGTATCGAACTCCCGCTCCCGAGGCGGGCAGATGGTGAATTTGAATGATTATGTTCTGAATGAAAAAAGTAAATTTCAGATGCAACTTTGTTTGATAGCATTGAAAGTAAACCCTCGAAATTGATATGAAAGACGCCGTGATTAATATACTTTTTCCACATCATCTTACTCAATGACGCTTGATATTTATAACTACAACAAACGATTAGAAAAAAAGATTCTTTTATATATCCAATGACTGTCTATAAGATGCAGGCATGACACTGTGAAAAAGTGCACGGATGGAGAAAAAATACACATCCATCGGACTTAATTTGTTTAAAAACAAGAATCAACCGATTATGATGGATTGTTAATTGGGTTTAACGTCCCGCCGACTACTTGAGACTTGATATATTGCTGCCTCACTGAAGTTTTACGCTGTCAACCTGTGACATGATACCACACCCAGTCAAATTAACTTTAATCCTGGCCAACCAGTCCTGGAACTACCCTTGTATGCAGAACGCCAAGCATGGGAGAATTATATTTTTTACGACTTTGGTATGTCGCGGCACGGGAATCGAAATTACGACCTCCCGTTTCCAGGACGGAAACCCTTACCACTCGGCCATCGCAAGATAATAGTTTTGGCATTTTGTTTGTAATTTTTATCAAAACAAATTTATATTTTACTATTGATATATAATCTCCTTACGCATCGCGTGAAAAGAAAGGACGGGTATTTCCGTTTTCTAATTGCAGGCGGTTACTTTTGTTTTTCTTTTTTTGTTTGTTGTTGTTGTTGTTGTTGTTTTTATTTATTTTTGTGTCGTAGCCAGCCAACTTATGGATATTCATGTACAAATTAATGATTTGAATTTACAGAATTTTATATGGTAATAAAAGTATATAAATTATTATAGTTTTATTCGTCTATACTTAGGTGGTGGTCCTTTTACTGAAGAGACAGCAGGTAGAGGAGACAATGGGTGGATTTAAGGGAGTCCGGGTGCGATACCCTGTCTAATTTTAAGGATTTAAGTTCCCAGGTAGAACCAGTACTGGGTACATGTATTCCAATAGCAACCCAGTTTTACTGTTTACCGTTTCATTGATTGGTTATTTGTTTGGTTGGGATCGTAGTAACCATGCAATCCCTGACGTTACTGTGACAAGAGTGTTCAGTTCTACGTTCTCCTCCGCGGCGCCGCGTCCATGTACGTCAACCCTTCCTGACACCAGGGAGACGCAGTCGGGCCTCTGCAAACTCTGCTGAACAGGTCCACGACCTTCTGTCCTCGCCCTCCGCCAAAACATTTCTCGCTCACCCAACGCTTCAAAGAAAACAACGTCATAAAAAAAAATCACAACAGTGTGTCCCAGTTCCGGAAGTGGACGGAAGTGACGTCAGTGACGTTGAGTCTGTAATAAGTGTGGGTAAAGAAACAGTAATGACAGCAGATATTGATATGGTGGCAGACACCAACAATCCTGAGCAGACGATAAACGAGCAACAGACGAAAGAGCAAACGCCAATATCGACGTCATCTAAGTCGTCTAAACGTGATACGTCGAAAGCAAAGTATGGCAGATTCGTTGTTAAATACGGTATGTACCTATATGCGATTCTTTTATTCTCGGGCTGAATCCACGTTACAGTCATTTGTGGTCCAATCAAGTTGATAAAGTAAAAAGAAGAAGGGGAGGGTTGGGAGAGAGTGAGAGAAATTATCTTAACATTTTAATTATCATACTGTTACCATGTTAGATGTGTAAGGTTCTAGCTTCTATATATGTTCGTACCTTCTTCATAAAATTGTTCAGTACGCCAATGTACTCTTAGACGAAAAAGCTATGAACGGCTCTGTACTTACAGAGAAAGGGAAGTATTTCAGCGAGGGGGCGGTGCTAAATGACGACATTATCTACTCAGCGTCCATTGTTGCCAATGACGACACGGACTTCCTCGTGCTGGAACAGGACTACTTCGAAAGTCACATTAAGGTTCAGTATCCATTTTCCGCCGTATCAAAACGTTTATCTTAGTATTTGTGAACTTTTCATGTTTCAGAAACTTATAAGACTAAGAACATGTTCATACGAAGTTTATGTGTATGTACTTAATTACACACTAAGATCAAATGCACCCTCCCGTTTGTGTAAGTTCATTAAGTCAACTGCTCATAAAAATATCACGAGTTATATTGTGTAAACCAGGTCAACGATTGACTACCTATTATCCCAGTGTAGCTACTGGATAGCCTATGTGCCATTTTAAATACATTTATGAATACCGGAAAGGTCCTTATGTATAAAACCTTTGGTTGTTTATTCTCAGAGCTGGATGAATACACTCATTTTTAAACATTTCTCACATAGATTGAAGAAACAGAAAGAAAGAAAGAAACAGCTCCTGTCCAAGATGCCTTGATAGTGTAAAGGGACAGTGTTAGTCAGGATAATTTAAGATGAAGAGTTAATTACCTTCTTTTGTAGGAGCAACACGAAAAGGAAGCGACCATGTTGTCCAACTTTGTAGACATCCATCCGTTCTTTAGCCGCCTGTCCCCGCACGCTAAGGTGCTCGTGCAGATCGGTTTAAAGTCAGAGCACTACGTACAGGGGTCACATATAGTCCGCCAAGGGGAACCAGTCAACAGGCTCATCTTTCTCACAAGGTCACGTGCGCTTCCGGCTTATGGCATGTCATGCCAATCTCGCTACATTAATTTATCGCTATATGAATATTCATGATTTTTTTTTTTTTTTTTTTTTTAAATATTCCATCCTTTAATGATTTCTATGATTTCTACTCATTATCTTGTTATATTCATGCAAAATGACATGTCCTTTCCGTTTTGTTTTGCATTAGATTTCACAGAATAATACACGGTGTTGCGATTAGATGCGCAGTGCCCAGTTTCTGATCACAATTATGCACGTCACACTCTCTACATATAAAAGGGATACAAATCTGCCGATTTATTTTATTATGCTTTTGTACTTCAGTAATCTCTTTCCTGGCCACTTTGTGTGGACTTTCCGGAATAAAACAATTTATAGTTTGACTTTCACGGGAGAGGTGACACAAACAGTCAAAATAACCTTACATATATTGGAAAAACTCCTTCTAAGTTTATTGGAGAGGTATCCATAGTGTTTTAAGTTGTGGGCCAGACTTTCTCTCAAAATAGCCGCATAATGCGATCGTTTTACCAATAAAAATAGAAACGTTATTTACATATAAATATTTGCGCATGCGCCTTCAGATTTTGAATCATTACCGTAAGATATTTAGTTGCACAAAAATCTTAAATGGGATTCGATCGTCTTATTATAGAAATATCTTATACTTACTCACATATGCAAGACATTAGCATTTAAAAAAATGAATTGACTTTTTGTTTGGGGAAATTCGCTGAATTATCAATTTTGCTTACAGTTGTACATGTCAAATTAGATTTTACTTATTTATAGTCCCATGACTTCCAATCAATGGAATGAAAGTATAATTTGTAAAAATCATGTGCAATAATATCATTGTGAACACAGCTTCTGATCACTCATTGCCTCTTTTTATTAAAAGAAGCCAACTTGTATAACATATTTTGTCATTCGTGTAGAATTCATTTCTTTCGTCAATTAAGTATCCATTTATTTCATTTAACAGCACAATACCTTCATCCATCATTTAATATTTCAAAAAGTCGTTTAAAGGTACGGCGACTGCATACTTAATCCAAACTCTGATTCCACAACGTAAACCTTCTGTTGTACAGCGGAAGTGCCGAGGTAACGGTCTGTCCGGGAAGACACCGCCATCAGTACCCGGACCTGTGGCCCTTTGAGACCAGCAGGTATGTTTACTACAATGAATGCGAATGGTTGAGGTGAGCTTGTGTGTGTGTATGTGTGTGTGTGTGTGTTTTCATTCATTCTTCATATGTTCATAGCGATGAGTTCGAGTCTCAGTCTGGTGTATCGGATTTTTTTTATCAGAGGCAGCATTCTAGATGGCTTTTTGTAGAACGGCGCCTAAAACCTGGGTGCCAACAGTGCACTCTGGGACTTCCTCCGCCTACAATTAGTTGGACGCCATAATATGACTGAAATATTATCGCTGCGATGAAGGACTTATATAACAAAACAACAGCCGTCTTCCAGTGATCGGTAGTATACGATGTCAATTGGTCCGAATAATGTGGATTCGAGCCTCGCATGCTTCTAGTTATTTGATTATCATAATAGAAGCCATATCGAACTCCTTTAACATCGAAAAGGTTTTTTCAGTCCGTCAGTGTTCCTCCATCCTCAATAATTTTTGACATTTTGTCACAGTCTCCCATGTACTATTTTCATGTGAGGAAGCCTTCCAGCTGGCTTGCGGTAGGTCGGTAGTTCTACCCGGATGCCTCTGTGCATTCGGGGTCTTCCTCCACCTGTAATTAGCTGGACGTCGCTATATGACTGAAATACTGTCGAAGCGACGGTAAACTCAAATAGTCAAGTCAAGTTAAGTCCCATATACTAGATGGACGTTTCTTGCAATTATCAGTTCTTTTGTGAAATGAGAGGATTTTATTTTCTTTCTTATGTCTGCTTACATGATCAAAATTATATATATTTTTAATGCACAGGGTATACGGAATAAACTGAACTGTCTATATGGCATCTTTATGATTTATACTTGATGCCAAACTTTATTTTTCATCAGGGAATCACGCAAGCGTGTTTACGAGCGTAAATATGAATTTCATGGTGAAGTGTCACGCAAACAACACAACAATGCTACAAAAGAAATCAGTGTGTGCGCTGTTCAAAAAAGGGAGGTAATTGGAATAACGGAAGTCATTCTAAACCTTGCCACGCATGCACAAAGTATCAGATGTCTCCAAGATTGCGACGTTTATACTCTTGCACTTAAACCGTTCCGGCAAAAATAGTTGTTGTTCTCTTTTTTGTTATTGT
Organism: Solen grandis; assembly: GCA_021229015.1. Classification (NCBI taxonomy): domain Eukaryota; kingdom Metazoa; phylum Mollusca; class Bivalvia; order Adapedonta; family Solenidae; genus Solen; species Solen grandis. Next base: position 79,351,621 of record CM037779.1, read on the forward strand.
TTGTTTGTTTGTTCTTCTTCTTCTTGTTTTTAAAAATTAAATGATACAAGTACATTAACTCTTTTCGAGGCAAGTCGAATTCATATCTTTTAAATCTTAGGGGAAAAACAGGAATGATAATTCATGATCACCAGAAATCATTTCAGAAGGCATTTCAAGTTTTTTATTTCGAAATCCCAGAAAGGATGTACAGATAGTAAAGTCCGGGAAAACTTTTGAAAGAAACTATATGCACCAACATTCAATTTCCTTTTAAATCTATGACATATGACGTATTTCTATAAACATTCTTCAATTCAAGTAAGTGTATTTTTTCCATTTGTTAAAAGTCATTCTCTTAAACGATCAATTTTAATTAATTGATACACGAGTATTGTTCATCTATCTTGTTATTGTTTTGTTGCGAGATGTGTAACTACCATGATTACCGATTTATTTAATCAAGGAGAGTGATCAGACGGAACAGTCCTGAGACGATGGACGTCATTCGCACGTACGTGCAAATAAAACTGCAACGCCGCCTCGACAACAGGCTGGATGAGCAGGTGCCCTTGTACCGGAGTCTCTACGTCATGACGGCAAAGGAGATTGAAGAGAAGTCAACTAAAGGTTTGCACATTTCACTATTTATCACTCTGATCACTATCACTATTTATCAAGATCAGGGTCAAAAGTCAAAGTCAAAGATGGAAAACTCGAACGAACGTTCTCATCCTTTATAGTAAGACTGCTTATCTATTGACTTCGATCATAAACGTAAACTTTCTACTCAGTAGGTAACCTAAGCGTATAAGATATCAGAATGAACACTTTTGACCGCTTGCAATAATTAAAAACATTAGGGCCAAGATGGCCCATAGGACGCTTACCTAGATATATTGCCTTCATTGCCTACACAAGTTAAATTTTATAGCATAAATGTACTGAATACATACTCCATGCAGAAATACAGCAAGATCATTTCCATTCCATTAACCAAACATTACCTTTTGGTCCAAACTTGAAGGATGTAGCTTAAAAGTTCATATGTAGGACACTGGGTCATTGTCAAAGTTATCCAATGCCAAAGTTAAATGTTACACACCAAACAATGCCCGTGGTCAAAAAATTGAAGGACATAACTTAAAAAAATCAAAACCAGGTCACTTGGTCATGATCAAGGTCTTCCAGGTTGGCCAAAGTTCAATTCCACACACAAAACTGACCAATCATGCTGTCCAAAATTGATTGTCATAGCTACCTCATGTAAATCTATGTAAAAATAAAACAAGTTAACATCGGGCGTTGCCAAGTTTGAACCTAGAGCTTATATTGAACAAACTTGATAAAGGACCAAAAGGCATCGATACATACAACATAGGCTAACAGCTTCAGATAAATTTGATGAAAGCGTCAAACTAATATGAATAAAAGTCTTAAAGTCTTCCTCATGCTCTTAAGCAATCTCAGACATATACAGATAACGCATACCATTCCAATAGTCATCTATCAAAATGATCTCTCTACACAAAAACAAGAATTATTCAGATAAATCGATTTATCATCACTAATTTAGAAGATACAATGTTAGAAAGAAGCTAAAGAAAAGATATTAAATTTCAACCTGATATTTAAAATTGCAGATTGAATTAATCCCGCCAATAAAATATAAGCGACAAAACTATCCGAGGTTACGAAGTCGAATATATACACATATATATTTAGCCTTTCCGTTTGAGTTTGAACCATACTAACAATGTAAAAAAGCACAGTTTCGGACCGACCGAAGGATAAATTAAAAATATTTAAAACATGAAACAATAGAAATCCTTGTTCATCAGCCTACAAACGCGTCGCAAACCCCTGGCAACCCTCGACAAAAGTTCTAGACGTACCAAACAGTGATTTGAAGCCTTAACTGTCACAAAAATACAATGCAAACCCTGTGAAAGCTTAAACATTTGTAAAGTCCGACTTTATAAACATTCGTATTTGCCTGGCAAGTGATCAAGTAATATACTCAAAGGAAAAAGAAACGCAGGGTAACTAGAATATGTAGTAGCCAGACTCAAGTTTTTACCTCCTAACCTTGCAATAAATCTCATCTGAAAGATCCCATCTCATTCTAAAGCATTTATTTCGTTTGAAAAAAAACAACAACTTTATCAAAATAATTTAAACTAATACCGTCGGATACTTCCTATTCAAAACTGACATAAAAGTTTACCCTGCGTTTCTTTTTCCTTTGAATATAGTTCATGCCATGTCATGGCCATGCATTTTGAGGTGTCTTTGGCGCATCTTAGCTAGTGTCTCTAAAACTGTGGATGACATTACGCTACAATTATCAGATGTCAAGATAATGTCTTCATTCCACTTAGAAGACTGTATGACAACGAGGTCTTCTCCATCAAACGTGTTATTGTTTTGCCTTTCAATTTCTTTACAAAATGTCGCCACTTTCTGTAGTATTGACTTATAAAAAGACACTTCGTCCTTTAATGATGCACCTGCTTGTTTTATTTTTTCGTCTAATTTGTTATAGAAATAATCGTATAAAGCAAAGTCAAGATTACAAGTCCTGCGAAACTTAGCCTTTTCTGTTTCATTCAGTGATACTTCCTCGTGCGAATTTGCATTCGAAGGCAAAAACAGGATGTCTGAAAGTGACCAATTTAACAATCTCCTTAGCAAAACCAATGACTCTTCAAAATCGCTCAACTACAAGAACGAGCTGAAATTCTTCATCTATATCTTTCAGCTTTTGTTGAATGTTGTCTTCGCTGGTTTCCTTCCCCGTGAAACCGAAGTCATGTGCCATTCCATTTTTGGTAACCGAGAACATCTCCTTGTCGTATTTATCTGGGTTGTTAACAAGATGTTGAATAAAGGCATCACGTGGAATCCGCCTCAGATATTTTGTCTTCATCTTGTCTCTGTAGTAGTAAGTCGCGCTGATGAACCGGTCAAGAGGTCTCCGTATGATTCCAAGAATAAAGGAATCGTTAGGGAGAACGCTCCGAATAGCTTTTGGCTTTAGATTTTTTCCCTGATGTACATTGAAGATGTCGAAGTGTTCACGGGGCCGAACGGTCATCACGTGCGGCACTGACTCAAAGTGATTACCGGTCTTCGGAATTACAAAGGTAAGGTTATATCTAACACCAAACCTGTAGAGAATATTGTGTACTGTTGATGACGCTGCCTTGTGGACTTTTAGGAAGCCAATATGAGTACCCGGTATCTTGGGTAACAATCGGTCAGTTCCCGGCTCAACATCTGGCTCAATCCTTCCTAGAAGAACATGCTGCATGTCCACATGTTGATATAAGAGCAAGACAAACGTGGCGCTTATTGTTCTGAAAAACAACAAATCATTTGGTTAATTAAATTCTTTAAATAATGACAGAAGGCACCGAGAATAAGTGTAGTATACAAGAAACATAACTCTATCTAGCCCGGTTTTCTGTTTATCTCCCCTTGCTAGCCCGGACTATGAAAGGGATTAAGGTGATATTGCACATATTGCTAGAGGGGAGTTTGTGGAATTGCAATATCCGAGAACTATTACTCCAACTGTCCCAATTTTCATGCCCCTGAATCAGAAGGCATATTGTTTTTGTCCTGTTTACGGACTACTTAAACCTTGGTCTAAATGGAAAACTAAATAATATGTTGACTTGAAACTTCCATATATATAGGGCTAATAAGAGGAGTGCAGTAACCAAGAACAATAACACTTCCTTGACCATTTTTAATTACTTTCCCTTTGCCAAATTATATAATAAATTCCTGTCCAGAGCAATTTACTCTATACATAAATTTCAAGACTGGGCAAGGTATTGGCTTGAAACCTCTTACATAAATAGATGACTACTAGGAGCAGTGCAGTGACCAAGAACAATAACTGTACCTGGTCCAATTCTTTGATTATTGATTATCTCCCTTCGTTTTTATTAATATTTTAGGGTTCAAATCTCACAAACAATAAAAGATATAGACTTGTTGGCAGTTAGGAGCAATGCAGTGACCAAGACCATACTCTCTCTAGTCAACCTTTTGTATTATCTCCCTTTTACTTTTTATTTTATTTTATTTTTTATTATTCTTTTTAAATAATTTTCATCTAGAACATAACTAAATAGATGTGATTTTTAAACTCTGATAAAAGGTATTAAAAGGAAGTACAGTATTGCAGAATAAAAAAAATCTACCTAGCTATGTTTATGGATTATCTCCATTTATTGTATTTCAAAATACTTGTTCAGAGCATAACGCTTTAACTTTTCAAGTGAATTAATTTATACATATATGTGTACAGGGTACAAAATAAGTGCATATTATTTTGAAATTTGACTTATCTTGGTTCTATGGTTGAATTTCTTCCCATTATCATTATTGTAATGCTTCAGAAACTTAGATTTACTTTTGACTTCGATATTAAGTGCAATGACAGAATATGCAGTGTTTATGAATCTTGACAAATGCTGGTCTTTTTAATTACCTCCCTTTATAATACATTATAATGTTCTAATAATAAAATCGGCTCTTTTAGGATGTAGCTTATTCAAGGGGCATCCACCGGTTCTGCCAGTTCACTTGTTGTTATTTGCTGTTTTTCTTTCCAAACTTTATGTTGATCGTGGAAACTGTACACTTATATTGATCCTTTAATTGTACCTGTATTTTGTGTCATAATGCATATTTGTATACACGAGTTTAATATCACAGATACTATAACAGGAGTTTAATATCACAGATAGTATACACGAGTTTAATATCACAGATAGTATACACGAGTTTAATATCACAGATAGTATACACGAGTTTAATATCACAGATTGTATATACGAGTTTCATATCTCAGATAGTATACACGAGTTTAATATTACAGATAGTATACACGAGTTTAGTATCACAAATTTGAATTACGAGTTTAATATCACAGATAGTATACACGTTTAGGTAACGCAGATAGAATATGCGAGTTATATAACATTTTTTTTATACAACTTTAATAACACAGGAAGTATAAGCGAGTTTAAAGAAAATTAAAAAACAGAAAGTAAACACGAGTTAAATATCAGAAAGTATACACGAGTTAAATATAACAGCTAGTATACACGAGTTAAGTATCACAGATAGCATACACGAGTTAAATATCACAGATAGTATACACTAGTTAAAGAACACAAATAGTATACACTAGTTAAATATCACAGATAGTATACACTAGTTAAATATCACAGATAGTATACAGGAGTTAAATATCACAGATAGTATACACGAGTTAAATATCACAGATAGTATACACGAGTTAAATATCACAGATAGTATACACGAGTTAAATATCACAGATAGTATACACGAGTTAAATATCACCGAAAGTATATACGAGTTAAATATCACAGATAAGTTAAGTATCAGAGGAACACAGATAGTATACACTAGTTAAAGAACACAGATAGTATACACGAGTTAAGTATTACAGAAAGTATACACGAGTTAAATATCACAGATAGTATACACGAGTTAAATATCACAGATAGTATACACTAGTTAAAGAACACAGATAGTATACACGAGTTAAATATCACAGATAGTATACACGAGTTAAATATCACAGATAGTATACACGAGTTAAATATCACAGATAGTATACACTAGTTAAAGAACACAGATAGTATACAAGAGATAAATATCACAGAAAGTATACACGAGTTAAATATCACAGAAAGTATACACGAGTTAAATATCACAGATAGTATATACGATTTATATAATATCGTTTATATAAGTTAAAAAACACAGCCAGTATATACGGGTTGAATGACACAAATAGTATACACTAGTTAACTAACACAGATTATAACGGTTTAATTCACAGAGAGTATACACGAGCTAGGTAACACAGATAGTATATACGAGTTATATAACATCTTTTAAACTCGAAACTCATTTTTCTTATTCGAAACTCACTACTAAAAAAAAAGAAATCCTCTTGGGAAAGCTAGCTTGAAGGCATAGTTTTTGGGTCCTCCAGTTACAAAGTGAGTGATCGAGTTCTTCGGAGTCTCATCCGTCAGATCTCCAAGGTAGTCACCCAAGGGCGGTTCCCATTGACCAGAAGCTGTAGTAAACACGACGGAATCTGTGTCGCAGTATAAAACTCTTCTATCCAATGGTTGTAAGTAGCTGTAGAGTTTTAGGCGTGCCTGTGCAGTCGTGTAAGCCGCAATAACCGTGTTAGTTCGACAAGATGCTTCCACGAAGTCAGTGTTATATATCCAGTCTATCTGTACTCGGTTGTCGTTAATAAAACGAACATTTTTCACTTCTTGTTGGTCAGATGTCATCATGTCCGTAAAGATAGCTGGGTCATCTGTTACCGTTGTCTGGGTCAAGTTACTCCTTTGACCGAACTTTCCCCAAAAACTGTTTAACATAAGCTTTGCTAGGGATCTCAAACCTGGGTTTTTCTCACTTCTATTGTAATCTAGCATAATGCCCTCCTTTTCGTGATACTGTTGAATGTTCTGCCGTTTTGTTGTTTCGTCTACACACCATTTTGGCCATCCACTTGCTTCTTGTTTTACTTTTAAAATGTTTTACGTATTCTGTAAACAGACCGCCAGTTTTTGTTTCAGGATCGTACTGAGACAGTTCGTGGAAATGCCAGACCTCGTAGATGTGTAGTAGTTTGTAACCCTGCTTCAATGCCATTTTCAATTCGTCAGTCACCCAGGTCCCAGTCAATGACCTTTCTGTAATCGTATGCTCTGTACACATACGACAAAGACTGAACATCAATTTTCCATTGCATTTTACAGGAAGTACTGGTATGTGAAGACATCTAGGTGGCAATACTTTGCATTTGATGAGGCCCTCATAGTTAGAAATATCTTGAAAATTCTCTGTGATTATTTCAGGATGTCCAACAAGAATCTTGCCTGTCTTGTTTATGAACGGATACAAGGACGTGACGTCGTAGTATTTAACCTGTTTGTCACCTGTGGCCTCCTCATATAGCTTAAAAGCCTCTGTACGACCGCCAGAGAACGCATCCCGAGGTTCCAAGGGAGTTACTATTTCTAGACTTTCTATGTATTTCTTCATTAAGTCATTAGATTGTAATTGTTTTCTAAATTCACACTCCTACAAAGCAGTGTAGAAATATCCTTCAGATTCTATAAACTGCTTCTTTTCTATGGTCCGGGCATATAACTCATTCATGGACATGTCAGTTACAGGATTGACAGTAGATTGAGAGTAGCACTTGGGACAACCGTGCCAGAAACAACCACGGAATTCTAAAACATGACGCTGTCCCTCGTCTTCATAATACCCGTCCACCTTGTATGGTCCTATGGTCTTCTCACCTTTATTTCTGCCATGTTGAATGTAGATGTTCTTTTCTTTTGCTACATATGACAACCATTGATAGGCCATAATTGACTGTTTTTCCTCGGGTCGATAACCGTGGGCAGGTATAATACCAATCGATTCTGGTGCCAAGGACAGCGTCCTATACACAAGATTACATGCGGACGCTATGGTTATGCAGTTTTCAAAAGGGTCAATACCTGGCTTATTGTCTCTCGTGGTCAGTTTAATGAATAAAGTTCTGAATGTCAAGCAACATTTTCTCAAAACATCAACGTCAGACTGACAGTAACGTAAACGTTTTTTTTTGGAAGTCGAATTTGTCATGCTCGTGTTCTTTATACCATGTTATGAATTTCTGTCTTTTATCCGGTTTCATCCCATCTGGACAATAGTACTTTATCTCTGGAAGATGGCCAAGAAGGGCATTTTGATTTTCTCGACGGTTGAAAAGATGTGGAAAATATCCCTTGGCTAATTCAATTTTCCCAAAGGCACCGGGCATGTCCGCCAATGCCATAGGCGTAAAATTAATAGAATCAATAAACCTGATCTTGCACTTTGGCACAGTGATCGACATGTACTTCGATCCCGTCGTAATGACTTCTGGAAGAATGGCATTATCGTGTAGATATTTTAGTAATGGGTAACTGTCATAGCCCTTGAAGTTGTGGCATATGACTGTGGAGCCGAAATTCAGTTCGGAAAAAAGCCATTGGCAGAACGATGTAGTGGTATCAGGCCCAGAAAATACTTTAACGTTAGGTCCACATTTCAAACATTCAGAGTCAGGTTTAGTATCTTTGGTCGTACAGAGACTGCATACTTTGTGAGCTACACAGAGATTGGGCTTATGCTCCATTGACCCACACCATGCCTTTTTACAGTTTCTGCATTTCTGGCTGTCCTTTTCTGGAAGGTAACCATCATCACACTCCACGATGGAATCCTGAGTGCATTCAAAGTCAAAGAAAATATATTTGGTGTCTTTCGGTTTCTTGTTGTCGTCGTCTTCATTTGCCGGTTGCATATAACATTGGTGGCCATCTATGACGTACTCTTTGCAGGTTTTACAGTAGATCTCTCCACACCCATGGCCATGCTTGTGTTTTGATCGGTTAATAAGCTGACTGCATTGGTGACATCTATGGTACGTCTCACAGGTAGATTTGCCATTTTCAATTTTCTTAAGATGAAGGTCAAAACATTCTTGGTTTATGAATTTACAGTTACATGTAGAGCAATGTTTCCACTCCTCTTCCTTATTAGTGTGTAATTTTCTGCAGAAATGACACGGATCATCGCAGATATGACGTTCCTTGTGTTGGTATCCTTTTTTACAGTTGATACAAAAGTAGTTTCTGTTTAGAAATCCAGTCATTGTTGTGATGACATCGAAGTGTTCATCGTGGAAGTATAAATAGATCGGGATACCTCCTTCCGGACCACTGTATACTATAGCATTGAAATACTCTTTCGACAATACAAACAATTGGTATTTCGGCAGCACAGCTTGAAATTTCTTCATTTCTTCCATGCCGCATCTTTGCAAGGGAACACCAGCTCTGTGGTGTAATTGTTCAGCTAATACTTTCTGAAGTCCCCATCCTCTGCGTATGTTGTCCCACTGGGGGTGTTTTTCTACTCGAGCTATGGCTGTCACTATGGCCCTTGCACAGCATAATTCATCTTGATTTCTGATCTGAATAATACTTCTCTTACTTTCTAACATTTTTGAAATGTCAACTATGGGTCGCATCTTGTACCCACTTCCAGTTGGCATATGTACATGAACAAGCTCCATACCAAACGTTTCATCAACAACAAACTGTTCATATGATTGCAGTACTCTCTCAATCTCCGAAAGAATACGATCAACAGTCAAAGCAGATCATCTCATGAATGGTAACACAATGGGAAAATCCAGTTCAGGGTTATCCATGGAAAGTCTTACTAAATCATTAAACTGTATATCTATGGTCATTCTGTTGATAATGTCTTGAAAAAGGTTCTTTAAGTATTTTAGAATGTTTGGCAAATCTGTAATTTCAACGTCGTTCACGCGTATTTTGTAATATTTTATTTATTTATTTATTTTCCTCCGCTAACGGAGAGCAGAACATATATATAGTACATAAAATTAATAAACATAACAATCTAAAGAGAATAATATGAACAAGATTATCAAATATACAATATATAAAATGTACACAAGCGTGATTTTGTTCAACACCTAAGAACATTTGATATATGAGTTTGTAAGCTTTTTAGATGTCCATGAAAAAGAGCAAAAAAAGATGACGTATTCAAGTTGATAAATCGATGTAAAGGATCTTTCTTTTTTTTTTAATTACAACCTTTACTGAAAGCGAAATTAAAAAAGGCTAATAATCTTAAATTATAATGTATTTTACATATGAAGGCTTGATCAGATTATCACTATGTAAGTATCAAGTCATAAGTAAAAGATAAACATGTTGTCACATAACTTGAAAGAATACTAAATAGCTTGACAGAACATCAATAAATTTACATAGCTTGACACAATATCTGTCATCTTACATAAGATTTTTGATTAAACAAGTATCAAAACGAGGACAACCAATTACAACAGGGCCACTGTCTTAAGCAGATATAGCAAATTACTATGACAACAATTTAATAACTGATTTAGTGACATTAACTTTTGTAAAATAGTAATTGGAGTTTTGCGATCCAAGTTTTAATAGGTATGCACTTTGACCTGTGGCGGTTAAACGACAATACGCCAAAAATTCAAAATGACCAAGATGCTCATACAACAGTCTCCACATAGCATCTCTTTGGTTTTCGTGGCAGTGGAAAAAACATAGCAAATGAACAATTATGTTTCTGTCTTACACTCACACAGTTTGCATTGTTCGATGTAGGAACGAGACATAAAAATCCCAATGCTACGTAATAGCTTTTTGCAAATGTCAATCAGCCTTGGATTTCTTCGAGCTATCTCCCACAAGAGAGAGTAATCATTTTTTATCAATATATGACGAGTTATGTCCCATTCATCATGACTTCGAACCCTTTCAAAAAAAACATTTTCACTATCGTGTTTCTTCTGGTGTCTCTCCAAATTGTCCTTCCTGTTAAATACTTTCTTACAAACTTCGCACATATATTTTTTCCAGTGATTTTCGGTTCTACGATGTTGTAATAACTTACTCAGTTTGGGGAATTTGGACCCGCATTCTTCGCACTGGTAAGTAGCCATGGTGAATTCTGAAAGTAGAATAAAAGTATTGTATTAGTCACGACTTTATATAGCTGACATAAATATATTTAACTAAAATCAAGTTAATTGGTATAACCAATCCATTTTATCACAAAAACCACAAAATAATCTGAAAATGTCTTAGAATCAACAGATGAGAAAACAAAAAGACAGGCGAGACAAAGGTTTACCTTATTCATTTTTTTGTGCTCAACTCCTTATTTTCCTTAACGAACGTTGACGTCCAGTTATCACGACGTTTTCACTAGAAAATGAAATCTAGACTGATTACATAAACATTTTATTATCATCGCATGCAGTGAAGGCATTTGATTGGACAAAGCATTGTGGCCACAACAGTAAGTGGTATAAATAGAGGAGATATATAACATCACTTCAGTTTTGAAGTAGTCGTCAGAGAGTAAACATGTTTTCTTCTCAATGCCCAGGTTGTCACAGAAGCTTAACAAGAAGGGATACTATGACGAGGCATTGGAATCAAGTGCACAAGGAAATCAGTGAAGCGTATCCTCCTCCTCAGGAAACACAATCACCTCCTCCTCCTCCTCAGGAAACACAATCACCTCCTCCTCCTTCTCAAGGAGGGCCACCACCACAACCCCAAGCAGAGGAAAATATAAAGCTATTACACCCTTTCACAATGATGATTTCAGGTCCAACAGGTAATTTTTATACAAATTTTCTGTTAGTATTATCCCCTTTTTGATAACTTTTTATCATTCTAAGGATAATTTAAGATATTTTTTCTAATTTTCTTGGTACAAAATTATAGATTTTTTTTCCTGTAGATTTCAAAATTTTGTTGAAACTTTGCTTTTTTTCCTTAAATATTTCATTTTTTTGTTAACTCTTGTATAACATTTAATCCAAAATACTAAAAAAAATCTTCTTTTTTTTCAGCTTGTGGGAAGACTACAACGGTGAAAGAGTTATTGCAGAATCACAGCTCAAAAATTCAACCAAGTATCCGAAGAATCGTGTGGTTATACAAATGATGGCAACCGTTATATACGCAATGATTCAGAATACTGTTGTACCAAAAGTAGAGTTCATACAGGGGATTCCGACCGATTTGGAAGACGATGATTACTTTGACCCGCAAATCAACAACTTACTTGTTTTAGACGACTTGCTCTCTGAATCGGGCAAAGACAAACGTATCACCGATTTATTTACCGAGGGTTCTCACCATAGATCTCTATCCGTGATATCTATCAACCAGAATTTGTTTGGAAACAAGGACCCTACACAACGACGCAATTGCCATTATTTAGTCGTGTTTAACAACCCGGTAGACAAACAGTGATGACTCTGGCCAGGCAAATGTACCTTGGTAATACAGGTCATTTTATGAAGACTTTTGCGAAAGCTACAAAGTACCCACATGGACATCTCTTGGTTGATTTAAAACCATTTACCCCTGAAAACCAAAGACTGAAATGTATCGAGCCAAATTCCTACCAAACAAATCATAAAGTGGATCACGTGACCCCGCATGAAACTATAAAAGCGAACGTTGTTTCTATTAGCCATCATTCTGCAGTTGGAACGCAAACGGATCACATCGTAAACCCAGAAAAAACGCAAGATTATTTAGAAAATACATTGGATGAAATAATTGAGAAAGGAAACGCTTGTGGTCAGTTATTTGACACCGTTCACGACGTGCAAAGACACGTCAAAAGCGGTTGGTGTCCAGAACACAGAGAACAGAAGAAAAGAAAACACGAGGAATTGAGCGATAGTGTTCCGAAGAACGCTGAGGATGAAAATGAGGCTTATATCCAATTATGAAAGCGAGCCAGAAATTCAAATAACGAAAGATTTGAAAAAATATACAACACATACATAGACAACGGCGAAGAAAGTGACGATGCGCAGGAAATGGCGGAAGAGCGCATACAGCCCCATAATGAAAGGGCGTTTTCAAATACCTATGCAACATTAATTGACGACTACATTTTGCCACTCAAAAACAACGGCATTCACCAACAAATTATGAGTCAAATAGATAAACTCATTTCGAAGGGCTATAATGCCACGTCTGCCGTGAAGACAGCTATGAGAAAATATAAGAACTCGTTTCAAGATGTGTTTGATATGGAGTTCACTGATGATGAAGACAGTGACGAAGAAGAAAGTGAAGGCAGTGAAGAAGAACGTAACTCAGAAAAGCTATAAATAGGTACTAGTTATGTTATACTGTTTATTTGTGTTGTGAACTCTGGACAGTAAAGACAGTAAACATGGCTTCCTGGGAAGATTATTTAAAGACAATCTACTACGATCCCGGTCACCCAGCCACAACAACTTTACAAAATAGTAAAGGATGAAGGAAAATACAATATCGGAATGCATAACATTAGAAAGTTTCTACATAAACAGGAGAGTTACAGCCTTCACAGACCCGTGATGAGAAGATTTGAAAGGAACCATTATGTCACTAGCGGAAAGGATGATCTGTGGATGTGCGATTTAATCGACATGGTTAAATTTGCCGACTGGAATAGCGGAAACAAATACATTTTACTCGCTATAGACGTGTTCTCAAAGTATGTCTGGCTACGCGCTCTCAAAAACAAGACTGGAAATAGTATAGCGGAAGCTTTTCAAGACATATTTCAGACATCAAATAGATTTCCAGCTCGACTAGTGTCGGACAAAGGGCAAGAGTTTAATGCTAAAGTCGTACAGCAGTTTATGAAAAAGAAGGATATACTTTACTTTCCTACACAAAATGAAACGAAAGCATCTATATCCGAGAGGGCTATCAAGACCATTAAAACCAAAATATACCGTTATTTGACCTATACTGAAGACTATACGTATCTGCCGATCTTACAGCAAGTTGCCGACAGCTACAATCACACTTATCACAGAACCATAGGGACCTCACCATCGGACGTGAATCAGTTCAACGAGGAAAAAAGGGCGCTTGTCCACATACATTTCAAGACGCCCAGAAGATAGAACATTGAATAAGAAAAACAAAACTGTTTATAAACGGTTCAAGTTCAAAGTGGGTGATCATGTGAGGATATCCCATTTAAAAACAGTCTTTACCCGCGCCTACGACGAAATATACCCTGGGGGGTTGTTTAAAGTGGCAAAACGATACTACCGAGGCACACTCCCAGTGTATAGACTGAAGGATATGATAAATGAGGATATCAAAGGCACCTTCTATCAAAGCGAACTACAAAAAGTGGATGTAGATCCCAATCAGACATGGAAAATAGACAAAGTTCTGAAAAGTCGAGGGAAAGGACAAAATAAACAGTATCTAGTGAAGTGGAAATATTATCATACTAAATTTAACAGCTGGTTGAAAGCTAGTGACATTGATTAAAAACTGTATATAACGTGTATATAATAACATGTACTGTTAACATGTAATTATAATTTTGTATTCGTGTATATGTTTAATAAAAGTTGTAACCAAAACCTGTATTTGCTTTTCTTTTCAATACCAATTTGCGAGATAGCGGTAGAGGTAAGCAGTTAGGTTGACACCCTTTCGGTATACATAACTGGTTTGAATACCCTATCTAATGATAATAGCGGACATTGAGGGCCAGGTCCTCTCATGAGACGGGGAAATTCCAACCTTACTTGCCTATAGCGCTTCATGGTGACAGAGAGTGGTTCTTATACTGTACACATGCACCATCACAACACAGTATTAAGTTGGTCTAATGACACCTCCATTTACTCTCTGTAGTCTCGCCCACATTTTTCTTATTTTTAAGACCTTTTTTACACACTGATGGTTCTTACCTTTCAGTTTTCTTACTGCAAAGTGACGTCGTTTCGCGTTTAAGATAAATCCTGTTCTGTGCAGAAATGCAGAATTTGACGCCTTTTTATACTATAAGATTGAACCATTTCTTATATAGGTTACCACTGGACCACAATGGCTTACCGTACTAGCAACGTAAATTTTAACCTTTTAAACTCTTCCCCTATGTTGTGTACTGTCGTCTGCTCGTTTACAATATAAAACTCATTACCTGTTGGTATACCATTTATGTCGTCTGCTAAATACAAGCAGGGAGAGTGTACTGATTTAAACCGACTAAGATCTATATAAATACGGACGTGAATATCTTAATTAGCTTTCATATACACGAACGCGCACAATTTACGTGTACATGTAATACAGTTTAAAAAATGAATTATTAATATTTCGAAATAACATGATAATTTTTAAGATATAAAACCATGGGCGCTAGAAACCCGATAAAAATGGCGGTCACATTGGAAAACTGTCGTCTGCTAGCGCAATTCTACCTGGGGTCGTTTATCAAAGCATCGTCTGCTACTACGGCCGGTTCGATCCGGTTACGCAAGAGCGGGGTTCAAAATGTCCCTCAATTTTTTACCTCATTCAAGATGGCGGATTTATATAGAATATATAGTGGGGTCATCGAGTGCAAACTGACTATACTCCTAGTCTTAAATTAAATGCAGATCGGACAGACTATAAAAGATTCTGTTCGTTTTTGTGGAATAAGCTATTTTATTACATCGAGTTTAATCTCGATATCACAAGCGGCTTAACTGATTGCCATGCTCCAGGCTCTGCATATTGGCTACATATAATGTGAACATGAGTGGCTGAAAACTCATATCGGACTTCAGTTCATAAATCCTATATTTTCTGAAATAGTCCATTCTCAAATACATGTTTCTTTGCTTGTTGTTTGGGTTTAACGCCCCAACGACATTATTTCAGTCATTTGGAGACAGTGTCTACTTGAGAAAGATATAGTGCTGCCACACTGCAGTATTACGCCGTAGACATGTGGCATGATACCACACCCAGTCACATTATCCTGACACCGGGCCTCATATGATGAACGCCAAGCAAGGGAGCCATACCAGTACCGTTATTTACGACTAAAGTGTGCCGCAGCCAGGGATCGAACCCATGACCTCCCACTCCCGAGGCGGACGCTTTAACCACTCGGCCACCTGGACATACGAACCACTAACATTTATACATGTATACAATTACTAATTCAGTTCGTAACTGGATGTACCCAATGCTGTCACTCTCTCTCCCACCAAATTGGCATTTTCTGTACTATGACACTAGAAAGACGTAATGAACACACATTGATGATGAAGTTATGATATTTTGTTTGAATATTGACCTTGGTGTTGTGCGCAGGCGCAGTTAGCCGCAGCGTGGAGAGGATAAGAGAGAGCGAGACGGCTCTGCTGAGACTTTTGGACTGGTTCATGCTTGACAAGGCGCCCTTGATTCCCCACCCCCAGCCAGAGGTCATTCAGTACAAGGAAGATATGAAAGAGAAGGCCAAGGTCAGAGAGCACGTGCACCAAGACATCAAAGGTACATTTGATACATACAGTTGTGGTTGTTGCACTCTCCAGTTTGTTTGTTGGGTTTAACATCCTGTTTAACATTTTTTCAGTCATTTGGAGAATATATATGTCTGCTTGAGACATATAGTACTAAAACACTGCGTTATCACGCTATATGAATGTGATATGATACCACACTTAGTCACATTATCCTGACACCGGGCCAACCAGTCCAGGAACTACCCTTTTATGCTAAGCGCCAAGCAAAGGAGTTATACCAGTTCTCTCCAGTTTACGTTTTATTGTGAATCACATACAATAGCATCGCATTTTTTATTTGTTTTTGCTACATATCAATTGTATTTTGTCACTTTGCAAACCGAACTATTATTTCGTTATAATGATTTTTTGTCTCGCAAAAACGAAACGTATTTCGTAGGACTGGGTTGGTATTGTTAAATTATTTTGTACAAAAATCACTTCGTATATAAAAAATGAGATTTCTCATTTACGAAATCAAATGTATATCCTATATCGTCTAAATAAATAAATACTAACGAATTGTGTGATTTGTTACTCTTGTTTTTGTTAGCTCACCTAAGCACAATGTGCTCAAGGTGAGCTTTTGTGATTTCCCTGCGTCCGTCGCCGTGCGTCGTCCGTCGATTTTAAAATGTTTTGGCTCAAATGGACTATGGGAAATCTTTTACCAAAAATGGTAGTATTAATGACTATTATCTTGCCAAGGCTGACTTGGTATTGGACCACTATCTCCAATTATGGCCCTTGAAGTATAGAAAATGTCATATTCAAGTTAATTACATTCTATCATCTATATTTATAAAGCATTCTTGATCAGATGTATACATATGATAACAAACTGAAGATAATTATGCCTAGTTACGGTCCATAATATTTAAGGTTGCCTTAATCAGGTGTGCGATATAAGGCCACCATGTCACTCTTGTTTTTTTTTTCTTTTTCATTTTCCAATCAAAACCATATCCCTCCATTTTTTATTTTCATTTACAAAGAACTCGC